>JAGFBE010000037.1:0-525128 GCA_020226115.1 Colletotrichum viniferum | reverse complement strand
CCCTAACCCTAACCCTAACCCTAACCCTAACCCTAACCCTAACCCTAACCCTAACCCTAACCCTAACCCTAACCCTAACCCTAACCCTAACCCTAACCCTAACCCTAACCCTAACCCTAACCCTAACCCTAACCCTAACCCTAACCCTAAGTAACCCTAAGTAACCCTAACCCTAAGTTCTACTGCGTGAGCTGCTGTACTGGCATGATAGCTGCAGATAAATCTGACTATAAGACTAGCAGCGCTCCTGAGACTTTTGAGGTAAGTGATATAAACACGCTCTCTTATGTTCTGTTAAGCTGGTTATATCTCATTTAATTCTTTTTTATTCCCTATTTTTCCTACATAAGGGTTACATATAGGATGTCTATTTTATCTAACCTTTTAAGCCTCTGCTTCTATAGGGGCGTAGGGAGTAATAAGATGCTATAGAGGCTTCTAATAAATGTAGGGTATTAAGTTATACATCTTATATAAGTGTTATTATTATTATTATTATTATTATTATTTCAATCTAGCTTATAGAAAAGCAAGCATTTGCTATTATAATTTCTAGATACGCTTAGGACATAAAGCGTCTTAGATGTAATAAGTAATAGCTTACCTTTAGGCTTATTAGAGCTGCAAGCTATTTATATGCAGATAATTATATATATATTTCATTTATAAAGTAGAGCTAATAACATGCAGATTAAGTATATAGATACCTTACGATAAGAGAGAACTATTTTAAGATAGAGAAGCATAAGGTTGCTGAGAAGCTTCTTGCTTAGTACCTAAAGCAGCTTGCTGGAGTCAGCTTAGAGAAGAGGTTCTCAAAGCATCTTCTGCTGCTATTAACTAGTGTTAGGGCGTTGAGGCTGGACCTTTACGTTAGGAAGAAAGGCAATAGCTTTGAGATTATTACAGCTTATTAGGCCTATATGTTATGCAAGCTAGATAAGCGTTTCATAAAGAAAATATACTTTAAAGATGAACACTGCTGTTACACTAAGATGAAAGAGCACCTCAGGGAAAGATATAGATTCTAAAGGTATATAAGATTAAGAAGAAGCTAGAAGGCTGAAGATTATAGCAATTTTATTATATATTAGGTGAATTTATAGGAGAGGCTCTACTAACTATTACCTAAGTGTATTAATAGTAGCAAAGCTAAGCTGTATGCTTTTAACTACCTTTATAAAGGATAACCTAAATGTCCTAATGATAGTTATAATTATAAGGTAAGCCTAAAGATGATCTATCTCTAGAAATTCCTCATAAGTATTAGAACTAACTAGAAGAACATAAGTACTGAGGGTAAGCAAGGAGATAGTAGTAAAGGCTTAGAGGTGTTTGTTTGCGTTAACTGCCTACTTAAAGATATATAAAGCTTTAGAGAAGACATCTAAGCAATAAGCATTACTTCTACCCTACTAGCTAGTGAGTAGAGCTTAAGTATAAAATATATTTATGATGTTACTTAGGTGCTAATAAGAGGCCTGTTGAAGAGGGTGATAGAGGTATAGAGGTAGCTTTAGCGAAGATAGCAACTGCGTTAGCGCTAACTCTAATGATAATAGTCTTTAATGCAAATAGACTAGGCGTTAATAATGCTTACTAGTATATAGAAGCTATAGATCTTAACTTTAAGCTACTTAATAATGTTAATTTCAGAAAGCTATACCTCCTTATAAGCCTAGATGCACTAGAAGATGACATGCTAGCAGTAAAGAAGATAATTAAAAAGTTCTATTTGTTCGTTAGAAAGATGTAGTTATAAGTACAGCTTTAACATAAAGTGAGTAAGCATTAAATATCTCTACCTAGTGTTATTTTCTTTTTCTCTTTTTTTTTTTTTTTTTCTTTTTGTTTTTTTTTTCTTTTTTCTATTTCTCTTTTAGCGTTTTGTTGAGCCTTTATATGTAGTAGCAGTCTTTTTTACTTAGCATAAGCGTTATTGTTAATAAGGTGGTTAGAAAGCTTTTATCTAAGTGTTTTAATATTTAAGTTAGTGAGTGGATGCTAGAGAGTAGGTGCTAACATAGGGTTTCTACTAGGAAGCTAAGCGTGAGATAGAGATAGTGTGCAACTAATATTTAAACTGCAGTATATACAGTAAGGCTGCCTTTTTAGTTAGGAATAGAATGCTGCTTATCTACTTTAGCATCTAGAAGAGGGCGTATGTATACCTCTATTGCTACTATATTCTCTATAAAAGCGAATTAACTACTAGTATGATAACTAGCTTGCTACATATTAAGTAGGAGAGTGAGATCTAAGGCTTGCTACTTAGAGAAAGACACTATATACATAATTTCAAATGTAAGACAGTTACAGCTGCTTTAAAAGACATCATCTAATTAGCCTAAAGTAATAGAGGAGAGCTCTTATAGATTAATGCTACTGCTATGCTGTCTCAAAGTGTAGTTGATAATAGGAGAGCATTAAAGGAAAAATAGTGTCTATGCTTATTAACATTAAGTTTTATGATAAGCGAAGGTGTTATTATATCTATAAAGTTTGCCTGCCTACTAGTATATATAGCAGAAGTTCTCTGCATTAATAGAGAGGGCATTAGGCATTTTATAGTTGCTAGTAAGAATATGTCTGCCCTTATTATATATGCTAAGGCGACTTTTACCTACTAGAAATGTTAGGAGATAGAGCATAGTAAGCATAGAGTAGATTTTACCTCTATATTAGATAACTACTAGCTAACCTATATTTAGCAGAAGCTTTTCTAGTATGTTATATAGAATATAGAATATTAAAATCACATAAGCTCTTATATGTAATAGAGAGCGTTTGCTTGTATTTATAAACTCTGCAATATCACTATGTAGGTATACTATATAACCTTTAGTAGGATAAGCATATTACTTAAGAATAGTAGTAACACTATGATGCATAGCGTAAATATTAAGGTGAGTACTTTCTCTCTAAGCTAACCTAAGAGGCTAGCTATGCTTAGTTAGATATATAAGTGCTAACTATAAGCAATTGCATACGTGTCTATATATAGTTAAATATTATCAGCTTATATTAAGGTCTCTATAAGATAGTAGCTAATTTATACAAAAGGTTTATATTGTTGCTGCTAATCTTTAAACTAATAAGTAGTAATAGAAATCATACTAGCAGCAGTAGTGAGGGAGATAACTAAATAAGATAGAGTATCTTCTTCTCACTATAAGACTATATTGATAAGTATATTCTATTCTTAAACATTAAAGATAACTTTAGGAATAGAGATATAGGTATATTAGCATATATATAGATATTTTTAAACTATAACAGCAAAGGTATGAAGCTTTTCAAGCAGCTATTATATAAGCTGTATAGTTCAGCATAGGTTGCGCAAGGCGAGTATGAGATAGACTTCTAGCTAAGAGATGATACTATAAGTAAGTACTTTGAGGAAGTGTATACTTTCCTTAGGGATATATTAGTAGCAATCTTTTTCCTGCTTAGGATATAGTGTTATAAGATAGAGTTTCTAACTATCTAGCATATAAATACTATTGCTAACAGTAAGTAGAACCTATTCTAGAATGAGAATTACGCTAGCTAGGTAGTAAACATAACTTACTATAAAATAGATAATAGGCTTAGCTTTAAGAGGTCTATATAGTACTTATTGCCTCTCTATATAGGCTATATGCTGACCTACTATTTATTCTATATGCTTCTTTTTATGCAGTCTCTCTATAAATCTTAAGCGAAAGCGTTTAGCTATTAAAGTATTAACTACAGTAAGTTTCTCTATATGAGAGAACTAAAGCAGTAGTAGTTAGTAAGATTTATATATCTTATTAAGAAGCTAGCAGTTTGCTTTAAGCTAGATAATACTGCAAATAAGCTAATATATAGCGACTAAGATATAGCTAGGGCATCTAAAGGTGTTAATTTTAGTATTAGCCTAATAAGAGAAGAAGAGGAGAATAACAATAAGGATAACAAAGAGGAGAAGTTAACAGATAGAATTGATAACAAGCTTCCTAAAAGCAACAGTAATAATAACAGCAATAGCAATAATAACACTAGGCAGCATAATAGAAATCTAAACCTAAAGGAGAAGGCAGTAGCAAATGAAGAGGCAGATGCTTACTTCAAACTGAGAGAGATATATGATTTCTTATGCGTAAGATTTATAAGTAGGTTTAAGCAAGAAGCTTTATATCTATTAAATAAAGGTATTAATAACTCTATTAACTATAATAATAACAGCAAAATAAAGAGTTTATATATATTAAGCCTATCTCCTCATTTGCTAGACATATAGGTCCTAAAGATATTTTACATCTAGTTCTTAAGGTTCTTTGTAGATATAAGCATTAAGATAAGGCTGGCAGACTACTGATATATAGCAGAGATATAGAGGCAACATTTAAACTTCTTGCTCAAAATACCTAATGATAAGATGCTAGGCTCTAAAAGGAAGTATAATGAAAGCTTCCTATCTATTATCTATAAGATAGCTAGGCATAGCAATAGCATAGTAATAGCAAAGTATATAGTAGACTTTAGTAGAGGTGTTAGCATGATAGATATTAAGATAAGACTAGAGCATTGTAATGCTAGCAGAGTGCTTCACGTGTAGTTTAGTAGACCTAAGATGGTTAGAAAACTAAAGCTACTTTCAGTCCTAACGCAATAAGTGCTAACCTATATGATCTGCTTATTTCTACATAGAGAGGTATCACTTAGGTTAGAATAGTTAGTGCAAGTAGGAGGCTGGTTAACTAAAAACATACCTAGAGGATTTATATAATCTATAGCTAACGACTTTTCTCTTATTATATATAGAAGTCTTCTATAGGTAATATATTAGGGGAGATCTCTAGCTTGAAGCTAATAGGAAATCGTAAAGGTAGAGAACGCTAAGTTAATAATATAAATATAATATCTACTAAGCATTAACTATGCTATAAGAAAAAGCCTGTTATTACTACTTAAAACCTTCTAGAGGTTAATAGATATTAAGTTTAAGCTAAGTTAAGAGGGAGCCTTAAGATTTATATATAGCAGGAATCTGCTTTCTATAGTAGTCCTCTTAATAGATATTAAAAAGATAGTGATTATATTTATAGCAGTAATATCGTCTAAAGAAGGCGTTACGCTCCTCATTATGCTATTTATGTTGATAATAGAGGATATATTAAGGCGTATAGAGGCGGCTGGTATTATAGCTATAATATCAGCCTAGCTCTCTCTATATAGGAATGCAAAGCATTTTAGTAAGATATAGCTTATTATTATAGTACTAGAAGCGTTAAGTAGTAGGCTTATAAGCATTTTAGTGCTAAACCTCATTAAGAATAAAAAGCTTAACAGGGTGGTGTTAGATAAATACTACTGTCTTTTTAACACTATGTTCAACAAATAGTAGATAGCATTCTATAATATACTCTATCGCCTTGCGTGTGTTTCCTAATAGATTATGCTTATAGCTACTTTACCCTTATTACTAGAGTATATAGTTATTAATATATTGAGGATTGTAAAGTGTAGAGAGTATAAGTTAGCAGAGGAGGTATTAAACAACCTTATAATAGGGAACAGACTACTGCTATATAATAGGAAGCAGATATAAGGCATACTAGATATTATTTTCTACTACCTAATAGAGCAGCTAGACTTAACTTACTGTATCTAACATTTTAAGAACATAGCGAAGCTTATCACACGCCTAGAGGAGGCTATCAGCTAGCTATATGATATCTATATAGAGCATTTGAGGTAACTTTAAAAGATGCTAGTTATTTTAGCAGTAAATATAAGAGTTGCTGAAGAGGTTGCTAGTTACTTCAGTTAGCCTCTAGTCTGCACTTAGTATAACTATAACAGCAGACCTAAAGCGTAAAAATGTGTAGATATAGCGCTAGAGGTGTAGAGGTTTACACTTAACGTATAGATACCTATTAGGCTTAATTAACTGCTGCTAGGTAATGTAACAAAATGTGTTGTTCTGTTTGCAATAGGTATTATAGGTACTAGCGTAGATATAGATATAAATATAGTAGTTATAGCTAGGAGGGCTAATATATGTAATATTATTTAGATGCTAAGCTATATAAATAGAATTGCAAGCAAAAGTATAGCTATATACTTCATGCCTAGCTGTGAAGCTATAGGTATGCCTGCAATATATCTTCAGGCTAGAGGCTTTATAATATAAGATTGCTATTCTAAAGCTACTCTCCTTAGAGATTTCGCAAAGAGTAGCAAGCAAGCGTGGAATGAGTTTATAGAGGTGAAGATATACTGCTAGGTTGCTTTAGCTTATTACTTCAACAAGGGGAACTAGCAGATAGAATGTATCTAAGATATAGGTGAGGCTTTATATAACCTATATAAGAGGTATCTCTACATTTAACGTCTAAATGTATCAGACTTCAACTTTGTAGAATCCAGCCTAGATATGCCTATTAACAGCTTACCTATTAGTAGTACTATAACTAGCGTAGGTTCTAGCTAGTAGCACTTAGCAATATTAACTACTCTATTAATAGTATTACTGAGGTTAGAAGATAGGTTAGTTAATATTAGAAAACGCTATCCCTACGCGCTGTATAAGCATAAGCTGCTAGGAGAACACTATTGAGGCAACATCAGTAGCTCCAGCTGGAGTCTGTATAAGAGACCTATCAACTATAGTGCTATAAGTATTATATTAAAAGCTTAAGAAAAACGTGTGTAAACACTTATATCTAGCGATAGTAATAGCGAAGAGAGTTCATAAGTAGCTAAAAAACTTTATTATATATGTTGTAGTGATTTAAGTGTTGCTACTATAGGTAGATATAACACAGCAGTAAGAGAGCATAATATTAATAAAGACTATATATAATATATTACTATTCAGCTAGCATAAAAGCGCTATAAGGTGTTAGAAAAATGCTACTCTCACTAAGTAAGCTTTTTAGAGGATAAGGCAGCTAAAGAGAAAGATTAATAAGTACAGTAAGTAAGCTTTAAGAATGTTAAAACTCTAGCTTACTATAAACCTTAATAAAGGCAGATGCTGCCTATAGAGCAGCAGTCTTAGCAAGCTATAAAACCTTCTGCTTATAAAATCATTTGCATAATGAGGGGGTTTGAGGAAAAAATAACCCAGCTATATTACTATAAGTATGTTATTTATAGTATTATAGGTATGCATAGTGGCTACTAGTTAAAAGATTATCTATTTTTAAGCATTTCTCAGAAGAACCTATACCTTCTTATTAGAACTAATATGTTATGAAGTAATATATTCTGGTATGTTGTTATAAGTTAACATAAGAAGACTAAAAATATATATCTTCTAGTTGCAAGGGGGGCATACTTTTATTGCTTCTATATAAAGAGTAGAGATAGTAATGCCTGCTGTACAACTATACATCTTAAGGTTATATAGCGCTAAGATAATTAACTACCTTCTATGAATGATAAATTAGTAGAGGTGATGCTATTAGTTTAAGCTTAAGTTACTTTGTTTACTACAACAGAAGGAGATATAATTAAGGTAGAGTTGCATAAGCTAGGCGCTAGGGAATATATTCTAGCTAGGCTATTAGGTAAGAGATGGTTTGATGATAATATTTTAACAAAGTAGGCACTAGAATGCATAACTATAGGACTGTCTAGGGATAAGCAACAGTCTGTAAAAGAAGACTTTATATAGAAGGGTTTACTACTTCAGCAAGAGGATGATAGTATAAAGCTAACTAGGATAGCATTATAGGTAAGTAGAATGCTACTAGATGCTATAGAAGGTTGATAGATAGCTGATCTTATGAGGTAGAAGTAGTTATAATGAAAGCATAAGCGCTATAGAAGAATATATATATATATATATTAAAGATATATATTTATATATATAACTATATATATATATATATATATTGCATAACTACTCATTAAAGCTGATATCACTTATATATTCCTCTATATCTAAACAAATAAAAATGAAGAAGGTAGCAAGTAATTAATCTGAGAGCTTATATTTAAAGCTATAACGAGAGAATAGTCGCTAAGATTAGGCTGCAGTTTAACAGCTACTAGTTACAGTTATAGGTGTAGAAGAGTTTGCAAAAGAACAGTTTATAGCTGTTAAATAGGCTGAAAAGTCGTTTATAGAACGCCTCCAGCTTTGCTAAGCTCTTCATCTTTTAGCAGTCAAATATACTTTCTCTCATAAGCCTTTTTAAGTTAAAGTTACAAAGGCTTATGAAGACTAAAGTGTAATAGTTAAAACCTAAATTGCCTATTTAGAAGAAAGAAGGTAACTATTTATATAGACTTCTATATTAGATACCTAAGTAGGGTAGTAGCTAAAGTAAGTAAAAGGTCAAAAAAGAAAAGGAAAAAAAAAAACAAAAAGAAAAATAAAACTAAAAAAAGAATAGTAATAAGAGAAAACATTAAATATAAAAGAAAAAGAAAAACAGAGAGGTAGGTTTATAATGAGGGGATTTAAGAGATTAAGAGGTAAAAGTAATTATGTTAAGGGCTAACAATATAGGGGAGCGTAGATCTGCTCACTAACTTAACAGAACAGCTCCTGTATGCGCATAATAGCGCTATTAGCCTCAGCCTCTTGAAATTTATCGTCTTTAGCGAACTAGAAAGCCTTTACGACAAAAGCTGCAGCGCAGATAGACCTAAGGCTAGGCCTCTTCACAGAGATCTCAAACTCATTAGTGCTAAGCGAAGCATAAGGAGTACTACTACAGCTGCTAAAAATAAGCGTAATAACTAAGATTAAGTTAATAAAAGGCTTTTAGTTAGGGATACAGCAGTATAGTAGCTGCTTTATAAAGAAGTAGTGAGCAGTAAGTGCAAACTTAGAAGCAGACTATAAGTTGTAGTTCTGCAAATACTTAAAGCTTTTCTCAATTAACTCTAGTGTAACAGTAAATAGCACCTAGTATATAAGCCTAATGCTATAATACTTGCTAGTGAGAATAGTATCTATCTAAAGAGTATTAGCTAGCGCTATAAAATCTAGAAAGTTATAGCTGAAAGTAGGAATAACTAAGAGCAGCGCAAAGACGTTATAACTGAACTAGTAAGCTACTACGCCTAGCATATCACTCTAAGAACTATACATCTAGAAGTAAGTGCTATAGGCAGCAGACCTGAAGCTATAAGTAGTATCATAAAGCAACATATAGAGGGCAGAATCATCTCACTAAAGCTTAAGCATAAGCTGCACAGCTCTCTATATGTCATTTTATACCTCTATTAATATAACCTCTACAAAGCTAAAGAGAGGATCTACTATATAAGCTCTAATAATCGCCTAAAAGTAGTTAAAGGGGAGACTTACAGATATATCACTGCAAAATATAGCGTTATCACTTATATATAAAAATCTTTAGCCTGTGAGGCGAGAGATATTAGCTTCTAGCACCTCATATAACAATAGCATGCTTGCTAAGCAGCAAAAAAGGTCCTTACTACTATAGAGTACCTTAAGATATGCTTGCAGGGCGTAACAAAAGCAGAACGATATAGTAGTTTTATAGTATTGCTATAGGCAGAAGCTATACTACTATTGCTACTAACCTAGAAGCTAATATAGTGTATCACCTTAAGCAAATATATTAGCATTAGACCTAGCTTTTGCGAGGTGTGCTATGATGTTAAATAGTTAGGCTAAGGAGAGGTAGGCAATAATGTCTAAAACTTACTGAGAAGACTTATTAGATATAACTTAGGCGATAAAGTGGCCTATAAGGAGGGCTAGAGATTAACTAGACTTTAGAACAGAGAAGTAAGAGATATAAACAGCTTCTAATATCTAATTAAGAGGTGAAGTAGAACTACTGAGGAGTATATCTAACCTCATCTAGTTTTATTTATCAGCTGAAGGATCAATAAGGATGCTGCAGTAAGTACTAAGTATGTCTAAAATATATAAGACTTTATCAACCTATTATACGTCTTAAATAGTGCTAAGTGTTATTTACAAACTAAAAAAAAAAAAAGAAAAAAAAAAGGACTAAAAAAGAAAAAGGCAAAAAGAAAAATAGAAATATAATAGAATATAAGTTCATAAGATGATATATTATAAGATATAGTAAAAGATAACTATATAGAAGTAAGGTTTATATATATATATAATTAGTGCTAAGATATAAATAGAAGGTTGAGAAGTTAAAAAAACTACTTTTATCTTATTATTTTATAAGTAAATATGATTATAGTGTATACTTAGATATCTACAACACTTAGAAGTTACTAGGACTACTAAGTAGGTATTAGTTATATAGTTAGATGCGCCTAGTTAGCGCTTAATGATAAGAAGTAGTCTATACTACTAGACTGAACAGTATTATTATAGCTGTAGGAGGGTAGGGTAGGAAGGCTCTCTCTATCTGAGATAGGCATAATATGCAGCTCTCAGCTGTAGCGCGCGAGATAAATAGCAGCAAGCCTGCTAGAAGCGTAAGAGTTGCTACAGCCTTCTTGCATATAAGTAGATGTATAAATAATAGTTAGTAAGAGTAGCCTTAGCGAAGTAGGTAGTAAGCAGGCTAAATAGGACTATTTATTAAAGTTAGTAGATAGCATGCAAACAACAGAGTTTAAACTGCTCTTAAAAGCAGGTGAGGAAGGTCCTTTAGGCTGCAATAATAGCAACAGAAGTAGTCTAGCAATAATAAGATCAGCTGAAGTGGGTATTAGTAGCTTACTTGCAAGTAGGCAGATAGATAGCAATTGAGAAATAGTAGGCTGGTCACTATTAACATTAGAAGCTATAAGAAGTATAGAGGAAACAGCTGCTGTATAAATAACTAGAGCTTAAGGAGGCGTTAGAGACTGCTCTATAGTAGCAGCATGCGTTAGAGAGGCGGTTTTAAGGTATATAGTGTTAGCTGTTATAATAAGAAGAGAATCTTTAGGGGTAGCTTCTTACTGAGATATAGATATACCTTTAGGAAATATAGCTAGTGAGAGAGGTAATTATAACTTTAATATGTTTTATTTAACCAGCCTGATGTTAGCTACTATTTAGAGGGAGGTAGAACAGGCTAGTTGCATTTTATATGCTGATGTAGTAGCAACCTTAGTACGCTTTTGTGAGTTAGTATAGGCTGATAAGGCTGAAGCTGTAATAGAATATAATAATAGCTACTGCTTAAATATTTTAGACTATGCTTAGCTTATAGCAGCAAGAGGATCAAAGTTTAGACTACTCTACTAAATATTGAGGATATAGGGCGCTTAGAGATATAGGTAGTGAGAGTGAGACCTAATAGAAGAAGGTAGGTGCTGTTTGCTAAGCTGCACCTTAAGAAGTCTAGAGGTATGTTGATTGTTAGACAGAATATCTTAAACCTCTCTTACAGCAGATAATAAGATTAGAGGTATATACTAGACAGACAAGCTGATAGCATTAGATTGACGCATACGTTTTAGAAGCTAAGCTAGAGGTAACCTACCTAATAAAAGTATACTACTTAAGCAACACTTCTTTGCTTAAACTAGTTATAGAAATAAGACTAATAAAGAAGGAGGCTTACTAGCTGGACAGCAGCTAGCTATTTCACTAAGTAAAAATAGAATAGTGATCAGACTTAACCTCTTCGCCAGACGCGCATAGCACCTATAAGCTAACCTTATGATAGCTATAGAAATATTAAAATCTAAGTTAAACAGATTTATAGAGATTCTATAACAGCAATAGCAGCAATATAGTGGTATTAATATCTACAACTTAACATTAGATATAGCTAGAACTAGCAGCTGAGGCTTGCTTATACTGTCTTCTTGCAGCTCAGCTAGGAGATAATCATAGCAATTAGCCGTTCTACAGCTATACTAAGCTCTATTAATAAACCTTCTCATTAAGCTGACCTCTTGTTTATATTTTCTAAGATTTACTACTACCTCCTAATCCTTTAGAGTCCTACTTCATTCTGCAAAGTCTAGCTTCTTTGCTTTAAACTCTTTATTAAATCTAGCTAGAATCTTATAGTTCTAGTTAGTACTATAGCAGAAGTTATCACTAATTTGCTACATCATTAAGACTTATAGATATAAAAAGGTATTACCTTCATCTAAACTAAGCTAAGAGGCTTAATCTCAAGAGCTTTCAGCAGATAGCTTATTCTATAGCATTAAGTACCTCTATCGCCTAAGATAAAGGTTTAAATAGTGCTATAACTAGAGAGAAGGGATAGAAGGATGCTAGCAGCTAAGCTGAGGAGACGTTCTTTCTTAATATAATATATATCTAATTATATTCTTACGCTTTATAATTAGCAATAGATATCTCTATATAAAATATATTTTGCATTTATAGAAGTTATAATATAAGCTAGAAAGGTATATACGCTCCTACTAGATCATCTAGCTGCAAGCTTGCTGATATAAGTAGTATGCTAAAGTATAGATATAAACACTTCAGATAGCATATAATAGGTAGCATATAATTAGATAGAAAGATATGCAGAAGACATTATAGATATACTAGAGATGTTGCAGATGCAACTTAGTATGATAAGTAGGAAGCTAAAAAGGTTAAGGTAAATAGATTGAGAATATAAAACGTATAACCTTAACATTTAAGAACGTAATAATAGCTATAGCTATAGCTATAAAAAGTAATTATAATATATAACATAAAGATCTACCTAATATAAAGAGAGGAGGGAAATCAAAATAATAGTAGGTAGAATATAAAATAGAGTTTATTATTATTTACTAGAGTAGTAGAAGTAAGTAGCTATACTTATACTATATGAAAGAAGATATATATACTAAAAGGGTTTATCCTCATAATAAGAAGAGGGGGAAGGTATAATATGCTATAAAAAGGATAAAAGGTAAGCTTACCTATCTACTAACTGAAATCTATTTACTAGAAAGATTACTAGAGGATAGCAAAGTGTGCAATATAGGATGTTTCTAGAAGAAAGGCGTAACAACAATATAGGTAGGCTTACATTCTAGCTATGAGATTTATAAAAGCAGGAGACATATACTATAGACTATAAAAACTATTTATAAATAATATATATATTCAAAAACTATATTAAAGATATAAGAGATTTATATATATTAGAGAAGTTAGCATAAATATTAAAGAAAATAGGTAAAAGCGCTTCATTCTTCATTTAATAAGCATATAAATAACTACTTACATTATTATAAAAAGGCAAATATTGCTATTTATTAGTAGTAAAAGAGGCGTGCAGCCTAAACTTAGCTAGAAATACTATGCAGCTCATATTAGATTCAAATAGCATATATACATGAGGTGAGTTTATTTTACTTATAGCTACTAGATTATACACTAACGTAATAAGTATACTATATATAGTTATAAGCTCTATTAAACCTAATCTTTATTTAGTTACTAACAGTAATGTTATTTAGGTAAAAATAACTTAAATAAGGTGAAACTTCCCTAGTTATTACCTAATAAAGTGAATAAACCTATAGAGGATGACAAATAGACACCTCAATAATACAAACCTTTAGCCTTAAAGTTATTAAAATCATATTATAGATCTATAAGAGAAAAAACTATAATAGAGCATAGCAATTATAAAGCTATAAGTTATAAAATAGTGTAACAGCTATATTTATTTTAAAGTAGTAAGCTATTACTTATAAAGAAAAGAGCTACTAATTAAAAAGCTTACTTAGATAAGGAAAGATATAATAAAAATAATAGAAATGCTAAGCTATAGATCGCTTATTAAAGTCTGCAGTTAAAGAGCAAATATTAGACATAAAGCTAGCTACTTAAGGGGGGTGAAGAGGTGAAAATAGATTAATTATATAGAGTCTAGAGATAATTTAGATGTAAGCATAAGTTCTACTGCTACTATCTAAGTATACTGTTCATAAGTTTAGATATTTATTAGAATAAACGCTAGCTTATATACTTAAGCAAACTGCAGGTCGTAATAAACTACAAAAGGTTACTAGTGATAATAGCATAAAATAATTACCCTATCGCCTAGATACTATAAGAGTCTAGCCATTCAGACTAGAAGGGCTTAAGAATAGTTCAGCTAAACTAAGCTGAAAAGATAGAGAACTTTATAGAGATAGAGCATAAAACCCTCTATAGTGAGAACTCAGCAAATACTTACTAAAGGTTTAAAAAAGAAGATCTTAGAAGAAGCAAGCAAAAGTAGTATAACAATACTATACCTACTTTTTAGGTACTTATTCTATCAGTTTAACCTAACTGTAGCCTATAGCCCCTAATACCTTTATAGATACCTAAAGCCTAGAGATATATCCTTAACTCCTCTAGAAGATTTACTTACGCTATAAATAGGTATATAGGGCGATCAGTATCTATAGCTAGACTAGGGATAAGAGCTAGAGATGTCTAATTATAGTTATTAAAGCTATTAGATATAGCAGTATATCTTTCCAAACCTTAAAATAATAACAGAGGTGCAGTAGATATATCATAGCAGAGGTTTTACTAAGTACGCTCTACAGCTACTAAGAATAGAAATAGTATATAGATAGAGCTAAGGCATCTTATTTCTCCTATATATTAGCTGCTTTCTATAAAAAGATAGATTCTATAGGTAGATATAAGAGAGAATTGATAGGTAGCAATATGAGGGCGTCTAGCAGGTAGTAATCTGCCCCTAGTAGTATATAGAGTTTTAGGTACTTAAAAAGTGTTAGATTATAGCAAAAAGCAGCCTAACCTATGAGGCTAGCGCTAACGTATATTGCTAGGAGGGGCGTCTAGACTATCTAATTAACGCTTGCATTTTATAAGCTGAGCAGATAGCAGGATATTAAGTGATAATAAGTGAACAGTATGCTTCTATGCCTAAGAGCTCTATGCTAGATAGTGAGATACTTTATGATTATCTTAAAACTGAGGCTCTAGTTAAGCGTTATTTAAAGAAGATAAAATAATAATTAAACTTAAAAGCTACCTTTTTCAACTTAGGCTTATACTTATTAACTGCATTATAGAGGTTAGAATGTTAAAGTCTAATACTAAAGGATATATAAACGTTTATAGATATCTAAGTTAGGATCATAGTTGCTGTGAAGATAGAGGTGTGCTAGATATATTAGCAGGCTGCTAGTCTGATATATGCTGTTATAGGTCTATATTTCGCATAATACTAGGCTTCATATGCAGTAGCTTCATAAAGGCGTCTAATTAATCACTACCTCTTATAGATGCCTTTATTAGGCTAATAGCAGAGTCTTATTAAGTTTGTCATTCATATGACTTTATAGGCTATAAAGCTATAGCTAATAACACTTACTAAAATGTAGTGATAGATCAGAAGGCTATAAGCAGATACTATAGTCTAATATCTATTGAGATTATAGAGGGGTTAGCAGACCTAATTATTATAAAGATGATAAAGCTAGTATAGGAGATATAATATACTTATAGAATTACTATTAAGCTATAGAGTACTACCTAGGTATATTATTAAAGGTGCAATTAGAAGTCTTTCTTACTTCTAGAGATATAAAAAGAGTGAGAAGGAAAAGAGTAGTATAAGGAGAGCAGAGCAAATTATGAAGATCAGAGTAAATAATAAAAGAGTAAGTAATAATAGAGGTTTTTATAAACAGTAGGATGAGATGCATTTTAGTTTAAGTTATTCTATATTAGATATCTATTTATTATATCTATTTTGCTTTAGTAAGAAAAAAGAGGCTAGTAGTTAAAATCAATTGTTACTTTAGGGTATTTTACTACTGTAGCTACTATTGATAGTTAGGCGTTAAGCTATTTTATTGCTTAACTTTAATCTCTTGAAAGTATAGGATAGTGTATATAAATATAGGAAGATAAGGATGCAAAAGCTGGCTAGCTTATAGAGCTAGAGGTGATGTATAGTAGATGTTAGGCTATTCACACTATATTAATAAGAAGCTGTATGAGTAATAATAGGGTGACAGAGTAGAATAGGTATTATACCTCACAAATGCTTATTCTCTCTGTTTAAATTTCATATTTCAAGACGATATAAATGATATAACGCATAGTGTGGTTAGGAACTAAAAGTATATTAAGAAGCAATAAGGGGAGGGAAGTAAATATGTTATGAGAGAAGAAACTACTGATTATAAGGTCGACTAAGATTCTATTAAAGAGAGTATGCTTATAATATAAGGTGCAGATGGCTGAAATAAATTATTTATTCTCAAAGTATAAAAGATAACAGCGTGAGAAGGGGTAACTTAAGTTAGAAGAGTATAAAAAGACTAGCTCTAAGAGGTGAATATTAAAATTTAGGAGATAGTAATCTTAACAAAGACTACTTCACATATAGCGTATCTATATATATATATAAACGTATATATAGTGAGAAGTGAGAGGCAAATAAATAAAAATTTAAGAGGTTAAAGTATATATAAAGACTAATAAGGTTTAAGCTTAGAAGATCTATTACTATTAAGTCTAAGGACTATAAGGTTATATTTCTATATACCTCAAATCTAGCTAAACAGCTGTTTTATAGAAGGTAATATATATTAAGATAATAAATCTATACTTTAATTAAAATAAACGTTAGATAAATGCCTTTTAGAAGAAAGGTTCTCATTAAACATCTGCATAACCTTTAAGCTGCTTACTATAGACTTAGTTCTAATTAGGCGACAATCTTTTAGCTATAGAAGAACCTTTAAATCTATTAGCCCTTTTTAAGCCTTTTATAAAAAGGAGCAGCTGAGTAGTTTATCTATATACCTTGCGAAAATAAATCATATCTACTTCCTCACCTCTTTAGCCTTCATAAGACTAGTTCTATACTTATGCTATAATTTTATCTTCTAGCTTTATAGAGGTATTAATAACCTAGAGAAGCAGCTTTATAGAGAAGAATAAGAACTTATTTATATCTATATCTATAGCTACCTACTTTATAAACTAGTTACTTACTATAACTTCATGCTGTATAATCTTTAGAATATTATTAAAAGCATTAACTTAGGCTATATAGAGAGCTAGGAGATGCATAGCGTCTATAGTGATGCTGTTAACATAGCTTCTATTAGTAACCTAAGTAGTAATATTAGTAATAAGCAGAATGTCTTTAAAGTACTTTATAAGAGACTAGCTAAGCACCTTATTGCCTTCTTCTAAACCTTAGTTAAGTAAGTTAGCATACTAGTGGTCAGCTAGATAAGCCTTATACTTACAGCTATAAACATAAAGCTTATGAGAAGCCTAGGCGTTAGTAATAATACGCCTCAGCTCCTTATAGTAGCTACTAGAGCTACTAGAAGCTATAACAACTATAAACTCCTAAAGCAAACGTCTAAAGACCTCATTAGGGCTGTTCTTAAATAATCTTACGCAGCTGTGATCTTTAAATATATCCTCCCTGAATTCTATTCTAATCCCTATACCTCTAGTTATAATAATAGACAGCCTAGTAGTATATAGGCTTTTGTGAACCTTATTAAAGGCTATTATAATAGCCTAAATATTATTTAAGATAGTATAAAAGACCACCTAGTGCTCTAATATGAAAAGCTTTATCGTAAGGATCTTATTAACAATAAAATAGCAGATATCATCATCACTTAGCTTACTCTTTAAGGCCTACTTACTGATCAACTCAGCATCATAATGGGAGGCGAGGTTTATGCAGATAAACTAAATTCTGTTATTAAGCTTCTATTAAGTAGCTATAATAGCAAACTATAGGTCTTTATTAATAATAAAGTGAGAAACTGTTGTTTCTAGGTAGGTATAAGGTCTTTAGGCACCTATTAGTATTATATAAATAGGAAAGAGTACTAAAGATCTATAGAGGCTATACTCACTATCTATACTTATTATGTAGAGCTGCTACTATTAGCCTCAAAGGTGGGAAGCTGTTAGTAATAGGTGAAGATATGCAAATACCAGGGAAATTTCCTACGCTAGAACCTATTAACACTAGCAATAGATCGTAGGTTAGAAAGCGCTTTTTTAACATCACAATAAATAGAGATTTAGGGGGGCGAGCAGTTTATTATCTAGAGCAAGCTTATATATACATTTATAACCTTTTGCATAAGTAGTGCATAACTTTTAGAGTAGTTATTATAGTTAGCTAGGTTATAAGTAGCTAGTAGAGCTACCTTCTATAGGAATAAGTGTTAGTCTAAGGCGATTAGTCTTAATTTAATATTTTTAATAGGTCTTCTATAGCAGTATGCATTAAGCAGTCTAGAGAAAGTAGTAGCTTAATAGCTATAATAAATATAGTGTTCATATTTGTCAATAATACAGTCTGTTATATCAACAGCATCTACCCCCAACTTTATAGCCTAAAAAGGCAAAAAAAGGGGCATTTTACTAAAACCCCACTAAATCACCTTAAGTTTCACACCTCAATAGCTCTATACATACGTAGTGCGTATAAATAAAAAAGATATCATTATGATCACTTCATTAAAAGCTATCAATTAATATATTTTTTATTCCTACGTATTATATATATATAGAATTATCAAGGTGCGATATTTAGAGTAATTTAGGGGGTTTTAAGCTACCAAAAAATTTTCCTTCTAAGTTAAAGTTAGAGGCAGACGCTGTTAATGCAACAAACTGTCACAAGTACACTATATTACGCCTATACGTTGTTAGCTTCATCTAGTAGTAGTTATAATTATATAAGCAGAATTCTAATTGTATAAGTATCTTATACTTTACATAAGTTACCCTTCAGTAGCTTAAGTAAACCTTTCAGGCTATACTGAAGCCTATTAGGTATAGCTTCAGTAAATGTTCCCTCCTATCATTAAGATTCTATATGCAGTAAGTTAGAATTTATAGGCTAATATACACCTAAGAGAGCATAATAGTCCACTTTAATTTCTATACTATAACGTAATCAGCGCGTCTTATTCTTTGCTTATGCAATTTATCAAAAGTAGGTCAATATACATCTAGTGAGGTATATTAGCCCACTTAAGCTTCAGTAGTAGTAATATCTAAAGTGAGGTTTTAACTATAGGATTAAGAAGAAGTGACGCCTTTTATAGTAGAGGTTATAAACTAATATTATAGGAGAGGGTATATACTAAAAAGCAGGCGTAATAGGATATAGCAAATATTATAATGCTAGCGAACAGCTTGTTATTATATATAGTATAAGTAGACTTATAAGAGCAGTAGTAGTAGTAAGTAAAGTAAGTCTTTAGCTTAGTTTTAATGTAAAGTGAGGCTTACTTTTAGTCTAAAAGCTAACCTAGTAGGAAAGGCACCCTCTAGCAGCTAGAATTAATAGTATGCAGATAATATAGTAAGGTGCTAAATAGCTTATGATAATATCTAATAAGAGCTAAAGCAGGAAGCAAGATATAAGTAACTCCTCTACTTCTTAACAGCTCCTCTACTAGCCTATATGTAATGTTTTTATAGCCTCTTTATACTAAGTAGGTGCTAACTCTACCTAGTAAGCCTCTATCACTACGCTTTAAGGTGATCAATCTGAAGTAATAAACTACCTTAAGGTCTTTTAAAGTGTCACTTTTTGAAGATTTATTAAACATCCTATGTAGACAATCTATATTAAAGCATTACAGGAGATATAAAGAGTTAATATTAAAGCTTAGCTAGAGATTAAGTTATTCTTACTTAGTATAAGTAGTAGAAAAGTGAGTTATTTTCTAAAACGCCTATTTATTAGGTCTAATTATAAATAAGCTTTAGCTAAAGCTCTATCTCCTTTTATATATAATACTATTTCTAACTTTTAGCAGCAGCTTAATAGTTAATTTCTTATATCTTATAAAACTATCTATTATTTATTATCTTTCTAGCTAGAAGCTATAGTGCTTTAGTATCTTACCTATCTATTAATTTTTTTCTCTAGCTCTATAAGGTTTATAATAGCTTAGATAAATATCCCTATTGAAAAGAATATAGCCTTATAGTTAACCTCATCCCCAGCCTTATATTTTGCAATCTAATGCTTTATTATAATCTCATCCTATATTATCTTCTAAAGGCTTATCTTTTTATTATTAAATAGGTTCACTTTAGCAATCTATATAGATAGTTTAGAGGTATATTATTATTATAGCAATACTGTTAATATAGCTTCTAGTAGTATTCTAAATAGTTAACTTTTTAGCAAATAGAGTATGCTTAAAGTATTTAGCTAAAAGTATGCTAGTCAGCTTGTTTGCCTCCTTTAGGCAGTCCTTAAGCAATTCAGTATAGTGGTCGCCTAAGTAAGCCTCCTCTTCGCTAGCGCTAGGCTTAAAAGGTACTTAGATGTTAGTTTTATTATGCTTCAGCTTCTTATAGTAGCTGCTGCAGCTATTAAGAATTAGGATTAGGGATAGTAATAACCTTAACTTCCTATAGGAAGGTCATAAGGACCTCCTTATATCTATTCTTAGAGAATCTTATGCAATTATTATCTTATAACGCTTCTTTATTCTAGTTCTAGCTAATCTTAATACCTATAATTATAATAACTAATAGCTTAATAATATTATTTTGCTAAAGGTCCTAAAGGTAAAAATAAGATCTTAAATAGCATATTAAATAGTGCAGAAGATAATAAGGTAGCCTAATATAAACTCTTTTATCTTTAGGATTATATCTTCATAAAAGCAGCAGATTTCAGCATCTATCAGCTTATTCTTAAAGGTTTGCTAAGCTATAGACTTAGTAGTATAGCAAAAGGTGAGGTTCTTAGTTATAAACGCTAAAGTGTTAGTAATATATTTCTAAGCTTAGTAAATCTAGTTCTAGAACTTAAGAATCTTATTAGATTGGTCTAAAGACTTCTGTTATATTATCCTACTAATAGCGTAAAGGGTAACTAGTAAGCACTATCTTAGAGGTATGCTTATCTAAACTTAAGGTTAGTATTCTAAGTAGTAGAAGTAGTAAGTAAGCTCTTATAAGAGCAGTTAAAATGTATATTAGATGTCTAACTAGTTAGAAGCAGTGTTTTTAAAGCATAAGCTATAATAAATCTCTGAGATTGTTATAGCTTATGCAAGAATACTTAAGTAAAGATTATTACAGTCTTTTTGCTAGCTAGAAGCTATAGCAGAAGCAGCTAAAACTGCGCGTAAACAAAGTGCCTAATAATAATAATAGAAACGTAAAGGTGATCAATCTTTAGGTTTAGTATTATATAGTCTAAAAAGGATAGCTTTCTCTACTTATAAGGTTTAAACTGTTATATTTAATACATTAAGAGTTTTTATAGGTATATAACTATCTATATGCCTAGCTAACCTGAGTAGAAAAGCTTATAATATATACCTTTCTTTTAGAGATAGTTATCCTAACTATTCTTTTAGACTATATATAGGTATATTTCTTTTCTATTTATCTCCTGCTTGCTGTATTCCTCTATAATTATCTTATTATCCTCCTCACTAACCTATTAATTAGTTAAATGCAGACAAAATGCAACTATGCTTAGCAGGGGGAGCTTTAGCGTCTGTAGCAGCAGGGCGCTTTATTGCAGTCTTCTGCATCTCTATAATAGAGGTATAAAGAGTAGTGATTTTAGCATAAAGGGTGATAACTTCAGTCTGCTTAATTTTATCTATAGCAGCATAAATCTTATTAGCTACAGCTTGCTTAATTATAGCGTTAGTTTTAAGTTTGATAATAAGAGAAGAGAGCTTATTAATAGTAGCTATGTTAACGTTATTAGCTGCAGCAGCAGCATTATTAGCAGCAGCAGCAGTATTATTAGCAGTTTTCTCAACATCTTTAAAGTAGAGCAGAATAGTTATTTTTAGGCTGGTAGTAAGAATATTAATACGCTTATAAGCTTTTGTGAGGTCTTTATAGGTATAGGCGTTAGTAGCAGCTATAATATTAATATAGGTAAGTAGAGCAATAGATATAAAGTTGAAATAGTTAAGCTTTATGAAAAGACTAGTAATAGCACTATTAGCTTTACTATACTCTCTGAGGAAGTAAGTAGCTAGGATATAGGTGTAGCTAAGGAGCTAGTTGCTCTATAGCTTCTTAGGATTAGTAGTAATATCTTTATTCTAATCCTTAGTAGTAATGCTACTGATGTTATTATACTTCTTAAGAGTATACTTAAGCGCATCTTAGATATAGCAAATAAAAGTATTAGATGAGATGTTACTAGTGTTATTAATAGTCTTAATAATGAGGGAGATCTTTTGGAGAAGAACTGCGTCAAAGTAGTAGGTAAATATAAGAGTAGTATAAGCTTTCGCTTTATTGATTAACTACTAGTAGAAGATTTTTCTAGCAGCAGTAAGCTTTTTTTTCTTATAAGAGGTGCAGCTAGCTATATTATCATTATTATTAGTGCTATTAGCAGTAGCAGCTTATTATCTGAGGCTACAGACTAATATAAGGTTTATACCTCGTTAATAGCTAGGTGGAGGGTAAATTTACTGTTATATATAAGATCGTCTTCTTTTTAGGAGGTTAGAACGAAATATCCTCTTAGCGCTAGTGATGCTTATGCAGTAGGAATTATATTAAGCATGCTATTGATTATAGAAGTATAGTTAGACTATTAAAGTATCTATTTGTATTCTAAGTGAACTGCTTCCTTTAATGCTTTATTGTTTAAGTTAAGAAAGAAAGCATTATTATTATTCTAATTAATAAGATATAAGGTTGTAGTTTAGTTATAAAATCTCTCACTTAGGCTGGTTGTATATTAATAGTTATAGTATTTTTGCTAGAAAGTCTAGAAGCTTCTAGCTATCACATAATGTCCTAGGTTTAATATTGCAGCTCTTTTTAGCTATTAGTCCTCTAGAGGGGGATTTTTGCTGCTAAGAGGAGAGGTATCATTAGAGGGTAGTAAAATTAGAGAACTTAAGTAGTTAGCTATAAAAGTTGATTGCTAGGTGTTATTCTCTATAAGCTTCTTTTTCTTCTTAATGTCTTTTCTTATAAGTTGCATTAAGAAACCTAAGAAGAGAGTAAAATCTTAAAGTTACGCTCTAAAGTTAAGCGTAAGTCTGAGGATTGTTTTTTTCCTCTTCTGCTATTTTTTTATAACTGTTATTAAGGATAATAATGAGGTTGTAGAGAAGAAAGGTTTTAAAAGAGAAAAAAGATATTAAGTTATATTACTAATTATTATAGTCTTCTTGCTAGCTAGAAGCTACAGTAAAAGTAGCTAAGACTGCGTATAAATAAAGTGAATAATAATAATAAGAATGTAAAGGTAATTAATTAATCTTTAGGTTTAGTATTATATAATCTAGGAAGAATAGCCTTCTATATATATGAGGTTTAGACTTTTGCGTTATGTTAAGAGTAACTGTAGGCATATAACTATTAACATACCAGCTAACTTAAGCAGAAAGGCTTATAACAGTAGATAAATAGATATAAAAAGTCTAATAAGAGGATGATAATATAATTATGATGTTATATTGATTAAAATCAGACTAGAATACTAGAGGAAAGACTGCTTTATATAGAGAATCAAAAGGTCTAATAGTAAGATGTATTATAGCTTACATCATAGAGGTATAAGAAGGTTACTATTATATAGCGTTTAATAATAACCTAAGACAGACAGAGTGGAGAACAATAAAGCCCTTTCAATTATATTTAATAGATTATTCTTCAGAAGCAGAAGGACTAAAGTATAATAAAACAAAATACTAATAATATAAACAAAAACAAACCCTAAAATGTCTATCATTATATAGAATCCTAGTGTAGCTTATAAGCAAATAGCTAGCTATAATATTATATATAGATAAAAAAAACCTATATAATTTAACGCTTAAAAGATAGATATTTAAGTAGAGCACCTTTAATAAAGTTAATACTATTAAGAGGTATATTAGTCTTATTGATATTAAAGTTAACTTTATAGTAGGATAATATATATACAGGCTGAAAGCATTATATATAGGTTATAAAATAATAAAACCTAAGAGAAGGCAGATATATCATTTTAACAACTTAATACGCATTATAAGCTAGCTAGGTAATAAAGTCAGTAGAAAGCATAATAAATTGATTTAATAGGGATATTCAAAATTAAGCCTATAGTAATATATTAGTTTCCAAAAAAGGTTTATAAAGGTATTAGGTATATTACAGTCTACCTACTTTAAGGTAAGATTTTAATACTAAAGAACAGTTTATACTAAATAATACCCTAATAAATAATTTCAGCTTAGATTTAGTTATATACTAAGATTGCTTAAAACGAGAAAACAGTTCATACTAGCTAATACTACTAATAAATAACTGAAATTAGTAGCTAGTAGGATAACCTATTCTAGTCTAGAATTTCACTTTAGCGTTTAGATAATTTAGTACTAAAAAACAGTTTGCACTGTGTAATAGCATCAAAGAGAGACTAATAAGTAACTAAGATTAATAGCTAGCAGGTTGACCTATTTCAGTCTAGAGTATTAAAAAACAGTTCACGCTAGGTAACAGCATCAAAGGGAGACTAATAAGCAACTGAAATCTATAACTTACAGGATAACTTATTTCAGTCTAAGATTTCACTTTAGTGCTTAGATAATTTAGTACTAAGAAATGGTTTAAGCTAGCTAATAGTATCTAATAGAAACTAATATGCTGTTAACTTTAATAGCTAGCATAATAACCTATAATTAATCTAAGCTAGCATAAATATAGAGAATACTAAAAAGAGATATATAGTCTCTTAACCTATTTTAAAGTGTTATTTAAAAGAAATTAGATTGTAAAAAAGGGATATAATTAGCAATATTAATAGCAGAAGGTATAAAATGTAGTAAGCTTTAATAATGCTTACTGAAAGTATAAGTTATTAGAGTAATTTAAGGGCTTAAACGTGGGAAATAAAAAGGTGTCACTATTATTAGTCTTATGTAACATAAGCAATTAGTACTATTATTATTATCATGCTGACTATAATACAAAAAGCTTCAAAATATAAAGGTCTAAGCTTTCAGGATGGAGAAGCCTAAGGACAGCTTAGTTAAAGGAGGCTAAAAGGATAGAGACGCCTATAAGTTTAAAGCATATAGCTCTCTAAAGCGAGGATTTAGTAAATCCTTATAGAAAGCTAAGAAAAGAAGATCTTAGAAGAAGTAAGCAAAAGCATTATAGTAATTCTATACCTACTTTTTAGATATTTCTTTTATTAGCTTAACCTAACTATAGCCTATAGCCCCTAAATATCTTTACAAAAGAAATAACATAAAAAGCCTATACAGACTACTACTTAGTTCTAACATACAGCTAGCAGCTAATAAGGTTACTCAGTTAAAAGTAGAATAAACTAATAAAAGAGACTTACATATACAAAAAACCTTTAGCAATAAACGTAAGGTTTAATTCAGAATAGCAAATATAGATACTTAAAGAGGTATAACATAGAAGTATAATAATATATAAAGGCTTATAAGTAGAGATATAAGGACTACAAAGTACCTAGTAGCATAAATAATTATATAAATACGTAGTCTAGTGATTACCTAATTACAGTAAAACTTACTAAGAAATGAAATCTATATTAAGCGACAAACTTAAGTTCTCAACTTCACTTTAAATCTAATATACATAAGAGACTTACACTTCTCAGTTAATAATAATAGCTAAATAAGTGAGAAAAATGCTAGCAAAATTGATATAGGTGCATACTAGTAATATTTAACACTAAGCTCTTCTAGAACCTATACATTAAAGGAAATAATTAGATATAGATTTATAGTACTCTATAGCAAAGTATAAAAGACTTCTATAGTAATTTAAACAACTAATTAGGTTAAAAAGATAGAGGAGAAAATACTTCTAATATCTCTATAAAGGTATATAAACTATTTTAAAAGTGTAAATTTAGTTATTAAAACAAAATAAGTACTTAAGTAGCTAAATTCTAAAAAGTAGATTAGGTTGTAAGTTACTTCTTAACGAATTTGCAGAGGAGTGAAGCGTTTTTACTGTGATAGAACTGTTTTTAGTAGGTTGTACCTTTTTCGAGCTAAACATGGACTGTGCATGAAGTTTTCTATCCAATAAGAACCAAACCCCAAACTGAATTCGGTTTTAAACCTAGGATTCCTTTATGTTAGGGTTATAAAGTAACTTTAAACGATTAAGAAAGCATACTAATATGCTTTTTTGATTTTATCTAGGGTTATAGGGTGACCTTAGATGATTAAGAAAGTATATAGCTTTTACTAAAGATCTATTTAGCTTTACTTCTTTTTAGCCTTCTTAATAAACTTATTAGGTGAGGGTAGAGTAGCTAGCCTGCCTAACGCCTCAGAAGGTTTGTCTTTATAGTAGCTTTTATTATAGGTATGCTTTAGACTTCTCTTTCCTCTTATAAGGCTGACTTCTTATTTATATGTATAGGGCTTCAGTAGAGTGTAAGTGAAGTGTAGAAAGGTTTTTTATTAATATATATGCTTCTTAAGCGCTATTATAGTTATATATCTAAGTGGGCAGTTAGCTTATTCCTCTACTGAGGATACCTTAGGAGAATAGACTTAATTTATACTAAGCTAGCTAGATACTCTGCATCTGCATAATCTGCTTAACTACTTAGGCCTATATATGTCTAATAATTTGCGCTAAATAAGTTATCTTACTTTCTATTTTTATAGAAGATGCTATAACTTGCGTTATTAGTAATATTAGCTGCTTAGTGAATTTCTCTTATAGTATGTAGTCTTACTGCTTTTTAAAGCTGCTAAGTCTATCATATATAAGCTAGCAGTTTAGCTGTAGTTACTTTTTAACTTCTAACTTCTTTAAGATCTATATTGTGAAGAATATATTAAATATAAACCTTTTATCTACTTTATAGGTCGTTCTAGCCTTCTGCCTAAATAGCTTAAGCTTATTTAGTATTAGCTTCTACTTTAAGCATACTGCTTGCAGTAGGTAGTAGAAGAAGTAGTAGGTAAATTTAATAAACTTTATTTAGTTTGCCTATAGCTATAGGTTTTATAGCTTTATAATGCTTCTATATTACGCTTTAATATATACTATATAGCTCTCTTAAGCTTTATTATATATAACTAGTATATACTTACAGCTATTTTCTATAAATTTATCTTAGATAACTATAAGGTTTATTAAGCAGAATGTACACTAGAAGCTTTATAACTACTGCTTCTAGAGGTAGATAAGCGCCTTAATTATACTTATGTTACCTTATAAAGGCTTTAGCTATACTTCTTATGCTTGCTTATACTCCTACTAGCTGATGCTATCTACTTAAAGGTTGTTTGCTTAGCTGCTATAGGTGCTATTACTTTTTGTAGCCTTTACTTATTATTAGCTTCTAGTAGCCTATCTTTATCTGCTATTGCTAGCTTAGGTCTTCTTCTATAATATCTAGCTAGATATTAAAGCTGCTTTTTTTTTACAGTCTAACTTCAGTAGTGTTAATCTAGCTTAGGAGCTACTAACTAGCAGTATGATCTAACTAGTAGCTTCTACTAGATTTCTTATGAGTAATGCTTATAGCTGCTGTTTGCATTCTGCTAGTGTTATTAACTAGTTATAATAGATTGCTTAGATCTTAGCTTTCTGTGAGGTTGCTAGTGTTAGCATCTGTATGCTTTCTAGAGATATACTGCTTAATACTACTAACTGTGATATATACTATGCTTGCTTAAATAGCTTTAGCTCTGCTGCTAGCATAGCCTATATACTTAATTTTATTTTTCTGCTAGCTTTAGTTTAAAATGAGGAGGGCTAGGAGTTACTACTAAGTTTAGTATTAAATATTACTAATTCCTTCTCTAGCTTCTCTTCACTTCTCTAGCTATAATTGCTATTTAAGATCTCTGCTATGCTATCTTATAACTTCTAAAACGCCTTATCTCTTCTTCGTTTAAAGTAGAGGTTATAAGGCTTTTTTTTGCTTAAGATATACTTTCTTATATGCTTTAAGCTATCTATATACTAGTTAATTACTTTTCTCTAGTAGCTATTTTTAGTAAATAATTCCTATATTATTAGGTTTTTAGTTTATACTTACTACTTACCTCTCTTTAATAGTTTGTTCTTAAAGATGATATATGCTTTACTTTAGCTTTCTCTCTACTGCTCTATATATCTACTCTCTTAGATGAACTAGCTGAGTGTGAATAGCGCTTTGTAGTGGATTATTATTTATATTGAGAGAATATTTAAGCTTCAGCCTAGTATATTTATCTTTATAATTAGGTTTTCCTCCTTTAAACTAAAGCTTTTAAGTATAAAGTTCTTTATTTTAGTATTTACTATCTGCTTGTAGTAGTAGCTGCAATAGAGCTAGGATGCTATATCTTTAGCTTTTTTGATAGAGTAGTAGAAGATAATGATTTTGCTCTATTTATAGATATTGCTCCTCTTAATAATACTAATAATATCCTAAATATACTTACTAGTAGGTGTTTTATTAGAATTATTATTAATTATTTTATAGTAGATATTGCTTTTTATTATGCAGTTTTAGAAGAATGTTCTTTTAGGTTTAATAGTCTCTAGCTGCTAGAAGAACTACACCTCAAGAGATAGCAGTAGTGTTGCTATAAAGCAAACTACTTAGATGCTAAAGTTAAATATTATTTTGTTAATCCTCATTATATACTTATAGTACTCCTAGTAGGCGTCTAGAAGTATATTATATTTGTTAAAAATAACTTAGTTTAATATGTGTTTAGCCTTTAGCTGCTATAGTATATCCTAAAAAGATGTTATTATTGCTGCTTTTAATATTATAAAGATAAGTGTGTATAACGCTATAGTAGTACCTCTCTATTATATGCTTAAGATGTTATACTGCTAGCAGCTTTAATTATATAGGTTTTACTATAGTGATAGTAGAGGGATAACTACTACTGTTAACTTTCTAAGCGTTATAACAGCTAGTATGAAGATAGCTATGCTTTTATTAGTGCTGATGCTTATAACTATTATAACTAGAGGTTTCTAGTTTGCAATTGCTTTAATAATAAGTTTCTATATGCTTAAGAGCTAGGCATCTTTATCCTTCTATATAGCAGTAAAAACTAAGCTTAGGTTAGCATCTTATAGCATATCTAGCTTCTTCTCTCGCTTCTCTTTCTATGCTCTATCTTATACTAATAGATAGTTCTTATTAGCTGAAGTATTAGCTGAAAACTTAAAGAACTTATGCTAGTTAATACTAATAGTTTTAAAAGAGTTTTATGCTCTCTCTCTTAAGATACTATTAATATTATATAGTTAAGCATAAATTATTTCTACAATCTAAGTTAAATACTTATACTATAAATCATATAGGTTATCTCTCTTATCAAACTTATTATCTAAAGCTTCTAAGTTAAAGTTAGATATATATCTAATATTTAGTCCCTCTATTTGCTTTTTAACTGCTGCTAGGTTTAAGTTCTTCTTTTTGATTTCTACTTATAGGAATCTATAGGTAATTATAATAATAGTATGTTATAAGGGGTTAATGCTTATATTAGCACTAAATACTTCTGTTGTTGCTTTCTGTAGTAGTATAGTAAGCTGTAGAGGTTGCTAGGGAATTATAGCTTCTTCTTAGTAGGTAATAACCTGCTGTGAGAATAGATATAATATCTGCTCTAAGCTTTCTATATTCTGCTAGCTGAGCAGCTGCTAGAAGAGTAGTATAAGCTATAGGTATTACATAATAAGCTTACTAACCTCTTAGGGGAGAAACTACTAGATATTTTTATAGTTTATACTTTAGATGAAGTTTTTATAGTATCTAGTGAAGATTGCTATAAGTCTGCTGTAGACTATGATATTCTAGAAAGAGCCTATAGTAGTGTTAATAAACTAAATTAGTGTGATCTCTATACTTTAGGCTAGTTAGCTGCTAGTGAGGTATATAAAGACTAGAAGCTGTTTTAAGAGCTTTTTAGTAAGCTAGCTATACTTCTTAATAGATTCCTCATTCTATTTAATTACACCCTCTTTCTGCTTTTCCTACTAGTAGTTAAGTCTGTTGTAATTAGAGATATAGCTTAAGAGGAATCCCTTATTATCTCTCTTCTAGGTGATATTTTAATAGTTATTAAAGAAGTAGTAGCTAGGTTTATTATTATCTTAATTATCTTTAATTACTAACTATAAGATCGCTAGAAGTATATCTGCTAGAGAACTGCTTATATTGCTGCACTAAAAGTACTTTAATAGCAGCTGCTAGGCTTCATCTATAGCTAAGTAGACTATAGTATAGAACTTATTTATAGTGAATTAGAAGTTGCTTAAGTATAGCTGCTTCTTCTTCTAGCTGACTAAGCTATTAGTGCTAGTAAATTACTAGATCTTTATACTATAAGCCTTTTTTTTTACTATCTAAACTAGAGGTAGCGATATATATACTCTATCTAACGCTATATTCTATATAAAGCAGAGTGTGAGCGCCTTAATGATATCTATCTCATGCTACTAGATTTCTTTATTACTTAATAGCTTTACTATATTTTTTTTAGCTTTAAAGAGGATAAAAAATAGGTAATCTTAATAACTTTAGAGTATACTAAGGTGTAGTTAATAGCTTAAATCTAGCTACTATTATCCTTTTAGTTTATAACTACTAGTATATTAAGTAGGATGTTGTTATAAGGTTGATCTAAAAGGTAGTAGTTGAGGAGGGAGATGTAGAGTATAAGTATAGTATTATCTAGTACTTCTCTGATATCTTTAAATATTATTATATCAGCTCTAGCTAGCTCTATATAATTATAGAAGTTATTTAATACTATAGCTTATCCTACTGAGAGGTAGTATAAAGGGTAGGCGTCTTTAGTAACTACTTAGGAGGATAGTATATAGATTAGGATTTATTTCTAGAGGTTAGTGTACTTCTATTAGATTGCTTATTTGAGATAAAGCTAGAAAGGCTTTAGTGCTAGCGTAGGAGGTGCTAGTCTTATAAGCTTAAATATAGCTAAGTACTGCTAGTTATTAATTGCTGCTATTTTTGCTTCTAAAGTAACTTACTAGAAGGACTTAAAGATAATCTTAATTATAGACCTCTCTACTAACTAGTTTTTAAATAGTAGCTAGATATAGTTGACGTTAAGCCTTTAGAGGTGTTCTGCTTAACTAACTATAATAACCTATTAGTCTAGCTGGAGTGTTATATCTATAACTTAGGCTACTTTGCCTTCTATAGCTTATAAAGCACTCTATTGCTCTTGAAAGAGGTTTAAGATAATAGCTCTACTAGGGCTAGGCTGTAAACTTATACTATTAAGCTTTATAACTTCAAATGAGAACAAACTACTGCTCTTATAAGATCTTTATAATAGTAGTATCTAGAAACTAACGTTATAGTAGATTAAGTCTAGGGGTAGGTTTTACTTTTAGTTAGCTATAGTTTTAGCATACTACTTCTGCTGATAGGTATAAATATATTTAGCTTGTTTATAGATATAACTGCAGTTTTTAATACTATAGCTATAACTATTCTTAATAGGCTCTTAAAGATAGTTTAGCTTGTTATATATAGGTTTAGGGTAGTAGAAGGTAAGCTGGAGGTTCTTAGTAGAAAAACAGATTTTAGGTGCTTCAGCTTTTATAGCTGCTTTAATTACAGCTTATTTGCTATATAGGATATAGCTATGCTTCTGCTATAAATAATTGCTAATATTTTTTTTAGTAACGCTATACTTATAGGTAGTGTAGATGATAATAGGGAATATTAGGTTATAGATGAAAGGTTCTATAGTAATAGTGTTCTGCTGAACTTAAGTGCTTTAGGTGGGGAAATGCTTAATAGTAACTAACTTATTATAAACGTCTATTTAATAATATTAACTGCGAGGGGAAACGTTAGCTATGCGTAGCATTTATAGGCTTCTTAAGAATCTATATTATTAATATCTAACTAGAGTTGCTTAAAGAGGTGTAGCTGAGGCTAGACTTACCTCTAACTATTATATGCTGATTAGATAGGTTTAACTACTTTTCTTTGCTAGGGCTTTGCTGGTGCTAAGTAATATAGAGCTATCCTAGTAGAGGTGTTTATTAATTTATAACTATAGCTAGAGAAACCTCTAAGATAACGTTTTATCTAGTGGGGTGGATTAGCTACTGAGATGAAAACCCCTCTGAAAACTGACTTATTATCCTATAGTTAGAAGAGTTAGTGCTGATCTAAGGTGGTAGGTCTAAGTGGAGCTTAACGCCTGCTAGAGGGGATGTTATATATAACGCTAGGTTTAGTCTTAAGAGAATTATTACTAGCCTAATAAGTTATTAAGTTAGCTAAAAGGCTTTCTATAGTTTTATATAATAAAACTATAGGTAGTACTTAAATAGTACTAAAGGTAGACTTAGTGACTTCTCTTAAGAAGTTTAACTTGAGGTGCTTAGGGTGAAATATTTAGCTGAATCTTAAGTTTATTTAAACTAAACATAGGATTCCTCTAGATATAGCTACTAAGCTTAGAGGCTTATAGGCTATATAGATCTTTAATACTAAGCAGAGCTTGAGTAGGCGCTATATTCTATTAAAGTATTAAAGACTTTTTTCCCTTTTAGTACTAGTTTAAGCTTATAGTTTTAGCTATAGTATATTATTCCTCTAACTTTAAGGTTTAAAGCTATTAGATACTGCAGTAATAGTTTTAAAGGCTTACTAAACTATATAAATGTAGTGTTTTAAATCTAAGTAGTGTTTAATAGGGTAGTAAGTTACTGTTGAACCTACTAAACTTTATAGCTGGAATAACTCTATTATAGCTGCCTCACAGTGTTTATTAGCAAAACTATAGCCTATTAAGGTTAAAGTCTGCTAATAGGCGACGGAGTGGGCAAATCACTGCTTTTTCTGTTAGGTTCTATAGCAGTAATGTTGCTATTATAGCTATTTTATAGCGTTTATCAGTAGGTAGTAGCTTGCGAAGACGTGCATCTAGCGATAGTTTCTATATAGGTTACCTGCATTAGGTTTTAATAAGCCTAGCTTAAGCAGCTGGTGTAGCCTTACTTCTGCTTAAATTTTAACACTATATTATAATCTGCAGTATATAAGGGTTGCTATAAGGTTAGCACTACTTTAGCTAGGCTTTAGTAAGTGTAGCTTTCTAGCATTTAACTTAGAAATAAAGATATTATTAATAACTGTGTTTGTTTAAGGTTTCTCAGCATATATAGCTTTAGATAACGTAGTATTTATGTTTATATGATTTAGTAGGTTTTTATTTGCTGTTATATAATAGCCTTCCCCCTTAGTAGTTTTCAGTAAAAGTAGAAAACATTATATAGCTGCTAGTTAGAAAGGAGCTGAATTTAATATCTACTTCTTAAATTTAGCTTAGTAAGGCTTTTACTAAGTTAAAACCTTTAGTAGTAAGAGTGAGTGTAAATAATAGAAGCTATAGCAATTATTGTTATGCTGAAGTTTAGTGAAGTTACTTAGAGGGTCTAACCTCTAATATTTATTTTAGCAGCACTATGCTTAATTAGGGGACCTATTATCTCTAGCTAGACTTTGTTTTAGCCCTTTATCTATCTCTAAAACACCTAAGGTATATTCTATCTACTACTTGAGGTTAATATAAGTTAGAGCGTAAGTAGTAGCTGTAGTAAAAGCTTAGCATAAGTAGTTGCTAAAGCTAACCTAGTTAGAGCTAACTTTCTTAAGAGAATAGTCTTTTAAAGCTTGATTTAGTAAAGCTAAGCCTTATTAGAGGTTTTACTGCTCTGTTCTACTTTATATCTCCTTCTTTTACTAACATTTATATATTAAGCCTCTTATAACTATACTTAGTTAAAGGTTAGCTATAACCTTTATATCTAGTATCCCTCTTATTTTAGGTATTATTAGCTTTTCTACTAAAGCTGAGCTCTAGCTTAAAATTACCTATTATAACTATACTAGTGTTCTACTTTAGTATTAAAGGTTAATAGGGAAGAAATTTGATTAAGCTATTACTAGTAAAAAGCTATATAATTCTATAAGGTATTATGAATACCTAGAGGACCTTTTTAGTATTAAGCTGGAATCTAATAGAAGCTACCTAAGTATAGATTTAAGGTTAACGCTACCTGCTAGCTTAGTAATAACTATAGTTATCTAGGTGGTTTAGTGTAGTTAAAAAATAATAACTTTAGTATTAAGCGACCTGTAGCTTTACTAAAAGTGATTTTTAGACTAGCTAGAGTTAAATATTCAGAAGAGATGTTATAAGGATCTAGTTTAGAAGACTTTTAGCAGGCGCTTTGCTTAGCTAGTGAGATAGTAGCTATGAGGGTAATAGATGCCTTACTTGCTGAAGCAATAGTTATAGGTAAGTTTATAAAAGGTTAAGTAGTTTAAGCTGTTTAGTTTAGCTACAATCTTAGTAGGTTAGACCTTAGCCTTAAGAGCAAATGTGCTATAAGGAAGCCTAAGCCTTTAGTTTAAGGTTTGCTAGGGGGGCTTTTAGTCTTAGAGAACTTTCTTCTTTTTATGGGGGGTATTTCACTATAGTGAGACAAATTAGAACCTAGAGGGCTGCTATTTAGCTGGCAGTTTGTAACTTACTTCCTACTAGTCTATAGTGTGTCTGCAGCTTTTTTCTAATATATATAGGCTAAATATAAGGTGAGATAAGATCTTAGTGGGATAAAACTACTATACCTTTTTGAACTAGAGGCTTATATAGCTGTTTAGTTTAAAGAGAACTTAACTTACTAACCTCTATAAAACCTTCTATTATGATATATAATGCCTTAAGCCTGCTTTAAATAATAAGTATATATTTATATTAATAATAATTATGGTTTCTTAGGGTGCTATAGCTATCTTGCCTACTAAAGATCTTACCTCAAACTAGAGGAGTTAGCTTCTGTCTAAAGCTACTAAGGTTGCTTAAGGCGCTATAGCTGACTTGCTTACTAAAGATCCTACCTAGCTTATAAGTATGCACTTATATTAATAATAACTATAGTTTCTCAGGGTGCTATAGCTATCTTGCCTACTAAAGATTCTGCTTTAAACTAGAGGAGTTAGCCTCTATCTAAAGCTACTAAGGTTGCCTAAAGCGCTATAGTTAACTTATCTACTAAAGATCCTATCTAGCTTATAAGTATGCATTTATCTTATTAGCAACTAAGGTTGTTTAAGGCGCTATAGCTATCTTACCTATTAAAGATTTCGCCTCAAACTAGAGGAATTAGCCTCTGTTTAAAGCTACTAAGGTTGCTTAAGGCGTTATAGCTAACTTACTTACTGTAGATCTTACTTTAAATTAGAAGTATTCACCTTTATTTATAGTAGCTAAGGTTATCTAAAGTACTATGTCCTATATGCCTTTTAGGAGGCTAAACCTAAATAATAAGCTACTGTAGTTTATAAGTTATACTCTAAAAGTATAGCAACTATAATTACTTTAGGTGTTATATCTAGTATGTTTTTTAGAACTTTTAAGGTTTCTTAGAGACCTTAAAACCTGCTAATAGGTAACCTAGTTGCTTACTTTAAGGCTTATAGCTAGGCTTGCTAGTATTTTAACTTAGTTATAAAACTGTAGTAGCTTAGATCTAGCTGACCTAACGCCTTAGATAACAGCGCTATCTATAGAAGGGCTGCTAAGTAGGGCTTATAATAGTTAGTTATTTAAGGTTAAGCTTTAATAACTTAAGCTATATGAGGCTAGGCTTTAAGTAGAAGTTAAGTAACTAATACTACTATAGAAAAGATGAGGAATGTAAAGGCAGAGGCTTTTTAAGCTTCTTACCTTTAGACTTCTGCCTTCTTATAGGCCTACTAACGCTTTTTTAGCTCTAACTCTGCTGATTAGGGTTAAACCTAGAATTTCTAGCCTAAATAAATCAAATTAGTATGGGAAAACAAAAAAATATATTTATAAGAACTTTTTTGTTAGAACATCTTATATATAGCCTCTATAGCCTTAAGGTTAGTGCTAATAGCTATAATAATAGTATAGAAGGTTATAAGGACTTTATTAGAGCTTATAGAGGGTTTTAATACTATATCTTTTAGGGGTATTTAGTAAACTTTTTAGGGGTATTTAGAAAAACCTTTAGGGGTATTTAGAAAAACCTTTAGAGGTACTTATTTTCTAGCGCTACTTTAGAAGTTCTGCCTACTAGGAGGTTTTAAACTTTAAAGGTTATAGCAGTTAAATATATACTATAATATGTTATTTAGGGCCTCTTAGTGTGCAAACTAACTATATATAGATAATCTAGCGCTTATATAGAAATTAGCAGCTGTAGTAGGGTTTAAAGTTAGAAAACCTTATTTATAGAAAGGTTAACTTGGAGGTAAAATTATAATGAAAATATATGAAATTTAAGTGTTGCTAGGGCTTCTAAATGTAGTTTTTACTTCTCTTATAGCTTAGCTATAGAGAGAGGAATCTTTAGATTATTTTGCTGAAAACCTAGTTAGATGATCTTTTAGGGGTACTTAGAGATCTTTTAGAGGTATTTATTTTATAGCAAGGTAGGGTGCTGAAACTTATAGCAGGTTATAGGTACTACTGTTTAGAGATACTTATTTTATAAAAAGGTAGGGTACTAAATGTTATAGAAAGCTATAGGTACTGCTGTTTAGAAGTACTTATTTTATAGAGGGTTAGAGTGCTAAAGCTTATAGCAGGCTATAGTAAGCATACTCTTTAGAGGTATTTATTTTCTAATGCTACTTTTAGGGTTCTACCTACTAGGGGGTTCTAAACTTTAAGGGTTATAGCAGTTAAATATATATTATAATATGTTATTTAGGGCCTCTTAGCGCGCAAACTAACTATATATAGACGATCTAGCGCTTATGTAGAAATTAGCAGCTGTAGTAAGGTTTAAAGTTAGAAAACCTTATCTATAGAAAAGTTAACTTAGAGGTAAAATTATAATGAAAATATATGAAATTTAAGTGTTGCTAGGGCTTCTAAATGCAGTTTTTATCTCCTCTATAGCTTAGCTATAGAGAGAGAAATCTTCAGATTACTTTGCTGAAAACCTAGTTAGACGATCTTTTAGGGGTATTTAGAGATCTTTTAGAGGTATTTATTTTACAGTAGGGTAGGGTGCTGAAACTTATAGTAAGCTATAAATACTACTATTTAGGGGTATTTATTTTATAGAAGGGTAGGGTGCTGAAGGTTATAGAAGGCTATAGGTACTGCTGTTTAGAGGTACTTATTTTATAGGGGGTTAGAGTGCTAAAGCTTATAGTAGGCTATAGTAGGTATACCTTTTAGGGGTACTTATTTTTTAGTGCTACTTTAGGGGTTCTACTTACTAGGGGGTTTTAAACCCTAAGGGTTATAGCAGCTAAGTATATACTATAATATGTTATTTAGGGCTTCTTAGCGTGCTAAGTAACTATATATAGATGATCTAGCGCTTATGTAGAAATTAGTAGCTATAGGGAGGTTTAAAGTTAGAAAACCTTATCTATAGAAAGGTTAACCTAGAGGTAAAATTATAATGAAAATATATAAAATTTAGGCGTTATTAGGGCTTCTAAATGTAGTTTTTACCTCCTTTATAGCTTAGCTATAGAGAGAGGAATCCTCAGATTACTTTACTGAAAACCTAGTTAGACGATCTTTTAGGAGTACTTAGAGATCTTTTAGGGGTATTTATTTTACAGTAGGGTAGGGCACTAAAACTTATAGTAAGTATTAAGTACTGCTATTTGGGGGTACTTATTTTATAGAAGGGTAGGGTGCTGAAGCTTATAGTAGGTATTAAGTATTATTGTTTAGAGGTACTTATTTTATAGAAGGTTAGAGCGCTAAAGCTTATAGTAGGCTGTAGTGAGTATATCTTTTAGGAATACTTATTTTCTAGTGCTACCTTAGGAGTTCTACTTATTAGAGGGTTATAAGCTTCAAAAGTTATAGTAGTTAAGTATATACTATAATAGCCTATTTAGCACCTCTTAGCGTGCTAATTAACTATATATAGATAATTTAGTATTTATGTAGAAATTAGCAGCTATAGGGGAGGTTAAAGTTAGAAAACTTTGTTTGTGTAAAGGTTAACTTTAAGGCTAAATTTTAATATAAATATATGAAATTCAGGCGTTTTTAGGACTTCTAAACGTAAGTTTTACTTTTCTTATAGCTTCACTATAGAGGAAGGAATCCTCAGATTACCTTACTAAAAACCTATTTAGACGATCTTTTAGGGGTATTTATTCTACAGAAGGTTGAGGTGCTAAAGGTTATAGAAGGCTATAAGTATTACTATTTAGGGGTATTTATTCTACAGAAAGTTAAAATACTAAACGTTATAGAAGGCTAGAGGTATTACTATTTAGAGGTATTTATTTTATAAGAAGTTGAAGTACTAAACGTTATAGAAGGCTAAGGGTAATACTATTTAGAGGTATTTATTTTATAGAGGGGTAGAGCATTAGAGTTTATAGCAGTCTATAGGGGGCTACCCTTTAGAAGTATTTATTTTCTAGTAGCATTTTAGGGGTTCTACTTATTAAGGTATTAGTTACTATAAAAGTTATAGCAGTTAAGTATATATAATAATACTTTATTTAGTACTGCTTAGCGCTTTGATTAACTATATATAGACGATCTAGCGCTTATATAATATTTAGCAGCTATAGAGGGGTTTAAAGTTAGAAAAACTTATCTATAGAAAGGTTAACTTAGAGGTAGAACTATGATATAAATATATGAAATTTAGGCGTTTCTAAGGCTTCTAAACGCAGTTTTTACCTCCTTTATAGCTTAGCTATAGAGGGAGAAACCTTCAGATTACCTTAGTAAAAACCTAGTTAGATGATCTTTAGGGGGTATTTATTTTATAGAAAGGTAGGGTGCTAAAAGTTATAGAAAGCTTTAGGTACTACTGTTTAGAGGTACTTATTTTATAGGGGGGTTAGAGCACTAAAGTATATAGTAAGCTATAGGGGGTATACTCTTTAGGGGTATTTATTTTCTAGTGCTACCTTAGGGGTTTTACTTACTAGAGGGTTATAAGCTTTAAAGGTTATAGTAGTTAAGTATATACTATAATAGTCTATTTAGTACTTTTTAGCATTATAATTAACTATATATAGATAATCTAATGCTTATATAATAATTGATAGCTATAAGGGGGTTTAAAGTTAGAAAAACCTATCTGTAGAAAGGTTAAGCTAGAGGTAAAATTATAACGTAAATATATAAAATTTAGGTGTTTCTAGGGCGTCTAAAAGCAGTTTCTATTTCCCTTATAGCTTAGTTATAGGGGGAGGAATCTTCAGATTACTTTACTGAAAACCTAGTTAGATAATCTTTTAAAGGTATTTAGGAATCCTTTAGGGGTACTTATTCTGTAGAAGGGTTAAGGTGCTGAAGGTTATAGAAAGCTATAGGACTTACTGTTTAGGGGTATTTATTCTATAGAAGGTTAGGGTGCTAAAAGCTATAGAAGGCTATAGGTATAACTATTTAGAGGTATTTATTTTTTAGTTACTACTTTAGGGGTTTAATCTATTAAGAGGTTTTAAGCTTTTATTACTAAGGTAGTTAAATATATACTATAATAACTTATTTTAGACTATTTAGGGCTTTAGTTAACTATATATAGACGATCTAGTGCTTATATAAGAATTAGCGCTTATAGGGAGGCTTAAAGTTAGAAAACCTTATTTATAGAAAGGTTAACTTAGAGTGAGAATTATAGCGTAAATCTATAAAATTTATACCTTTTTAGACTTCTAAATGTAATATTTACTTTCTCTTTAGCTTTACTATAGATAGAGGAATCTTTAAATTACTTTGTTGAAGATCTATTTAGACAATCTTTTAGAGGTATTTATTCTATAGAAGGTTAAAGTGCTAAAAGTTATAAAAAGCTATAAATACTACTGTTTAGAGGTATTTATTCTATAGAAAGGTGGAGTGCTAAAGGTTATAGTAAGCTATAAGTACTACTGTTTAGAGGTATTTATCCTACAGAAGGGCGGGGCGCTAAAAGTTATAGAAGGCTATAGAAGTTACTATTTAGAGGTATTTATTTTTTAGTAGTGCTTTAGGGGTTTAACTTACTAAGAGGTTTTAAGCTTTTACTGCTAAAGCAGCTAAATATATACTATAATAACTTATTTTAGACTATTTAGCATTTTAATTAACTATATATAGATGATCTAGTCTTTATATAAGAATTAACACCTATAAAGAGACTTAAAGTTAGAAAACCTTATCTATAGAAAGGTTACCTTAAGGCTAAGATTATAGCGTAAATCTATTAAATTCACGCTTTTTTTAAGCTTCTAAACGCAGTTTTTACTTCCCTTATAGCTTAGCTATAGAGAGAGGAATCCTCAAATTATTTTGCTGAAAACCTAGTTAGACTATTTTTTAAAGATATTTATTCCCTAGGAGGCTGAAGTGCTAAAGGTTATAGTAGCTTATAGGTACTACTATTTAGAGGTATATATTTTATAGAAGACTAGAACGCTAAAGGTTATAAAAGCCTCTAGATATTAATATTTATAGTTAGGGAGTTTTTAATGCTCTATTTACTTAGAAAGGAATCTAATTTCTATTAGTATAATAGTTAAGTATATACTATAAAAGCTTATTTTAGACCTTTTAGCGCTTAGAATAACTTTATATATATAATTTAGCGTTTATATAAGAACCTAAAGCTATAAGAGGTTTAAAAGTTAGAAAACCTTAGTATTAAATGAGGTAAATAAAAGCTAAAATTATTTAGTAAATATAGAAAATTTACGCCTTTTTAAAGCTTCTAAACGCTATTTTTACTTTTCTTATAGCCTAGCTATAGATTGAGTAATCTTTAGATTACCTTCTAGATAATATAGTTTTACTATCTTTTAGAAATACTTAAGAATCCTTTAGGGGTATTTAGTAACAATTAGCTTAAATCTGAAGGTATATGTGCAGATGCTAGTAGTAAAAATCCTAGAAAATATGTAATAGAGGTGTTATGATGAGGCAGTTCTAATAGGCTAGGCTGTATGCTAGTATAATATACTATCAGTAAGATATCTCTAGTTTTATTTAAACTTAGCCTATAGTAGGAGAAGGTTTAAAACACCTCTATGCAGTCTACTAATTAGTATATAGGGGTAGCTTAAGCTGCTAGCTTAGTAACTCTAAATGCACTACAGCCTTCGTTTTATATTAGGCTGTTTGTACAGCTATAGCATTTTAGTTTAGCTGCATGTAGCCCTTCTTTATACTAAAGTAGCTATAAATATATTTTTTTATTTTTCTATATAAATTTAATTTGTTTAGGCTAAAAATCTTAAGTAGAACCCTAATTAGTAGGGTTTATACTAAAAAAGCGTTAGTAAGCTTTTAAAAGGGATAAAGCTTCTAAAGAGCTACTTACTTATAGATATCTAACTATAGTAAGAAAACTAATCTAGCAGGTAACACTACTTTAGTAACTTTAGCTATATAGTATAATTTAATGCTAAAGAGGCGCTAAGGAGGTTTATAAGAGAAGTAGCTTAAGTTGCTATTAATGCTTTAGTATTACTTTTAGAAGAGGTATCTATCTATAGCTTTAAAGCTATAAGCCTCTTAGAAGCTAAGAAATAGCTTACTAGGGGAGGTATCTACTGAAGCTTAGCTGTTTTTAGCCTTTTAGTAGTTAGCTAGACTTATTAAACACCTTAAATAGAGTGCTATAAGTAGTACTTATAGCTAATAAGAACTAAAGTTTAAGATTTAGCTAGAGAAGTAGTAGCTTTAACGCTAAGACCTTATAAGTGCTAAACTGCTTAAATATTTCCTTCTATTTAATTATATATATATAAGTATAAAAACACATCTTATAGAAAGGTTATAGTAAGCTAATAAGGTGTTTATTTAGAATATAAATTAACTTAAAATAAATAGAGACTAAGAAAATATATATAAAAAGCTTATTATAGTACTTATAGATAAGATTGAGGATAGCTATAAATTAGATTTCTAGCCCCTTAGGGTGGTATAGAAGCTTAGCGTTAAGAGATAGTAGGTTCCCTAAGGTTGCTAAAGTAGTAAAGTTGATTTTATACTAATCTTTTTAATTTCTCTTATAATAAGCTAGTTATAAGAAGAGCAGGCGTAATGCTGCTACTTTTTCTTCTAATTAACTTAGGTAAAGCTAAAGAGTTTAAAGCTAAAGAAGTAGAGAATGAGGAGTTAGGAAGTAAAAAGCTAGACTCTAACTAGGTTTAAAGTAATATAGCTTAGTAGAAGTAAATGCTATAATAGTATTCTAACCTCCTCTTATTTTCAGTAAGTATACTACTAACACTAAGTTAAAATATAGTGCTGTTAATACCTTTTTACTAAACTACTTAAGTTATAACTACAGTTTAATTTATAACCTATTAGACTAGCTTTAATAGGAGGATAAGCTTCTACTATATTGCTAAATAGCTGTAATTAGTAACTAGAAGAATAGGGACCTACTTAATATACGCTCTATTTCTTAGGGAATAAACCTAAATAGCATTAACACCTATTAAGCTAGAGACCTACTTTAGGGCAGCAAAGAAGACTAAGCAGCTTTTATGCTATATATTTCTAGCAAGCAGACCTTTATAGAGAAGTAGGTCTTCTTAATAGTAAGTATGCTGCATAATACTAAGATATAAAAGAGCACCCTCATAGTATACTTTCTAGAGATAGTTAACTACTAGTAGGATATCTTAAGCTACTTCTATAGTAAAGCTTAGTATAAGGTAAATATTAACCTAAGTGTATATATATGCCTCTACTACTTCCTATAGTTTGTAGGGAAGTAGCTTAAAGTTAATGTTATTATACTAAAGGATTAGCTGCTCTTCCTCGCTATAAGGGAGAATAGTAGAGCTTAGCTAGTAAGAGATAAAGCTAACAGCAGTCTTTAGGTCTTACTAGCTTTCTTTTACTTTTAGATCTTAAGAAGCTATAGCGATAAATATAGCAGCTACTCTAATTAGCGCCTTAGTGAGGGTATAGAGATAAAGAAAAGCTATAGCTATATTAAGGTGTTTTTTTAGCAGCTTAAAGTAGAGGAGATAGACTACTAAAAGCTTATAAAGAAAACTAAAAAAAACTAAAAAAAACTAATAAACCTATAAATATAAAAAAAAAAAGGAAAAGGAAAGGGGAGGTAGAAATTCTTATATGAGTAGCTTTAAGACTTAGTAATAAGGTGAGAGAAATAGGAGTTTAAGCGTTATAAACTATATTAAGCTTAATTCTTAATAAGTATTTAGTGAATTTAATAAGATAGTACTTTATTTTATTCTTATATATATATTAGCTTTTCTTGCTACTTGCTTTAGTTCTAACTTAAGGTGTAAACGCTTAAGTAGTGCTAAGTAGGTTAGTATAGAAAAGGTTAAAGTTCTAGCGATTTATTAGCTAGCTACTACTTATTAGTTTAAGTAGGGTAGGTGGTAGGACGTTAGTCTTAAGAGGTTACTTATAGTAGCTTGAGAACTTAGCTAGTATTTAACTAAGTTATTAACTTAATCTTTTTTACTTTAGAGTAGGGGGTTGAAGTAGAGCTAAAATAGACTTCTCTCTTATTTATTTCTTTAAACTTTAGTAATCTATTTAGATTCTAAGTATTAGGGAGAGGTAGGAAGTCTAAAGCTTAACTAGTAAGACTAGCTAAAGTTACTTAATAACTAGCTAATACTTTATAACTTTAAATATATATACTAGGCTTAGTAAAACTAATTAAGGGCTAGTAGTTACTATAAGTTTTATTAGCTACTTAATTAGAAATAGGTAGGCTTTAGGTATTACTACTTCTTAGAAGATTAGCATTTAGGCTAATGTTATTAGAGCTTTTATTTCTAACTCTACTTCTTTTATAGGGGTAGGGGAGGAGATAGCTTTAGGCTAGCTTATAAAGGGTAGCTTTTAGTGTAGTATATAATATTAGTCTAATAGCAGTAGAGTCTATAAAGCGCTAGTAGAGACGTTTAGTGTGAGGATAGGCTTTTTGTTTTACTTATTAAGCGACTTAGGCTTTAAGGAGTTAAGGTAGCCTCCTTGAGGGATACTATACTAAAATAAGCGTTATACTTAGAACTAATAGTAGAGATAGAATAGTAGTGTTATAAGTAGTAAAGCTAAAGAGATACTAAAAAGTGAGGTTTATAATAAGTAATATATCTTAGTATAGTACCTACAGCTTATAGGTAAGTATTTATTAAGTAGACTAATAAGGCCTTAAAAGAGGTTGATCTACTAAGAAGCTATATTATTAAGATATGCTAAGTTAAAGTCTAGCTAGAAAGTAGAAATTTAGCTCTCTTTTTTTACTGCTCTAGTAGTAAGATATTAACTTTAATTAGGCTTATCTCTATTTATTAACTTAAGCCTTAGGAGCTTTATCTTAAGTATAGGGATATATTTAAATTAGACGTCTATAGACTACTTAGCCTCTTTTTAAGAGGTAGCTTTAAGGCGCTTATAGTAGGGTAGAGTATTTAGCTAGAAGAGGTGGCAGCATTTAGAGCTTAAGGCTTAGTACTTCTATAGTTAGGCTTAAGGAGTTAAAGAATGCTGCTAGTAAAGGTAACTTATTATAGAGGAGCTAGCTGTATTTATATTCTACTATGCTTAGTAGAGATATTATACCTACTAGGTAGTAGATACTTAAGGCTAAGTTAGCGTTAGTAGGAATTAAGGTTAGCTTAGCGTTCTATCTATCTCTATAAAGGCTATAGCTATAAGTTATAACTAGAAGGTTAGGTATAGTTAGTAGGCTACTTTATTTAGTGTAAAGTCTAGAGGAAATTGCTAGCTTAGAAGTCTTAGTAAGGTTTCTTTTTAAAACTACTTAATAGGAGCATTATAGCTATAGGGATAGGAGGCTAAGTAGGATTACAGCTAGCTAGAAGAACTGTTAGTATTAGCAGCTGTATTATAGTTTATAAGGTTGCTATCTAAATGTTGAGGCTAGCAGTAGTAAGGTGCTATGCTAGCTAAAGCTTTTTAGTAGCTTATTAAACTTTTTAGTAGGTAAGAACTATAGCTTTTCTAAAGATGAGATATATATACCTCTAAAATAGTTAGAACTTAGTCTTATAGGTAGGACTTAAACTATATAAGCTAATAAGGCTTAAGATGTTAGACTAATTGGGAAGATAAAGCGTAAAATATAATATTATACTACTAAAGGTAGAAAGAGAGATAAAAAGAACTAAAAGAGATAGAAAAAAGAGGAAGTAGAAAATAAGCAGCTTTATTAATAAGAGGTAGGGTAGGATAGGTATAAGTGTATATTGTTATATATAGTTATACTATTATAACTTCTATAACTAATACTTTATCTTATTTAATATTAAATACTACTACTTACTTTACTTATTAATAGTATAGTAGAGCTATAAAAGGTGTTATCTCTAAGTATTATATTAGCTTTAGCTGGCGTTTCCTAAAGCTACTATAGTAAAGTATAGCATAGTATCTATCTCTAGCGCCTTTTAATTACTATAGTAAGTATTACTAAGGGAAAACAGTATTAAGTAGCTATAGCTATAATGTTTTTTATATTTTAGGGTTACTAGGAAGCATCTAGCTACTACTTTTACTAGTATTTTAGCTAGCGAGGAGGCTTAGCTATAGTATAGAGCGTTAAACTAGTTTACTTTAGTGATACTATACTTCTAAAACTACTTTAAACTTATCTTTTCTGCTAGATAGGGCTTTTTAACTAGCTTTTTGCTTAGCTTAAGTAGGCTTTTGTACTTCTAACCTTTAAGAAGGCTAGCTAATAGAACCTTAAGCAGCTATTTCTGTAACTTAAGCTGACTAGACTGCTAATAAGCTGCTGCTTAGTAGGTAGGAGGTTAAGGCGAATAGAGTAGTAGTCCCCCCTAAAGTTAAAGATAGCTTATAAAGTAGAATGCTTTAGCTAGGCGTAATATTAGCAGTATAGTAAGCTACTGAGGTAGGTATATATATCTAAATAAAGTAGAAAGACTTAAAAAGAGATCTTTAGAGTATATTTCTTCTCTTCTGCTAACTAACTTATCTCTATATGTTCCTACTAGAGGTAAGCTTTAAAGCTATAGTATATATAGTATAAAAAGGAAAGTTTAAGTAGTAAGCTGAAGAAGCTAGACTAATAAGAGGCTTTTTAAGTTATATACTAGCTGCTACTATAGAGGTAGGCTATAAGTAGTAAGCTAGTAGTTCTAGTAGGGAAACTACTTAGCTTAAGAGTAGTAGAGGTATAGAGGCTTTTAAGGTTTTATAAGATATAGTGTAACTTATTCTAAATATAATAAGCATTATCTTAATATTTAAGCTACTTAGGATAAGTACTAAGAATACTATAGATGCTTAAGCTTAAGAAGAAGCTGATAAAGAAATGTATAGGTAGTAATAGCTTAGTTTAGCTTCTCTGCTTTCTACTTCCCCCCCTTTAGCTTAGCCTATATTTTGCTTCTTTTTTGAGGTTTAGAGAGGCTTTACTAAGCTCTTAAGTAGTTTTTAGCTAGCTTTTTATAGGAAGCTAGAGGTAGCTACTTAGATTAAAGCGCTAGTTATTAACGTTAGTATTCTTTCTATAGGCAGCATTAGAGACTAGCTAGCTCTCTAGCTTTACTTCTAGTATAGTATAAGGTTAGTTGATAGCTAGTTCTCTTTAGGCTAGTGTTATTTACTCTACTAAAGTGTTAGCTTACCTTATATATTAAGAATTAATGCTACTTAAGGACTAAGTATTACTACTAGATATTAGTTATTAGTACTTATTAGTATTAGTATTAGAAGGTTTAGTAGTTATAAGTAGTAGCTTATATTAGTAGTAATAAGTAGTAGGTACTAAAGGTAGATACTAATGCTAATACTAAGGCTAGTGCTGCACTAAGTACTAGTAGATATATATAGTTTAAAGTTACTAGCTGCTTTAGTACTAGTAGTGCTTATTAGTGCTAGTTATAGATGCTAAAGCTAAGGTAGCTATAAGTGTTAGTGCTAGAGGTAGGTAGTGCTAGCTAGGTGCTAATGCTAAGCGTAGATGCTAGGTGTAGGTGCTAAGCGCTAGTGCTAAATGCTAATGCTAGGTGTTAATGCTAGGCATTAGTGCTAGATACTAGTGCTAAATACTAGTGCTAAGCATAGGTGTTAGGCGCTAGTACTAAGCGCTAATGCTAGGCGCTAGTGCTAGTACTAGTTATAAGTGAAGGTAAGAATACTTAGCGTAAGTGCTAGTATTAAGTATAAATAGGTATTAATACTAAGCGCTAATACTAAGCGTAGGTGCTAAGCATTAGTGCTAGGTGTTAATGCTAAGCATTAGTACTAAGCGCTAGTGTTAGTGCTAGTTATAAGTAAAGGTAAAAGTGTTTAGTATAGATACTAGTGTTAAGTATAGGTAGGCGCTAGTGCTAAGCGCTAGTGCTAAGTGTAGGTACTAAGTGTAGGTGCTAAGTATAGGTGTTAGGTATAGATGCTAAGCGCTAATGCTAAGCGTTAGTACTAGGCGCTAATGCTAAGCGTTAATACTAAACGTTAGTGCTAAATGCTAGCTGCTAGTGCTAGCTAGCTATAAGTAGTATTAATACTAAAAGCTAGATGCTAATGCTAGCTAGTTATAAGTGCTAATACTAGGTACTAAGTATTAATGCTAATACTAGTTATAAGTAAGAGTGAGGATGTTTAGTATAGGTGTTAGTATAGATGCTAGTGTTAAGTATAGATAGGTACTAGGTATTAACGCGCTAAGAGGAGCTAGTGCTAATGCTAATGCTAGTAGTAGTAGTAGTAATAGTAGTAATAGTAGTATTAAAGGTAGTAGTAGTGCTAGTAGTAGTGCTAGTGTTATACTAATATACTAGTAGTGCTAGCATTAGTAGTATTAGTTAGAGTACTACTACTGCTAGTAGTAAAGTAGGTAGTAGGTGAGGGGAGCCTTTATGCAAGCTGTACACCCTCCTCCCCTTCCTCCTGCCTGCCTGCCTCACGCTAGTGCTAGCGCCACCCCTATATATATATAAGGGAGTTAAAAAACTAATAATAGCTCTCTACTTCTTAAATTAAGATCTTCTTCTAATCTTTCTAACTATTAGAAATAAAACTATTTAAAAATAGATTATTAACTAAATAAACCTTTTTATCTTTATATTTATATATTATATAGATATTAATAAAGCTTTAGTTAAGCTTAAGGTTTTTTCTAATTAACTCAAAGAATACTTAATCTTTTAGAACTTTAAGAAGGTTTTACTAGCTTTTAATATTTCTAAAAAGGCAGGCTTAAATAGTTTCTATAATTAGAATAACTGCTACTTTAGTAATAGTTCTTAAGACGTTAAGTATAGCTAAAGGTAAAATTAAAGTAGAGTACTAATTAGTTTTAAAAATAGCTTTTTCTTATTTAAAAAGGTTAGCTTTTTTTCTTTCTTAGGCAAAAAGGCGCTCTTTTTTATAGTCTATTATAGTATTAATATAGTAAGTTTAAACTTCATTATATATATTACTAAGGTTTTAGTTAGTCTTAGGTTAGCTTTTAGTAGCTTTAGAAGTGTTATAGACGTCTTTTATATAGTTTTCTTATTTAGAGAAATAGCACTAAATTTAATATAAAGAATCTAACTATATAAAACCTATTAGAATATTAATCTTCTAGAATTTATTACTTCTATAGTCTTTTACCTTTATTATAGCAGTAATAAAGCGTTTTAAATACTTAAAAATAAGTTTAGTAGAGATAGTAAAAAGAAGTCTAAAGAGTAAGTTATAGTTAATAGTTTTAAAGTCTACTACTATTATAGTTATTATAATTTTATAGTTATTAATCTAAATAAGTATATAGTATACTCTAATAAAATATAGCTTTAAGTCACCTTTAGCTATTATTCTCATTATTAAAATAGTAGTAGAAATTAGAATATTATAGTCTAAGACATATTAATAACTTATAAAACTAAATTCTACGCTAATATTAATCACACCCTATATAGATAAGTAGTTATTAGAGTACTTACTACTAATAGAGATCTTTAGAATAAATTATAGTATAATAATTATTAGAGCTATTTAGTTTATAGTTATTAAGATAATAGCTTTAACTAAAATAACCTTTAAACAGTCTTAAGTTTAAATAGCTTCATTATATTTAGAAACCTAGTTAGTTTGTTAAGCTCTTTCCTTTAAGGTTTTAGCAAAGTCTATAAAGTTTATAGAAATAAATATATAGATAACTCTTTTTAGATTATTTATAAAAATATATATCTTTCTAATAAACTCTTCTCTGTATTCTAGCTAAATCTTATAAACCTTTTTAACTAATAGACTAACTAAACTATAAAGCTTATATAAAATAAATTTATTAATAAGTTCCTTATCTTTAATAGATTTCTAATTTTTACTATTAAAAAATATAGCTAGCTAGAAGTCACCTTTTAAAAAAGATAGTTTTAAGATAGGTTTTAAAAGAGAAATCTTAATAACTTCACTAAACATTACTTCTCTTTCTATTCTAAATGCTCTTTCTAGTTTTAGAATATTAATAGATATAAAAGCTAGTTCAGAAAAGCTCTCTTCCTCTATTTTAACATCTAAGTTTTCTTTTTACTTTTCCTAGTTAAGAGGTAAATTCTTCTCTATAACTAACTTTTCTAATAAGTCTAAATAACTCTCAAAATAAAGTTATAAAAAAGAAAATCTCTTTAAGATAATTAGAGTATCTTTAATATCTTATATAGTAAAATAAACCTTCTTAAAAAGAGACTTCAGAGCTTTCTTCTTAACCTTTCTAAAATTCAGCAGCTTCAGCTTCTTCTATAGAAATAAGTCAGCTCTATATATTTTTAACTAAATAATTATAAAGCCTAATACTAAGAAATCAAGCAAATTATCTTTAGTTAAACTATTAGGTTTTATTAGATTATATAAGTAAAAAGACTAAACTAAATCTTTATATTCCTATTTATTAATAGCTAATACCTAGAAAGTAGAAGCTTAACTAGATACTTTATTATCTAATATAACACTTCCTTCTTTTATAAACCTATAAGAAAATTTAATTAAGTTAAAATCATTATAGTTTTATAGAACCCTAATAAGTATAAACTAAAGTTAGCTAATATTCTACTTAAGAATCTTAATAGCTTAAGCTTTTATAGCTTTATAGCTATCTTAATTCTTAAAATAAATAATAATAGCTTCTTAATTAAACTTACTATTTTATTATAATAAAGCAATAATTATCTAGAGAATAAAAAACTTATTATTTTAAGGTCTATAGAAATAACATCTTTAGAAATACTAAATTAAACTACTTCTTTTATTAGCTATCTTTTAAGGATAACAGCCTTCTTTAAAGTTATAATCTATACAGCCTATATATTAGTACTAATTATATAGATTATAAAAGAAAAACTTAAAATTTTCCTTATTAACCTTAACTAAATAGACTAAAGCTAAATAGTAATCTTCTATAGCTAAAAAAAAATAAGCAATTCTTTTAGTAGAGATTTTCTAGTTATCTATTATTTTCACTAAGTTAGAAAGTTACTAATTTAAAAACTAGCTCTAAAGGTTTTTAACGCCTTAGTTAAGCTTAACCTTACTTCTTTTAGCTTATAGAGGAGGAGAAGCTTCCCCTCTTAGTACTTTTAGAAGTATAGAAAATAGAGAATAAGTAAAAATAGTAATCTAAAAAGTTTACTTCTAAGTAGCTTTAGAGCTAAGCTAATTTATTAAGTTAACTTTAAACTTATTAAAATCCTTTTTCCTAAATAACTTATAAATACTAATCCTTATAAGTAGAGCTATTCTATCTAAAGCTAACTAATTAAATCTTAATATAACTATATAGATAATTCAAAAGCTAGTTATAATATTAAAGTTATATCTTATAGCTTTAGTTTAAATATTATTAATCTTTTATAGAAACTATATAGCTACTTTATAATCTAAATTATCTATTATTAGAGTTATAGAAATAATCTAATTAATCTAGTTATCTAGTAGTTCTTAGTAATCCTTATCTATAGCTCTATAGCGCTAGATAAGGTATATTTTCACTTATAACTAAGTTTTTTTACTAAGTTTTATTTAATTATTAGCTTAAAAAAGTATATCTATATAGAAAATAATACTTAACACTTTTGAAATATTAGTTATTTCTATTATTTCTACTATAGCTTTATAGCTTTTAAGAAAGTCTAAAATATTATTTCTAATAAAAAATAATACCCTAGCTATTTTAAATTATAGTATTTTAAATCCTTAAAGTCCTAAGCTATACGCTCTAGAAACCTTTTAATAAGATTTAGCAGAATCTAAATAGCTTTATATACTCTTTTCTCTTAAAAAATCCTCTCTAAACGTTATATTTATACTAGAAGCGCTACCCTTAGAAGCTATTACTTTAAAAACTTTAGTTTCTATAATTACTTTAGAACTCTAATCTAAATCTAAAATTAAAAGAGGTTTTTCTTATTAAAGTTAATAAAAAGAAAAACCTATAAAAAGACTTACTAAAATATTACTAGTAACTAAATTAGCTTTATTATCTATTATTTCTAGTCTAAGTTATTTATTTTAAGCTAAAGTTAAAGTCTTTAGAGCTTTAAAGTTTAATAACACTATTCTAAAAAAGATATAAGTAAATTAATAGAAAAAGAAATAGAAAAAAGCCCTACTAAAAGAAACTAAAGTAAAAAGATTATATAAGACTTAAATAGAGCTAATAATTTATTAATAAAAAAAGTAATAAAAGAATTCTTATAATATAGGTCTAAAAGAATAATAGAAAATAAAAAAAGAGATAAAAAAGAAAAGAAATACTCTTACTATTATTTCTATCTTTATCCTTCTCTCTTATCTAAAAGATATATATATATTTATTATCTTTCCTCTTTTCTACTATCCTAATAGTGAGGTTATTTTATACTTTAGGTTTCTTTCTCTTCTCCTTATAGGGGAAGTCTAGCTATATTTAGCAGTATCCTCTATAGCTTTACTCTATAACTCTCCTCTTTTATAAATTAAGCCTAAGATTTAATAAAGTTTATAATAAAACTATAGTATTAACTATAAACCTTAAAAGAAGTACTTTACTCTAGCTACTTATTTACTACTTAAAAATATAAAAGGAGAGAAATCTAAAAAAATATATATACTTTTTTTTCTATAGAATTAGTATAGAATTATTCTTAGAAAAAAGAAACACTCTTAGTTAAGCTTAAAAAATATTCCCTTTTTTATCTTTTAAAAAATTAGTATAGTTATAATATTTTTCTTTCTCAGCTTTTTATACCTTTACACTTATAGTATTTTATAATTTAAAAAAGTTAGATCTCAATATTTCTATATATAGGTATAACTTAAATCCTAAGTCTTTAGGCTTTTTAGTATTTCCTCTTACTAGTTAATATATTATTAGAAACCTTCTAATAAGTTTAAATAAAGAAAAGTTTCTTAGAATAGATTAATTAATTTCATCCTTTTTAAAGTTTATAAGAGGGGTAAAATAAATCCTATTACTCTTATAACTTTAGCTTTAGAAGTAAAAGTAAAATAAGTTTACTTTATTTTAGTTACTCTTAAGTTATTATTATAGTAGCTTATAATAAAGTAGTATATAATAATTTTAAATAGGTAGATAGTAAGTTAATAAGAAGGTTTAGTAAAGCTTATATAGAACCCTATTTATTCTCTTCTACTTAATAGAACACTCTTTTTCTTAGGGTTTTTTAAACTTCTATAGGTTTAGTTAATCTTTAATTCTAAATACCTAAGCTATCGCTCTTTACCTTAAGAAAATAGAGGTTAAAAAGGTGTTTTAAATAAGTAGATAGTAGGCTAATAAAAAGGTTTAGTAAAGCTTATATAAAACCCTACTTACTCTCTTCTACTTAATAGAACACTCTTTTTTTTAAAGTCTTTTAAACTTCTATAGGTTTAGTTAATCTTTAATTCTAAATACTTAAGCTATTACTCTTTATTTTAAGAAAATAGAAATTAAAAAAGTATTAGCTAAATTTTCTTCTAATATAATAATACTTAAATTACCTCTTCTTCTAAGCTTTTTTTACTTTAGTTCAGTAAGATAGTATAGAATAACTATAAAAAGAACCCTTTATAGTAGTCTAGTTTATACCCCCCTATACTAATTACTAATTTTATAATAAAGTAAGAGAGAAAACTTATTAATTATACTAAATACTCCACTTTAAGTAGAAAAACCTCTAAAAATACCCTAAATACTTATATATTGATTTTCTAAATAACTATAAGAGATATAAAGGTGAATATATAAATATAAGCCTAACTAACTTATACTTTATCTATATTTTCTACTTTTTTTATATCTTAGGTTATGCAATTTCTTAAGAGAAAATAAGCTATTAAAAAGAAGTTTAGTAATATTATCCTTATAGTATTCTACTCTATTATCACTTTAAATAATTAAAGAAGTATAATAAAGATTAAGAAGAAAAATAAAAGTAGAACTAACTAAAAGTAGAGAAGTTTAAAAACACCTATCTTTATTTAGTTTTTAAAAAGTAGAAATTAATAGATTTTTTCTATAGACTAGGCTAAAGAACCCTAAAAGCTCTTCTAGAGGGATAGTTACTAAAGTTATTAAGGGAAAACAGGAAATTATATAAAAATAAGTGTATTTCTTACTTATCTACTTAGTCTTTCTCATTATAGGCTAACTAAACCTCTATCTACTTATATAAGTCTTTTCCTCCTATAATAACGCCTAACGCCTATAAAAACGCTCATCTAACCTCTTACTTTTAGGTTAGAATTACCAAAAATTCTAAGAACTCTGCCCCCTTCTAATATGTATATATATGCATATATATATATATATAGTGTTATAAGTAAGGCTTCTAAGTGAGCTGTGCGCCTGCTAGCTATGCTCCCACCTTTACGCTAGCGCTAGTGCTGCTACTATATATATATAAAGATTAGAGTTAGAGAGAACTTAAAAGTAATATAAACTTTATAGTAGATATAAAAAGGAAAAGAGAAAAAAGAGGTATTAAATTTACTATTACTAGCATTTATAAGAGATATTAAGAAAAAAGATATTATAGAGGTTAAATAAGAGGAGTAGAGAGAAAAAGAATAGTAATTAGAAAATAGAACTTAAGTATAAAGTATATTATTTATATTACTTTTAGTAATTAAAAAATAAGATTTAGGTATAAAGTATATTATTTAGATTACTTTTAGTAATTAAAAGATAGAACTTAGGTATAAAGTGTATTATTTAGATTGCTTTTAGTAATTAAATGATAAATTAATTTTCTATAAATCCTAAGGTTTTTTATAGTTAAATATATAATAACTTACTTATTTAGAGGATTAATATCTATTTATTATAATACTTTATTATACTATAGTAGTAGAGTTTTAAATTATTAGTTATAATAAAAGAGAAATATTTTATATTAAAATCTAAGCTTTAAGTATGTTATATTTATTATTTTCTTTCAAACCTAATCTTTAGAACCTTAAGTGATATATTTATATAATATAACTAAAGCTTTATTTAAAGTTAGACTTCTATAGCTCTTTAGTAATTAATTTATAAATATCTCTAAAATAATCTTTAGTTTATTTTTACTATAAATAACTTATGAAGTTTAAAACTAATTACTTTAGCTTTTAAAAATTAATCTATAATAAAGCTTATAACCTATAACTTAGACTATAACTTTAATAGATAATTACTATATATTAATCATTAGCTTCTATTAATAGACCCTACTATTAGATAGCTAACTATAACATTATAACACCTTTCTTCTAAAGAGCACTATAAAAAAGCAACCCTTAGTTAATGCAAATTAAGATAAATAAACTATTATTTTCTAGGCAATTATATATAGCAGATGCGTCTCAAAACGCCATCAGCCTCCTCTATACGCCTCTAATAGGATTGAGGCTTGCTGTCCGCATTAGATCCTCTACCTCAGCACCTATGCAATTGTTTCCTCTGCTGCAACTATTGCTAATGCCATCAATCAAAAGCGTCATCCTCCATGTTCACATCATTGCCTGCGGGCGATTGACCGCTCGTTTTCTGCAAGACGTTCTCAGACGTGCCGCCTGTGGAGCTTAAATACAGGCTTCTGACAGAATCCAGCGTCTTAAAGCTCTAAAGCGACATAGAAGCGCTGCTAACGACATGGTGCCGCAAATCATCTCTATGGGGGATATGTTGAGCCCCAAACGGCCTGCTCAGCTTGCGCGTTGATGGTCTGGAGCTGCAATTCGATGCATGCCTTGCATGATCGTTCGCCCTTGCAAATTTGCTGAAGGTGCGCATCCTCGAAGGGGCATGTTGGCGTGGCGTCAACGCTGATTGCGCAACAGCCAATGTTCGAGCCTGGGAGCGGAACCGAAGGTGCAAATCACAGGAGATGAGCAGCAGTTGATGAAAAATCCGTAGGTGCTGAGAATCGGCAGGGCGTGAACAGCAGTCATCGGCAGACACTGTACCATGACCACAGTTGAGATCGCCCGGGCAACGTCAATGTCTGAACACTCATGGTGGGAGCACTACATCTGCTGGATGCCAGAAGAGTGTAGGGCTTCCTTCTCAAGCTCCAGCGCACGCCTTCAAGCCCACGCAGACGGACAAAGCTGGTGCTCATCGTGTGCTAGCTAGGACGGCTGTTGTCGAGGTATCTTCCCGGTGATCTGTACTGATCGGTTGGTTCCTTGATTTACGTTCGGCTTGTGTCATTCCATTCATCTATTATCAGCGCGTCGTCGCTTCTGGACATGGTGTTCGTGGTCACCATTATCGGAGTCCGGGTCGCGCACTCGTTTTGTACCGCAGGGTATCAAGGCTTGGGAAAGACGCTGCTGGAATGTTGCGTATGGTTCGTATTCGATTGTCCTGGCTTGGACCTGGAATGCAGCGGAGGGAGGTGGACGACGGCGAGGATGTGCAAGCTTGTCGAGGAAGGAATTCGGGATTTCGGCCGTGTAGATGATCATTCGGGACTTGTTGTCGACATCACTGAGCAGCACGTGAACCTGTGATAATCATTAGACTTAAACACTAAGTAAAATGGTGCAAGCTGCTGCCAGCACTTACCCAGTAAATCGACTTGCCTGGAGCTGAGCGACATTGATGCTGTGCCATGGCAATGAGAATGGCAGTGACGTAGGAGTCGTGCGCCCTTTGGCCACGCTGCAGAACCGACAACCGAGTATTGTAGAGGGATCGTGTTATGCTATTCCATGCTTGGCATAATTCCTTGAGATATTTGCTGCGCGCGTCGCGGATACTCGAGGCGTCCAAGTAGGATATCGGGGATTCGGTCGGCTTTTGGGACGGAACCGAGGTGGGGTTTGCGCCTAAGAGTAGGCAACGGAGGGGTATTCGATTCCTCTCGAAGTGGAGGACGCAAGGCGTGCTGCTCAATTGATGCCACATTAGCCTTTTGCGCGTGACGGTATTCTAGTCGAACCAACGGGGGAGGTTACCTGGTCGGCTTGGCGGGTTCTGCCCTCTTGAGGAATAGAGCGCGGATCATAGCCTCCTTCACGCTCAGTATAGAGCTTCCAGCTAGGACCTTGGCCCATCGCGCATGCTCTGGGAGCGACGGTGGAGGAGGCAAGGTCAAAGCGGAGTGTTGCTTGGTATTAGGTTGGTTGGTACCGATGTTAGAGTCTAGGTCAGATAGAGGACGTCGACTGCGGCAAGATGCGTTTCGTCGTCCTGCGGGATCGTGCGTTTCGTGAAGCGACGGTTTAGTACTGGCGACCATGCGAACTCCATCTCGGAAGGTGTCCTGGGACGATCGGGGGAGAGAGGCGGTAATAGGCGGTGCGTCAACAAAGGGACATCCGAGGAGGTCGAGATGGCGCGAAGTCCATAGCAGCGGGTGCACCTGGAGTCTCTCGCGCGGGTGCAGTCGCTGAAGCTGGCGCAACGAGAGAGACTCGGGAGACTGCGCTGTCATTGCTATGTGCGGGGTCTGGGCATTGTGCGAATTGTCGACAGTGTGGTGGTGGTGATGGTGGGGTCGGAGGTTGACGGAGTCAAAAAGGTCGTCGCGGGCCGGTTTGCGTACTTGACGCCAAAACACGTGAATGGTGCAGCGACAGGTGGGTGCTGCCCCCTGGGAGGTGCTCGGGTGGCAGAAATTGGGCGACATCTGCTGCTGCAGCCAATTAAAAGGCTTGGTGACATCTGGTTTCCGCTGGGCCTGGGCTCTGACTGGTCTGTCCTTACAATACCACCGGTATCCTAAGACTGGCCAATCGGATGCGGCGATTTGAGATCCGAGCCTTGATGATTACATAACAGAGACACCGGAAAATCTGACGTAACGCACGAGGCACCGAGCTGGCTGCGAGTCAACGAGGTCCGTGCAGACGCCGCTGCACCTGAACATCACTGATGGATGCAGCGGACTTCGCACATGCTTGGCCACACTCCAGCAAGGAAGGGACGCGCAGCGCAGAGAGAGGGGTGCGATGCGGAGCGTGGACTCTGGAATGAATGTCGATTGGCGCGTGAGTCTGCTGCGACTAGGACAGTTAGTTTCGCGCGAAGTCGTCGTTTAATTAGGCGAAGTCTGATTGGCCTGCTCTTATGATAATGATGGTATTCTAAGGCTGACCAATCATCATCACCGTACCGGCAGAAGTGGGCCCACAGCGGTAGTGTCGCCGTCCTTTGCCCCGCTCCGGTTCGGAGGGTGCGCCGAAGAATTCACGTCTTCAATTTTCTTCTGGGCAGCTGGTCAGACAGGTCTGCCGCAACCTGCGGGAAGTCTGCAGCATGGCCCCGGAAAAGTACTTCCATCGCGTATCAACACGCGATGCGTACAATCGCGAGGCCAAACCTGACGGTGACTGGCTTAAAAGCCTCAACAAGCTTGGCGCCAGCAAATGGGGCCGTATGCAGCTGGCAGCTTTGCGGGTGCTCGTCGTTGAAAAGGATGCCAGTCTTCTTCCATCCCTTGACAAGGATGAAGACTTCCTTCGGACTTCGTCGATCCTGCGGTTCGACGGAGCTTCGGAGTCTGATTTCCAACAAGAGGATGAAGACAATAGAGAATCAATCCATGCGCTTTTTAAGTTGGTTAAAGGCCCATCATCCGATCACCACGTCACTCGCAGTGTGCGGACAGAGTATGCCCTCCGCCGCGAGCCCCTTGGCAATGTATGGGCTGCGTTGAACCGTCTTTGCGTGTCTGGCCAGACTGATGATTCCATCGATACACGAGACGAGGAGGGCGACTTGCAGGACGCCGACGAGACCTCAGTAATGGGCAGTTCTCCACCTGTCGGCAGTATAGGTTTGAAACGAGAACCTTCACTTCCGCCGTTACCAGAAGAACGTCCGAAACGGCAAGCAACTCAAGCGCCATTGGCACGCATGTACAGTCGAGAAGATTTGACTGAGGCTATCGGGATACCCACCTCGCCGTCTGGGAAATTTCCATCTTCGCAATCATACGTCCCCCACGAAGAAGCCGTCAAGTCGCAACTAAGACCTGAAGAACTGACTCATCGATTTGCAAGCGAGTTCATCCGGCATGTTCTCCAACACCTGCCACAGCACCAGTGGTCCGATTTGGATGACTTTGCTGTCGACTTCGATGACCATAAGCTTCAATTGGACTGTCGCATCCAGCAAAACGCCTACAGGTCGATTGATGATGGAGGATTATCCCTCGTCCAGGACTTTTCCGGACGCTTGGGTCGTGTCGCAATACTCGAGACGAAGCGACACCTTGGTGAGATATCGAATGGCGAGCCGAAACTATCAGATGAACGGTTCGCCCAGATGATAGGACAAGCGGTATCGATGCGGCTGGTGCAAGGGGCGTGGGTAGGGCCACAAGATACGTGAGTAAACTGACCAAGCTCCAAGATTCCCATGCCACCTAGCTCGATGCCCGGGAACAAATTCAAATATTCAAGTTACTGACTCTTATCTAGCGTATTCATCATTGCCGCTGCACGGTATTACATGCGGTTCTTGGAGGTGCATATCACCCAAGACTACGTTGACCAGCTTGAAGTAAGCGAGGATCACCAGAAAGCAGCTGCGGAGTTCATTGAGGTGCACGCAACTAAATGGTTTGACCTTCGCAGTGAAAGGCCTCGAAACCATGCTGTTATTAATATTGCCGGTATCGTCAGCCAAGCCTTCAAGGCGTTGACAATCTGATGAACCTGGTAATGATGAACCATTTTCATTTTGGTTGTTGGATACTTCACTGGTGAAGGACGCGCCCTCTGGAGCCAACTTTTCGAGGTGCAATGTTTATCGGAACATTTCCCCTGCCTATTGCCCGAGTATGCATATCTTACTCTCCTGAAAATCAACAGCCTGATCAACGCTTGATAGAACTTGAAGCCGTGACGGGCCAGTCTACTGGGATGCGTCTCGCTTTCTTAGATGATGAGCAATATGAATGTCCAGGCTCGAAAGGGCGTTTAGTTTAGCAACCTCTCTTTTAAGCTATCCAGAATCGCAAAGTTGCATATTGTAGGACGACAAAGGCTAACGTGTTTCCATCTAAGCAACGGGCCCAGTATGCACCAGATTACTGAAAATTCTCGTTGAATGAAGAGATCATGTCTACATGAAGCTTTCGTTGAGCAGGCGTATCCTATTCCACACATCGCCAATTACTCGAGCATTCAAGCATGAGGGCGCCTTCGGAGATAACTTACTGACAGTGTCTGCAGTCATGCTCAGCTCATATGCACAGATCGCGACTCGGAACCTCTGCATTCTTGGGTTGACTACTGTCTCTTCTAAAGCTGGCTCCTTGGGGGGCTGCAATTTCTTAGTTGCAACCTGACATCCCGATCCGTGGGGCGATTCTAATGGTTGCATATGTATTGCGATTCCTGTCCGATTATCGTCTGTATCGCAGGACCTCGGATCTTTCGCTTCTTGCTGCATGATTCAGAAGGACTCTCAGTCCATGAGCATTGGCGATTTCCCAATTCAAGGCATGCACGTGGAAGAAGCAAAGAAAGCTGGCCCGAGGTGCTAAGACACTGGTCACCTTTCCCCAAGAGCTCGTGATTCAAGGAATATTACGAAAAGGCGGCGGAGAAAGGAACACGCATGCTTCGCTCTGCGGCCTCGGTTTGAACATGTCGGATTCTTCCGCCAGGTCAATGATTGCCGTCCCACCTCGTGGCTGCCAATCCGTACGGTCGTGGACATTCCTTCTCTGCTGCCATGTTGCGGGAAACAAGAGTTGGCAAAATATGACGGCATCACTCTTGTTTTATTTGCATCAGAGATCTTGAACTAATCCATTATATGTATCAAGTCCGCTTCATTGCCCGCGGCGACGATTTCAAGTTTGGGTTTCGGCGGGGAATGGCAGCATGCTGGTGCTCCCGCAAAGGCACCTGATTGTGAGCAGCATGATATTCGAACGAAGGTTTAAGAAGATACTGTTTGCTTTACAATTCTAAAGCATATGTGTTGTTGACGAATGTGACACAACGAGGTGCAACAGGTTTGTCGACTGGTGGACTAATTGTCTGACTAAACCTACGTAATGCCACATGAGACCTGGAGGACAGGAATTCATCATGCCTAACGGGACAAGGGAGATAAAATTATATCGAAGTTGTGTGCTTGAGCCTTTTAGAACCGTAGACAGGAACGACGAAGTGATTCGTTAGCCAAGGGATTGCCGACCCAGGTGTAAGCTGCTGATATTACCAATGGACATGGCATTAATGTCATTGCCATAGTGCCGATAGCTAGACATTATCAGGCCTAAATGTCTTTTGTTCACGAAGTATTCCATCTACTCTCGGGGTTGCACTTCGCCACAAGTCAGCCCGATGAGCAATGAGGTCGAGAATAGTTGACTTGGGATACACCTCCAGTGACTCACGCAGTATTTCCGTAGGATCTCCATGCACAGGTCGTGTCCTTCGACCGACGTGCCCCAGATCACATCATGCCTCTCACAATTGCCTGATTTTTGACGCTGCATGTTCATCGCCCTCTGCAGATCGGCCATCCTGCGGCTCGAGATACCGGGGTTATAAAACAAATTGCCCGAGAGGCTGACGATTTCACCAAATAGAAGGTGAATCACCAGCCTGCCGCCAGGGCTGTCTGCCGCTAAGAGTGGCAGGTAAGTCAGTAGATGAGCTGAGTCCTTGGTCAAAGCCGCAAGAAAACTTTGTGTGGTCGCTATTTCAGAATCGACAAGGGCAATGAATGTCGGTGGACGGAGCCGTTGTTGGGTTCAAAGAGCACTGGAAATGGTAGCGACTGAGCGTTGCCGCGCAGGCCCGAGCATCGCCCCGCAAGAGCGGCACTGTGTGGCTTTTGAGGCTTCTGAATACTCAACCAAAAGAGCTTGCGAAGGGACTTGTCTGTTATGAAGGGGATCTGGGTTATTATGCATTCGGTAGAAGTAGGCGCTGCAACCAGGCGTCTGGTGTTAAATAAGTAGCCAAGTTTATCATCATTCTACTTATTCGGCATTTTTCAGCCTACATTTCAGCGTTATTTATTGCTGGTCTGAGCTTGTGGAACTGCCTAGTCTATCTCTGATGGGTTGTAGAGTGGAAGGTGGTTGAATAAGAAAGTGCTATGTTTAACTTGCCGCATTCACACTTGAATATTGCAACGGACATCATCAGTTAAGTGGTTTCCAGTAACAACTACATAATAAAATCCCTAAATTTCTATAATTGTGGTTATTCAGCCCTGTAAGTGTGTATAAGAGCCTGGGGCTTGGACGAGAAGGTTTGCCGAAACCTTCCAAGGTGTGTGACACTGGCGCAAGATCATCAGCGCTGTCGTTACCAAATGCCCACGGTCCTAGTATATGGGCATCTGCCTGGGCAGTGCATTTCGGCGATTCGCGTCCACCGTGCCCCATGCTCGTTTTGTCGCTCGTGTGCCCGACAAAGAATGACCGGTCCAGGTAAAGAGGTGTCCACGTCAGACTTGAGAAATACTGTTCGTCGGATGACTTTTCGCGTTGACTGAATTAGGAGGATCCTAGAAAGTAACTATGGTGTAGTGGCTTCTGTGGCGCGTTACTGCGATGGAGCAAAAATTGCCCACGCCATTGTTGGGGTGAAGGATGTTATGCAGGCTGATGAGGCATTTTGCATTTTTCCACCTATCGATGAGCAAAGGTCGTCACAACTCTCCCCCAATGGACCTGTCTCCGGCAATTACCTCGGAATCCCGTCGAAAACGTCCTGCATGGACCTGGTACATGCCGGGCCCGCGTCCCGATCTCCAGCACCGGTCAAACGCCCCACTTTCGCGTCGGCCCGAAGCCGTTCATGATCGGCCCCGGTGCACGATGTAACTGAATCCGTTCAGTGTCTGTGCGCTGAGCACCTTCCCCGGCTCCCGCACGATTGCTGAGAAATGTCCGAGCGTCGCAGCATCCGTCATCGTCAGGGCTCATCGTCAGGGCGTTCGTGCACCCAGCATCTCCGCAGTAATGACATGGCAACGAAATCCCGATAGTTTTTGTGGGTGAGATTCAAGAACCTGAAGCCGGGCCTTCAATTTTTCCGACCAGCCGTTCTGGTTTCCCACACAGAGAGCGCGTTGTTGCTCTGATCAATCCAACTGGTTCTGCTATTGAGATGGAACGATCATGTCACCCATTAAAAAGCCTTGATAGCAACGAGCTTCGAAGCCTACAGGCGAATCAATATGCTTTCTGGACCTAAACATACGGCGGCCTGTTCAATGGCACAAGGAGGTAGCAACTTTACTTGCGCCCCACGGTCGAGCAATTATCGTCTCGACTGCTGGGAGCTGTCGCATCCTTCCCGAGCTAGGTAAGCCCAGGATCATGGAAGCACATGTGCTGCGCCCCGACTCGACCAGTATCAGCAAGTCGACCGGCCGCATATCGTGATACTCCGCCCATTTGGTTGAACTTTGCAGAACGGAATCATTATTCACACATTCCTCACTGATTTGAAAAGCTGCTGCCAGCTACAACTTGAACATTTGCGTGACACACGTCTATTTCATGGTTTATCATCAGACCAAAGCGTAACACTGATGTGCCTGCCGAACCGTGAACTTTGAACGCTAGCAGATGTTATCAACACCATATCAGGGTAACCTGGGCCTCAGTCCGGGGCATATTTTAATTCACACACGTTGAAATCTAACAAAAGAAAACGGCAAGTCCGTACCCCGGGACTGGCCAGCTGACATTTGGATGCCTAGAGGTTCTTGCGTGATCAGCGAAGAAAGATCAGATGTATTGGAATTAGATTTCCAACTCGTCCATTTCGGTTTATATGGCCGTTCTCCACGTCTCATGTTTACATGTCAATGCTAGAAACGGACCCCTGTACACTCTCGCCAAAGAAATATCTACTTGCAACCCAGGGCCCGGCGCTCACGATGTGTACGCCTCTAAGTCATACCCAAAGACCCGTGAAGCCACGATTCGGAAGCCACAGCTCAATAAAACACAAGTCGCGGGCATCGCGCGAACGACCTTCCCGCCTGACTTTCTACAAATCAAAGAGAGAACCAGTTTTTATCTCCTTTCATCTTCCTCGAGCTGAACGATAACGAGGGGCTCTCTTTGGGTGATGCAGCCCCGACCATGGCGGGCGATCTCAAAGTGGACCAAGTCCTACCACTAAAACCCGAATGACCCCGATGTACGCTTTTCTGACTAGTATTCCGATCAGCAAACGGCGTGGGCTACGTCGCCTCATGTCCTCGGACTCCAAGCGCGCTTTGTCGACTTTTGAACCAGGTGGCCATCCGCTTTTTCGAAAAACGAAAAGCAGAGCGACGGCAAAGGCGACTAGTGAGACAAAGCATTGAAAAACATTGGTTCCTCGACAGGTTCTTTGTCACCTGGTTCACGACTAGATTCATTTTCCTTCTGTCCCTCCACCACCTTCTAGTTGAGGCTTGACTAGCTGGAATGACGAGTTTTCGCCAACCAGCAACCTCGCGCCAATACGTCCACCAAGAAAAACGCCTGCTTATAACTTATCAAGGTGGCTAACCCATTCAACTGGCGCATCCTGCAAGTTCCATAGCCCTGCTAGGTTCCGCTTCACCACCACTCTTCGGCACCATCATCTTCAATCTCGCAAGACGCCTGCGCGTTGCTGGACTTCGCATACCGCAAGTCTCGGGGTTCAATAAGCCACCCACTTACGCTTCAATTTCTGACGGGTTAACATGATGTGAATATTTGATCTGGCGGGGCCGTCTGTGGTCATTCAATTGGGACTCGGGCCGACCAATTGCCAACGTTGGCGCGATTTATTTGCAGAAGGGAAAAGATTACCTTTGCATACTTAAGATCTATCATGATTATCATATCTCCTCTGGAACAGCGCTGCTTTGACTCACGTACCACTGATGATTTAATTGTATTTGCTTTGTTACAGTTTTGTATATCCTGCCAAACTCGATGGAGACACTGTTTATGAGCAGCCAGGTCCACCTCACGCCCTCTCATGGGACCACTTTGTCCTCTGTAGCGCAGTTCCACTTCCACATGCAAGGGACAACACCGCGAAGTGTTCATTTAGTCTTAATAACTCTGACACCATAAAGAGAGATAGGTGCAGTCTGCCTAGACCTCTGTTGAATAATCGCTAAGTCAGACACTTGTGGTCGCCAAGCCTTTCTGCACCAGTGTTAAACCCCTCAACGCTGTCCTTCGCGGTGTTTAGTCAAGCCTTCCAGGCAGAAGAAGGCTTGGTGAATGGCGTCACGTCATCCAGATAACGGCATTGGACCGGGCTTCACTCGAGAGGCGTGCCCACTAGAGTGGCGATCGAGGTACAAGATGCACGCAGCAAGGTGCCGGGCCGCACCAGCTCATGCTGTCGGTCTCCCTCCTCAGCCATAAACATGGTTAAACATTGTTAACAGTCTGCTTGAAACTGATCTAACGTCCTATTGGCTTCCATGGCGCCAAAGACCTTGTGTTGCGGGCTTCATTACATCACATGAGGCAGTCGAACAGGGGATGTCTGACAGCAAACCCAACCATCTCATGATGCCCAGGGATAGCTAGCAGTGTCTTCCCAAACCCATGTCTTGAAGGTGTAACGGTTGAGAGATGAGACTGTTGCGTTATCAAACGGCGAGATGGTGAGGAACATCTATACATCAAACCTCATAAGCCCTGATTGGGTGATCTATTCCCTGCCTTCTTGACATCCACTAGTTGTCACATCCCACCAATTCACCACCATCGCGAACTATGGCCAAACTCGCCCAGCCTATCGTTATGTCCGACTATGAGAGACGACGGCTAGAGGAGTTTATCGCGATTCCAATCCACAACAACGGATGTGGCTTGGTTGGGCCTGCAGCTGAAACCAACCGATTCATTTCATCTTCTCTTCCTCATACTTCCTTGTGGTCAAGCTGCACATTGATCGGGTTGGCGGTTATCCAGTGTAGCCCTAAGGCCTCGTTCAAACGGACTATTGCTTGTGAGATCACTCAGCTCATGCTGGAGAAGTACATCCAGGAGATCTCGCTGGACTTCTCCTAACAGTTTTGGGTGCATGAAGAGAGCAAGAACGGCAAATCCATGTCTGCTATTGTTGATTGTGGGGACTTGCGACAGATCGTCAAAGATCTCACTGCGGCACAGCTGGTTCACTACATTGGCTACAGACCGGAAGAGTCCACTTGTGACTCCTCTCCCAAGTCTGCGATATTTCCCCCGAGTCCACAGTTCAATAGGTTGAAAATGCAGGCCTGGTGGCCTCGTTTCCGCCCTTGAGTCCCCTCTTAATGAGCTTCCATAATGCTCAATTTAAGATCATCAGCATCCATCAGAATGTACAATTTAATGCATACTTTGTAAGTTACCCACTTTTTCTTCTGAGAAGAACCATTGGAATGAGCTGAAACGGAATCAAAGGCTTCTTGCTTGTGATTAACTTAATCCAGTCTTAAGTAGCTCACGCTTTTCCTTGCGCTTGCTATCATCCCAATTTCAGTGAATGCTAGAAAGGGCTCTAGGTTGTGGATAGCGAGTTGTTTGAGAACCCCACTAATCTATGACTGACTTAAGTTGCGATGTTCCCTTGATGAATAAAGCTAATTCCCAACTGCCTGAACAGTCAATGCCTTGAATGGACGGTCAATTCGTTCATCCTGGCTTGAGTACCAATATGCTCTATCTCAGCGACTCATTCCTTTCTTGATTTTCAATTTGAATATTGTGCATGTCCTAGTGCTTTCCCCCGGATGTTCTTCACCCTTCTATACTTTATGTTTCCTCAAGGCGAGCTATTCTGTAGTCGTTCAGTTTCCAAGATCGCAGTGCTCTAGGGATAGGTTGAAAACAGAGATGTTGTGGAAGCAAATGCCAATTATCGGCTGCTATACGCATTGCTTGGGACGCAGTGACTAGCAGAGACTGTGGCTTGATGACTTGACAGCAAGTAATCAGCATCTGCTGTGGCGTTCCTCAGTGTTGCTTAGGGTTAAGGTCCTAACTTCTATTTTCCCTTTAGAGTCCTTGTTTCTGGACCTAGCAGGATCGAAGTTGTCCTCCTCGTGGGAGACAAACACTGTCACTGGCAAAATGTCTCCCAGGTCGTTCCTAAAGTTAATGAGACGGTCTTGTTGGCTATGCGCTCCGCCCACTTCACGTGGTTATCTAGGCAGCCTTGCTGAAGGAATTCCGACATTTCAGATGTGGAGATGGCCCACATTGAGTTATGGTGGGGACTTGTGGTTGTTACACTGAGAGGTGAGGAGGATGGGCTGGGATGTGATGGCTTCATTAGTCTGATGTGGGGATGAGAATAAAGAAAGAAGATTGAAGGATGGTGAACATTAAAGACTAACCCGCCTTATCACGACGCTAATAAAAATATAAGTTAGACCAGTGAATAACCACTATGGTCACTGAACAGAAGATGGCTGGTGAAAATAAATGAGCTTGCTGGTTTCCTCTGTTTCCTTACTCAGCATTATTGAGTGTGACGCCCACTCTCGCTAGAGCTACTTGTCCTATGTTGTACGCAGTGCGCGGAGCAGCGCGTCCTGGTCACTGAATCCAGTCGCCAGCTCAGTTGGCAGAAGTTCAACTAGGTCCTAATGAGAACATTCCTAATGTGCTCTCTCTTATCCAACTTAGATGTAGGCTGTCTTGGATAAGCAGCGGCCGACAATGCCGCTGGGCTGAAGCTAAGTTTTGGAACCTTTGCATGATAGATATCACTCTGGATGTTTTGTGTTATGAGGAATGGAAGATCCTTTAGGAGATCAGAAGTTAGTATTCGTTCTTTTTAACCCTACATCACTTATCCTGGTTTCTCCTCAACCCCTCTTCCAGCTGAATTCTAGCACTGCTCTGTTGCCACCCTGCTGTTAAGCAAAAGCCCTGCACTATAGGACTAGTTAAATTTGTGATGATAGTGTTAGGCTGGTCTTTGACCTTTAGGAGTCAAATCTTCTTCATTGGCATGGTTACCGCCTTTACCATCTGAGACACCCTAATGGCTGTTGAGAAGATTGATGAGCTCTTTAGATCATTCAACCCTTTAGGGTGTAGAGTTATACTTGGTACCTAGAGGAACTAAGGATGAACGAAGAGTATATATGAAAACAACTGATAGCAGCGAAAAAGACTTGCAGAATGTGAGCATGTTTATAAACTGTATACAACTTTTGATGCAACCTTTAGCCCTTCATCCCTCAATATAGAAAGAAAAGATGGCTGTTGAAACCCTAAACAATATAGCTATTATTTGTCAATATAAGCAGATAATTAGGTTTTGTGACTATTATGGTCATCATAGGTGGGTTGCTAATATATATATAGCTGCTCTGCTAAGTGTGTACTCTAGGTGCTGTAGGACTGCCATTAAATCATTCTATTTGCGCTTCTTCATCATTTTGAGCATTTAGAGCGATCCAATAATATTTGCATACTTTAGGAGGGATCTTGCTATTAAAGCAAAAGAAAATCCTTTTTATCTTCCTTTATAGCTAATGTTAACCTGCTGCGCCTTGCAGCCCTGTGACTTTACAAAAAACCATTACTCAGTTGAAATTCCTTTAACTGCAGACCCTCATCTCGCAGTTGCGCTATTGGAGGCTGCTCTGAAGCGATTGGCAGAGGTCGCCCTGTCACCAGCTATGCGCCATCGTACCTAGACAGCCCTAGCATCGCCACGTCGTCTGCTAGCTTAATTGTTGTTGCCAGCTTGTCAACATCTCAACATAGTTAGGCAGCGATGGCAAGTAAATTAATTAGGGCGTCAAATTTAGCCACCCTGCTATTCCTTATTGGACGAGCCGCTGTTACTTTGTCAGCACGTCTACCTGTGAGGAGATTACAGACTGCTCCTAAGTGATAGATATACCTTCTGCGTCATAGCATACTTTGCTGCACACTCTGCTCATCCTTCAATCACAAGCTTAGGGCCTCAGCATTTGCTGCGATATAGACAGCTAAGCATTATCTCTGGCCTAGCAAGAATTTCTGCGGCTAAGAGGGCACTCAGTTAACCTAAGGTGCTATCTATCTAAAACATGCAATTAAAGAAAGCTGCAATGGTCTTAGTTATATTTGAGATGAGGAGCGGGCCATGGCGCAGTTCCCAGACGACGACGCAATATATGTATTGCTATGTCTGACGACGACATAAATAGGTTAAGGGAGTATGCTCATCCTTAGAGATATAAAGGAGGACATCCTGCGCACCTTGAGGCACTAGTTTGCTAGTGTACTTAAGCAGACGAGGAGTTTAACAGTAGTATAAAAGTTTCAGGCTTGCTGCTGCTGATGCTCTAATGACTTATCGTGAGGATGGTTACTTTTTATGCGTTCTTGTGGATGGCGATATCAGAAAACGCTGTCGTGGTGAGGCTGCAGAACTAGGCGTCAACTTAAGCGATTCGTTTTCTTGGTAGCCTAGGGGACTATAGTGCTGTACAGTCTGTTGCACTAACAGCGTCTGCCCCCCCTTTTTACTGAAATTACGCACGCATAATCCCTATATATATATAAAACTTTACCTAACGCTATATAGATATTTATAGTATAGTAATTAACTTATTTTAATAGCTTTAATTAATTTATTCCTATTAAATCTTATAATCTAAAGGCGTTATAATACCTCCTAAGTATTACTACACGCTTTAAAAAGTAAATAATAAACTATTTAAGTACTATCCCTTACCTATTACTAATAGGATATAGAAATAATAATATATATAATAACTAGTATAAAATACTACTAAAGATCCTCTTTAACGCTCTACTTCGCTATTAATTAGGATTATTATACTTACTAAAAAAGCTTATTAAGCTACTACTACTAAAGAAGCTACTAAGGAGGTTATTATTACTAAAGCTAGTTTTAAAACTAATAATTTAGTAGTTTTTAAGTTTATATTATAAAGAAAGTATATATATATAGCTCCTCTATTATTATAAAGAGCTCTAAAAGTATCTTCTTACTAAAAACTAATAATAATATAGAAAAAGTAAAAAAAGGATCTATAATATATAATCTAGCTCTAAAGTACTCTACTTTTATTAATACTATTATTTTAACTAAACCTAACTTTAGTTAATCTAACGTTTTATTAAATTACTTAACTTATAAATAATATACTTATAGCTTCTTACTATAGTACTAATAATATATGTATATTATTCTCTAATATATTTAAAGAAGAGGAAGATATAGGTAATAATAAACTAATTTTACTATAAATCTAAGTTACCTATAGTTTAATGCTTAAGAGTAATAGTTTATTTATTTTTAATCTAACTATTAAGAGTATTATATATAATAGATTTAGCTTTACTAATATATTAAATATAAGTAGTAGAGACTAAGAAGTAAATAGTAGTACTTAACTTAAAGTAGAAATAGCTTATTTATATTATTAATATATAACATTCTTTTATAATAATAATAATAATATAAGAATAATAATAACGCTTAACTTACTTTAATATTCTATAATAAATAAACAAATAACGTTTAAGGTATAAAACCTTATATAAAAATACTCTATTTATTATACCTTATAACTATAAGGTATATTATGTAATATATATACTTACGTAAGCACCTTATATAATTAGCAGTTTAGTAGGTTATATTTTAGGTTATCTTTTCCTTCACTTTTCCCTACTAAGGGATATAACCTGCTAACTACATTAATAGGAATTATTATAATATATCACTTCTCTTATTATTATCTATATAATTAAATACTTTTTAATACTTAAAATTATCACTTTTTATTATAATATAAGCCTACCTATAACCTTATACTATATAAGTATATATACTACGCCTCTATATACGCTTATACTTATACTAATAAGTTATAAGCCTAGCTTAGAAATAACCTCTATTTCTACTACTTTTTTGCTTCTCTCTTACTTACTTATAAAGCTCTACTTTTACTTAAAGGTTATATATACTAAAAATTAATTTTTTAAATACTTTTCTATCTATACTACTTTTATAGAACTAGAAATACTAACTAAACTAGTTATTTAGTTCTATAAGATTTATCTTCTTTAAATCTATATATTAAACCTTATTTAAATTAACTATACCTTTATTAATCCTTCTCTAAGTAAATAAGCTTTTACTACTACTTTATTTAATTTATATCCTTTAGATTATCTCTTTAAACTACTCTCTAAACTATTACTAATTTAGTTTAAACTTATACTTATTACTTAATAGACTTCTTCTTAACTAATTTATTATATAAGATATATATCTCCTTAGTTAGATATAGGTCTAACTAAAGAAGATATTAATTAAAAAGAAAGAATAAAAACTACTTTTTTTTATAAATTAAACCCTTAACTTCTAAGTTTATAACTATTATAACCTTACTATAAGAACTACTATACTATATATATAATAGCTCTTTAGTTAATAACTTCACTATTATTAATCCTTTATAAAGCTTATAATTACGCACTATATCTTATTAAAGCAATAATAACTAATCCTAAGGTCTAGTTCCTTAAACTTATTAGCTTAGAGAACTATAAAGTATAAGTTATATATATTAAAGCTTTACTATATAGTAAAGATATTACTATAAACTTTACTAAGCTTATTTCTTCTAATAATAAAGATAAAAACTATAAAGTTTTAAGTTATATATAGCTATTCTGTAATAATAAGCCTCTAAAGGTTATAAAAAATAATAAAAATACCTATACTACTTAGGAATATCTAAAAGCTCTATATAAGCCTATAGGTTTAATAAATAAGTTTTTAACCTATAAAAAGTTCTTTAATACTTCCTTAGATAACTTTAATTTTATAGAAGAATATATAAATAAAATAAAAGAACTTATAGATAACTTATCCTATAATAAGCTTAAATTACCTAATTAAGTAATTATAGCTTATATACTTAATAGTCTAAATAAGACTTATAAAGCTTTTATAACCTCTATAACTCAGTCTCTTAGGACTAACTCTACTACTTATAACTTAAACTCTTTATATACTAGTCTTATAGATAAATATAAGAGAAAATGTAGCAGTAAAGTAGTTAATAATACTACTAAGGGTAATAATAATAAAAAGAATAAAAAACAAAATAAAAACTAAGAAAATACTAATAAGAAAAATAAAATTAAAATTAAGAAAAAACCTTAGAAAAAACGGAAAGGTTTATACTATAAAAGTTATAAGAAAACAAACTATACTAAAGAAAACTACGCTTTTCTATATCTTGAAAAAGCACCTAGCTAGTAGAAAAAACCCTCTACTAATATTACTAGTACTAAAGATAAAGAAAAAGAAGTAGTTAATATAACTACTTTAGAAGAAATTACTTTCTATATATCTATAAATAATTCTAAAAATCCTATAAATTTAATAGATTTATCTTCTAATAAAGAAAAAGAAGATATTCTCTTTAAAAATATAAGCTATACTACTCTTAATAATAATATAAATAATACTAATAATCCTTTCTTAGGTTATTTAATTAATTAATCTATTATTAAAGAAAAAAGAAAAGCAAGGAGTTATAATAATAAGAATAAAAATACAGTTAATATTTATATTAATACTATAGTTACTATTTATGTCGTTAATAACTATAACTTATTAAAAAATCATAAAGAAATTAATAAAACTATAAACTAGAGAGAAGTAAAGACTTTTACTTCTAAAATAAAAGGTGATTTAATAATATATCTAAATAATAATACTATAATACTGAAAGACGTTTATTATATACCTAAACTAGGTATTAATCTACTTAGTTAAGCTAAGTTAAATTCTTTACGTATTACTTCTATTATATAGAAACAACCTATTTTATATGATATTAATAAAGATTATATTATTACTATAGGGGTAAAGAGAAATAACTTATATTTCTTTTAATTTCCTACTAATAATAATAATAACTATATATATAATACTACAAATAATAATATAAATAATAATAATAATAATAATAATAATAATAATAATAGCTTCTAACTATGGTATGAACGTCTTAGACATATATATTTACAGACTCTTTTAAAAATAAAAGATAATATAACTGTAAATATAAATATAAGTAATAATAATATAAATAATAAATTACAGCTTTATAAAGCCTGTTTTTAAGGTAAATTTGTAATAAAGGCTAGTAAACCTTAGGTTTATAATAAAAGTCTAGATTATTTAGATTATATAGCTTTAGATTTATATAGGCTTATAACGCCTACTATATATAATAAATATTACTATTTTATTATCTTTATAGATAAATATTCCTGTTTTATATAGGGAAAATTACTTAAAGATAAAGAGAAGTATACTGTTAGTAAAGCTTTTCTTGAATTTTAAGCTAAAGTAAATAATAATAATAATAATAAAAGAATAAAAGAAGTATCTATAGATAGAGGTATAGAATTTAATAATTATTACTTTAAAGCTATATGTACTTAAAGCGGTATAATATATAATAAAAGACCTCTTTATATATATAAACCTAATAGTTTTATAGAGCGTACTATACGCACTATAGTTAATAAAATAAGAACTATACTATATAATTTAAGTTTACTATACTACTTATAGGGTGAAGCTTTTTATACTACTCTTTATATATATAATAGGATTTCTTATAGCTTTATTAAGTATAAAACGCTTTATGAAATAAAGAATAATATAAAACCTAATATAAATAATATAAAAGTGTAGGGTAGTATTTACTACTATAAGAATAAAGATCCTTCTATAAAGAAACTAGATATATAAGTATATTAAGGTTATATAATAAATTATAGATCTAATAAGTATAAGATCTAGGATATATAACTAAGAAGAGCTTTATAGTTTTAAGATATTGAAATCCTAGAAAATACCTTTATTTCTCATTATAAAGAGCTTCTTTTAAGTATAAATACCTACTATAAGGATATAAATAGTAGTATTATACTAAATAATAATAGATATAATACTGCCTAAAAAAGTCCACAAAGAGATATTTCTAGTTAATCTATCTCTTATAGGAATAATCCTACTATAAGTAGTGATATTTCTATAACAAATAACGCTCTTGCAAATCTAAGTAATAAGACTAATATTAATAATAATAATAATAATATAAATAATAATATAAATAATAATATTAATACTAGTAATAACAATACTGATACTAATATGATTAGTTTACATAATAATAGTATAAAAACTACTAGTATTAATAATAGAGAAATAAATAAACAAAAATCTAAGTTATTAATAGAGATCCCCTCTCTATTAGAAGAAGCTAAAAAAAACTATAAATAGGTTAATAATATGGTTTATAATACTAAAAGTACACTATTATTTACTATAGTAGATTGTTCTACTTTTAGTATTTATAAAATAAATAATAACGTTTTAACTAATAATAATAGTATTACTAGAACTAGTACTATTAATAAAGCTTCTTATATTCTATCAGTTATTACATTAAATAAGCCTTTTAATATATAGTAAGCCTTAAGTTCTCCTTATAAAGATAATTAGATTTAAGCTATATAACTAGAAGTAACTTAAATAGAAGATATAAAAACTTAGGAAATTATATAAAAACTAGATAATATTTATCTATTAAGCAGTAGATAGGTATATACTATAAAATTAAAAGATAAAATAAATAATATCTATAAATATAAAGTAAGATAGGTTACTTAAAGTTATAATCAATATATTAGTATTAATTATTTAGAAACCTTTTCTGCTACCTATAGACTAGAAAGCTATAGGTTTATAGTTATATTTACTATAAAAAAAGGATAGACCTTTCTATAGTATAATGTTACTGTAGCGTTTATACATACTAAGATAGATATAGATATATATATAATATTACTAATAGGTTTTTTATATAATAAAACTACAAATAAGTTAGAATTTAATTCTAATTATAACTATAAATCAAATAATAGCAAATATTACTATAAGCTTCTTAAAGCTTTATATAGGTTAAAGCAAAGCCCTAAACTATAGTATAACCATTTAAAAGCTATATTAATAAAATTAGGATTTATTATTTCACCTTATAATAAAGCAGTATTTATACTTAATAAAAATAACTATAAAGCTATAATTTATTATCATATAGATAATATACTTTTAATAGCTAATAATACTGCTACTAATAACTATATAAATAATAAACTAAGGCAATATATAAAAATACAACTACAGGGAAGCCTAGTACCTTTTTAAGCTATGAGTTTAAAATAGATTAACTTAATAAGTCTTTCTTTATATATTAAACTAAATATATAGAAAAAATATTAAATAAATATAATAAAACTAATATAAATCTATCTTTAACTCCTATAAGAGATAATAAAAAATTATATATAAATAAATATACTACTATAAAAGAAGAAATATTACAATTTTAGTAGTAGATTAGAGCCCTTATATATCTAGCTTTAAAGACTAGGTATAATATTACTCTAGCAATTATAATATTATTAAGATATACAATAAACCCTTTAAAAGAGCATTTTTCAGCTCTAGATTACTTATAGGGATATATAAATAAGTTTCCTAAAAGAGGAATTTATTATAATTATAATAATAATATAATATAGGATTTAATAGGTTATTCAGACTCTAATTAGGCTAAAGACCTAGATAATAGAAGATCTACATTAGCTTATATATTTTACTAAGGATTATATAATATAATATCTTATAGCACTATAAAACAAAAAATAGTAGTACTATCTACTTATAAAGCTGAATATATAGCTTTAACTAAAGTAGTAAAAGAAGCCCTATATCTATATAATAGTCATAATTTTAATTTAACTAATCTAGGTTTTAAAGCTATAAATAAGCCTAAGATATTTATAGATAATTTAGCAGCTAAAAAGCTAACTGAAAATCCCACATTTCATAAAAAATCTAAGTATATTAATATAAAGTATCATTTTACTAGAGAATCTTTATTAAATAAAGATATAATGTTATTTCATATAGACTCTAAGTCTAATATTGTAGATATATTAACTAAGCCTTTAGGTAAAGTTATATTTAATAATATACTTAAAATAATAAATAACAATAACAATAAAGAAAATAATAATAATATATATAATAATAATAACTATATTAAAGAAATAATATACTAGTTTTTCTCTTATCTTTTTACCTATAAGGTTATTTTATAAGAGTTTTTTTAACTAGTTATAAACATATTATATATTATAGGAATATTTTTCTTATTTTTCCCACAGGGTTTTTAAGTTTTTTATACCTATAATGTATATATATGTTAAGTGAGTAAGCTATATACTATAAATTAACTGTATATACCTTAAGGGGGGATGTTAACATATAACATTCTTTTATAATAATAATAATAATATAAGAATAATAATAACGCTTAACTTACTTTAATATTTTATAATAAATAAATAAATAACGTTTAAGGTATAAAACCTTATATAAAAATACTCTATTCATTATACCCTATAACTATAATATTAATTATATAATACGTATACTTATATAAGCACCTTATGTAATTAGTAGTTTAGCAGGTTACGTTTTAGGTTATCTTTCCCCTCACTTTTCCCTACTAAAGGATATAACCTACTAACTATATTAACAGGAATCATCACAATATATCACTTCTCTTATCATTATCTATACGATTAAATACTCTTTAATGCTTAAGATTATCACTTTTTATTATAACATAAGCCTATCTATAACCCTATACTATATAGGCGCATATACTACGCCCCTGTATACGCTTATACCTGTGCTAACAGTATAGTCAAAAAGGCTAATTTTATTATTATGATCTTTATTATTACTGTTATTAATAAATAGTTTTAGTATAACTTTTTAGCGTAAAGTAGCTAGCTTAAAAAATAAGCGCTTTTTTAGTTTTATTGCGTCTATTATTATAGTGTAGCTAGTTTTTAGTTTTACTATATTTGCTATTATAGTGTAGCTAGTTTTTAGTTTTACTATATTTGCTATTATAATGTAGCTAGTTTTTAGCTTTACTATATCTACTATTATAGTGCAGCTGGTTTTTAACTTCCATACTTAAGTAACTGTTATTAGGGATGAATAAGTGAGTGAGATTTCTCTATAACTATAATAATTTCTATAAGATTTCTATTATAACCTATAAAGAAGGATAACAGCTGAATAACCCACTCAGGCGTTAGGTAGCTAGGATAGAACATTTATACTATAGGATTATAGGAATAGCAGAGACTTACTTAGAGATAAAAGAACTATAGTATAAGTTATATGATAATAAAATAAGACTAAGTAAGTAATATAAATTACTAAGTACTTAGTTAGAGTTACTAAACGTTTACTAATAATCAATAAGCGTTTACTAGTACTTAGTAAGGGATTAGTAATAAGATAAAAAGTATTATTTAGAACTTATATATAGTATAACCTAAGCTAAGCTTATAGTTATACTTCTATAGCTCTTTAGTAGTTAACTTTGTATTTATCTTTATAGACACTTTTAGCTTACCTTTACTGTAAATTACTTATTAAGCCTAAGACTGATCACCTTAGCCTCTAAAGACCTACTCTACAACAGCCTACAACCTACGATTTAGACTACAACCTAGTGTACTGTTATAACGTGTTAATCCCTAACTTCTATTAGCAGACCCTACTGTTAGATAGCTGACTATAACAATTTCTTTTCCTAAATATAATTTAAAACCTATTAAAAGGTAGGTAAGATTTCTTTATAACTATAATAATTTCTATAAGATTTCCTAAGTAGAATTTAAGATTTATTAAAAGGTAGGTAAGATTTCCCTATAATTATAACAATTCCTATAAGATTTCCTATTTTAAGTAGAATTTAAAACCTATTAAATAGTAAGTGAGATTTCCCTATAATTATAATAATTTCTATAAGGTTTTTTAGGTAGAATTTAAAACCTATAGAAGAGTAAATAAGATTTCCCTATAACTATAATAATTTCTATAAAGATTTCTTAAGTAGAATTTAAGACCTATTAAATAGATTTAATTGAAAACCTTTACTAAAGATATATATATTTAGTTTTAATTAATCATATTAATAGCTTTCTCTAGTATAATATTTAAAAGTAACTATATAGTGCTCTCTAGCTAGTATAAAATAAACTAAATAATTATATATAATTACTTATAGTTATTCTTATCCTTATTATCTTTATTATCTTTATTATTCCTATTATTTTTATCATTTTTATTGTTTTTATCATTTTTATTGTTTTTATCATTTTTATTGTTTTTATTATTCTTATTATCTTTATTATTCTTATTATTCTTATTGTTTTTATTATTTTTATTATTCTTATTATTTTTATTATTATTACTCTAAGTAGCTTAAACTGAGGTTGAGTAATTATATATAATTACTTAACCTCTTAAGGTTTTAATTTATATTTATATTAAGGCTATAGAGAGTATTCCTTTTAGATAAATATATCTAGAGAAGTTTTTAAATAGAAAGATTACTTTATTCTGTTCTATTTATAAACTTCTTTTCTAAATATCTCCTACTATAGATAACCTTTATAGTTAAATATTTGATCATTTTAATAACTTTAATTTACTCTTTCTAATAGTGAGATTACTAACTATAAAAGTCTATTATTTATAAAGTTATAAAAAGTTAAAGTTTTTATATTTAAATAATTCCTTTAGTAGATATTTTTTAGTCATTTATATACTTACAAAGTAATATTAAGGAAGTATATGAAGAAAAGCGTATATAAAGTGTCTCTAAAGATATAATACTACTTTAGTAGTAATATTTTATTTCAATTCAAGTAAAATAAAAGATTAATTAAAAAAGCAAAACATTAATTTAATAAAATAAATCAATTAAATTAATCTTAAGGAATAAGCTAGAGATTAATAAGATCTTAAATCTAACTTTATTATAATTAGTAGATAGAGGATAAATAAGTCTGAAGACCTTTATGAGATAACTATAACTTAATAAATAATACTTAGTTTTTAGATATAAGCTAGTTAAAAGAGGATGGATAATATATATTTAGTTTTAATATATAAATTAGTATATGTGGTTTTCAGATATAAGTTAGTACTTCTAATTAAAATATAGTAAGTTAAAACTAAAGTAATTATTATAATATACTATACTATTTTTAAAGTTTAAGTAGTAATTTTCTAAAGTTATTAGTTTTAGACACTTATTAGTTTCATTAGTAGAAAATAATACTAATTAAACTAAATAGCTATTTAATTTTATTCTATAAGAAGTATTTATTAATAATTTATTATTCAAGTGAGTATATAAAAGGTATTAAGTATAATTAATTGTAAAATAAAGTAAAAAAGTAGTATAGAAAAGTAGAAATAATAAAAGTATATTGAAATAGAGCTATAAGCTTATAATCACTATTTTAGAATAAGAATAGCTTTAAGTGTAATTATCATTAATTACTTATAATTATGCATAATTATAAAGTTAAAGTTAAGTTAGTTTTAACTTTTAGTAATTAATTTAAATAAGGTATAAGTTAAGTTAGCCTAACCTTTATCTGTAAAAACCCTAAAACCAGCGGTTGGCAGATTTACCTTAGTGGTGCACTATAAACCTTTTAGGTGACAATTGTGGCAGCTTTTGTTAGAAGCTGCCACTAAGGCATAGACCTGTTCTTAGTGTCAGATACCTCAGCCCTCCAGGGTTCTTTTCTAAGGCCAGTCCACTACATCCCACGTAATAGCACGTTATCTTCAAACTAACTGATTTATCTGGCGATTGTGCACGGCTTGATTCGCTGCTGCACGCTGCAATCCCACCTGCCTGGATACTACTTGAGGCTGAGAAGGAGTGGAAGGCGAGAAATTAATAGGAGGACAACTTGTCCAGGAACTACTCATGTGCCGCGGGAAGAATTCACCAATTGCCGATTTAAGCACTATAATTACTGGAGGGAAAAAGTGTCAAGAGAACTTAGGCTTAATTAAGCTGCGTTCTACGCCTTGCCTTCGCTACCCTTTGTATCCTTAACCGTAGTGGGATTGGTTGGCTGTAGCGGCTGTGGCTGAGAATTGGTCTTGGTCGCTCTCGTCCTCGAACAGTTGGAACCTCTACAAGGACCTGCATGCCCAATCCCCCATGCCTCTCTTGATAGGAAATTTCGTGTTCTTCGCGCCAAGGAAGGTAACAGCCATGGTAATGAGATATTCCACCCTGCTGGCGAGGGCGGTGAGATGATGAGGCAAAGCGATGAGTGGCAGCTTGTTGAGGAGGTTGTAGTTAGGTGCGGTTGGCAAGCGACAAGCGATAAGCGACCGGCGACGGGACCGGCCCCAGTCTTCGAGCAAGGTCCCTGAGTGGTTGAGCGGCAGCCCAGGGGGCATCTGGCATACTGCTCGTAGTCGATCCAGCGGCGGTGGAGTGTATGTGCGCGAGGGGAGTAAGGCGCATTCTCTGCTCTCTGTGATGCTCTCTGCAAAGCCATCCACCTCCGAGATCATCGCCCTGGTGCCAGACTCATCTTGGCCAGACTTGCTGCCCTCACCGGAGATGATGTCCTCCGCTTGAGGCACCGCCGCACCGATGCTGGCTGCTGCTCCTCTCCGCCGTCGTCTTCTGCACCAGCACTCATGGCTGGTGGAACCGGATTGAAGGGCAGGAGATGCAGCTGACGACGGCGACGCTTCAACATGATGGCCAAGACCAAAGCGGGAATATCGTGTTAGCGGTCGCGGTGTTGAGCAGGAAGAGATCGAGAGACTCCAACGGATGAATTTTTTCGACAGCCAGCGGTCATGTTCTGCTCCGTTTGCCGATCCTCGCCCAACATCGGAGAATTTGCCCTGCCTGCTGTTTACATTAGGTAATGAAGAGCAGTTCTCGGTCTTCTTGCGTTTCTCCCGATCAAAAGTACCGCAACTCCTCAAATATTACAACTTCTTCTATCCAAAGTCCGCTACTTTCACCATCATGTCTGACAGGTCGCGCTCGTTGTCCCCGGAAATCGCGGCCTCTCTTGCGGGACCCTTGTAGAAGCGGAAGCTTATGGGGCAAATGAGACGACCTCCCACGGGAGCTCCAGCAGCGAGTCACCAAGCTGAACAGTCTCCATGGACATAAGCCTTCCGTTGTTGTGTATCGCGGCTGCCGGCTTCGCTAAGCGGCTTGTGAGAAGCCCGGCCGCCGTGGATCGCAAATAGCGTCAGACGTAATACCTCGTTCCACGTCACCACCAGCAGCACATCTCCACGCAGGGCTATGCCTACGACTAGGCCCCGAGTAAGTAGCAGGAGCAGCAGCCACCGCCGCAGCCAGGGTGCCAGATGATGTTCGATCGTTCGCGACAGCAGTCAGCGCCCTGTTTTACGCCGCCGCCCCATTACGGCCGTCCCAGAGTGTCCGGCGCGTGGTCACCGTCAGCATCACCTGCCCTGCAGCGGACCAGCCTTCCTCTGATACAGATACCAGCTCAGCCAGAGCGCTGTAGATCCGCAATCTGTCTACCTCTCAAACCACCGCATTAGGGCTAATGGAACCTGCAGATGTGTCTTGTCTATAGCATAACACTTACTCGAGCCCCCTCCCGCCCATCTCGACGGACCCGCGACTGCACCACACCTGCTCGAGCACCAACAGACCACATGCCAGCTGCGGTTCCGATCACCACCTCCAAGAACCCCGATAATGAATACCGCCATCTTCGCTTTCCTCAGACAGAGTGAGAGTTTTACAAGATACGCCATCGGTGGGCGGAACTACCACATACGGCAGTGGACAAAGGGAAAAGCATGCAAAGTCTACTGGCCTGCTGGCCGAGCGGGATCACAGACTAGCTGAGCTGGGGGAGAATGGGCTGGGGATTGCCCGCGGAGGGTCGTCTGGGGTTGTTGTTTACATGTCGGAAACATCCAAGAAGAAGAAGAGTCAGCCATCACAGCACGAGAAGAAGGCTTCCACGGCAGCCCAGGAGGCCGAGGATATCGTCCGAAATAGGTCTTCTTTCCATACGTAGGGGATTGACCAAGACTTGTGTGCTTCGTTTCCTGTTGCCACACCACACCTTTGCCTTGCGCATGCCGCCCAGGATCTTCCCACCAAAATCCTCAAGTCGTTTACTGCCAGTCAGGCCATCGATAACAGGGAGTTCGCTCTTGAGCGCATAATGAAGAGAGGGGAAGAAAAATGAGAAGAAAAGTGAAAAAAAGAAGAAGAGGAATAAAACAGAGAAGTTGAGAAAGAGGAAGGGGAGAGAAGAGTACTTCACATACTTACTGCAAACACGCCGTCTTCCTGAACGGCGTCTTGCACAGAAAACGTGTCAAGCTGCCGCTGAGGCCGGGCCATACCCCGCTAAACGAAGGCTTCTAATTTCTCTGTCCTGGAGTGGAGGTTAAGTTGCCCAAGTATTGCTCGGCACGAGGACCCGTCGTTTTCTTTAAGCAGCCCAGACCACAGGGATGAGATGGCGTCACTATTGATCGTCTATATCGTGTCCTATTCAGAGACACGGAATGATATTAGTATCATCAGTCTCACACATACTACTGAAGCAACAAGACCTTTTTGAAGTCCATGCTTGAATCCCGGTCTTTTCTGTGTACATTTGAGATTATTCACAGGGATCGGGACGATACGACGATGAAGTCAGCTCAATCATTGCCCAAGGTTCATTGCGTACCTTGGTCAAAACTCGCTGGAAATGTGATTAGCGAGGCAAAGAACGAGGAGTAGCTGATGAAGACAGGGAATAGATAAAGCCAGTTGATAACTCCCGCAAAGATGTGCGATCCATTTATTGAATTTCTCTTCTATGGATCTGCGACTGACAAGGTGGCCTCTCGGTTTATTAAAGTGTGAGGTGACAACTTGAATACAAAGTGAACGAAGGACGAGATGGGCGTCATCTTGCCAGAACCATTGATTAGACCCTGCTCTTACCTGCGCCACTTGCATATGACAACAGCTCAAAGGCATCTGGTTATTAGTTAGGGTGAGTAAGGATTAATGATTTAAAGAGTCAGACGTCTAGTCTTATTAACGACCGCTAGAACGGGTGATAAAGTCCTTGCCAAACCGTTAAACCCAATCATCCCTAGAAGCATTACATTAGGACTGTCTGATGATTCAATAGAGAATCTAGACTAGTATTACTCATTTAGATTCTCAGCTCCTGAAAACCAGGAATGCCTGCAGCTGTGCTTATGTTAACGTCAAAAATATCTGCTACAGAAAGTTCCTAGCTGTAACTTTAGGATTAGATAGCTAAGCTTTAGATTTTGGCTAAGTTCTGCAGATGGATGCACTACACAGCCTCTTCTGCAACAGAGTAGGCATGCTCAAGTTATGAGCAAGCCGCTCTGAGGCATCAGGTAAGCGTCAGCCTGACTCTATCTTCACTAGCACCACCTGCAGCATGAATTTGGCAAGTCTTTGACTTTTACAACTCAAAGGAATCGCTTTTGCGACTAGAATGAGTGTTTTTTCATGGGTTTTAACGCGATACAAAAGGTTTTACGTTGACAAGAGGTGGAGACAGCGAAAGCCAGAGTTGTTAGGCAGGACTTTTAGACATTATGATGCAGGCTTGAAATGAACCTTCCGAAACTGCTTCTTTAAGCATAGATTCCTCATAGCATCTTAAACAGACTCAAATACTCACAAACAGATCATTTTCCTCCAACTTGAATCCAAAGTTCAACCGGTGTTAGTCGGGAAAACGATTTTAGACCAGCCCATGGAGTCTAAGACAAAAGTCCTTATGCCAAGTGCCCAATTCTAGGCGTGAAGACATATGTTGCAAGCAAACGTCAATAAAGATGTTATAAGTCTGCTTTCAAGCGGTCGGTCTATGCGAAGGACGTGTGTAATCAGAGTGCAACTTCGTAGCAGTCCTCAACTGTAATCATTACCAGAGACATCTTAGATTCCAATAGACTTCCACACCCCATTACCTTTCTTTATCCCTCACCCCGCCAGACAAAAAGCTCTGCATTAGAAACCTTAGTTCGACTGATCGACAGCGTACAGCACGCGGACGGACGGGCTTTGGGGGCGTTTGGGCGTGTCTTAAGTTAGCTTTCTTAAGGACGAAGCTCTCTAATCTAATCTATGTCATAGGCATAGTTCTTCTGAGATCGAGCGATCCTTTGACGATGTCTGGTTGCTCACTAAAGTGATATATAACCGCCAGATATTTTATTGAGATCCAACAAGCTTCAGATTCGCAACAAGCGTGAGAGAAGGATCAGCAAAGAATGAGCATAATCATCTGAGACTGTTGGCAGAGAGAAGCGTTAACAGCAGAGAAGTCAAAATTTAGCGACCTGACCGTTAGCATACTGTCGTTCAAAGGAGACGATTCTTGTTACATGCGCAAGGTGGTGGAGTTAGTAAGTCACCAGAGATACCAAGTGTTGCAGATAGACCTAGAATCTCCTCTGTCAGACGGAGCTGACTTTCTGGTGGTGGGCAGTAACCACAGATGAGATGAATTCTGATGAAAAAAGAAACCACCTATGGCGAGGAGAGCCCATTCACAACGACCAGTGGAAACCATAGCTTCTTGCCGAGTGGGGGTTTCTGCCTCTGCGCAATTTAGAACATCGAGCTTGAGGATTCCAGGACATTGATAATCAGGTTATCCAGTTTGGAAGTAGGCAAGGCAAGTCAGCATTAGTCTCATCATTCTTAGCAAACAGCTCAAATGGACAGTGACGGCTCAAGATCAGCATCAGGGCCCAGCACCAGTTAGGAGATATTTGGATGGGAATTGTAAACCGTTGCCAGCGGGATTTCTCTCTCAGCTCAGCATTCTTCTCGTGGATTGCCGGGCCCAGAACGTGCTTGCTACGAGGAGAGTGACTGAGGCCCGTCCACCATGGTCCTTGGATGTGCCTCGGTTTGCAGTAGACTATGACCCGGTCGATGATGAAGTAGGCGCAACACATTGCTGCAGTCGGTGACAATTTCGAGACTCTAGCTTTTGACCGTGCTAAACGCAAGAAGCCGTCGTTGCACCTCCACATGCCACAGGACTCTTCATCCGAATCCAATTGCGGCGTCGCCGTCAATGGGAGTCCAACACCATCGAATCAGACCACATCATCCAAGAGTCGTGCAAGAGACGCTTCCAGTCGTAAACACATCTCAGATCACTCCATTCCCCACTCTATTCCTGGTCATAATCTGAATATCTTTCTCCAAAGGACCGTCACCCAACATCATACATAACCTCCGACTCATCCTCGCTTGCGCCCGTCGAGGCCTGCCAAACAGAAAGTCATCTTTGGAACAGGACAGGCTGGCTTGTTTGCATGCCCTTGTGTCGGCGTCATCGTTCTCTAATGGCGCCGTTTACATTATAAGCCAACCAACACTCCATATTCATTAAACAATCGGTAATCTCATTTCAACCCTGAATCAAACGATCATCCTCAGCGGAGCTTCTAGCTGAACTTGTGATGAGTCCCGAAGCATCGATGACGCCCCGAGAAATGGTAGCGGCCATTGCCGATGTACATATCACAGTCATCATTCGTATTAAGTGAATCGGAGTGGTAGGTTGAATCATTTCCTAAGTTAACTATAGAGCGCCTGTTCCAATCATGCTTCTGTTCAAGTTTCCCCCTCATAAACCCATGCAGTCCTACTTAGATGTTATTTGATGGGGAAACAAAAGATACCGGTAGCTCCAACTTCCAAGCCAGTTGATGTAAGCGTCATAGACTCTTGGACCGATCTGCGAACTGAAGGACTCTGAGACGTTTAGTATATGTCGCATGGCGATCTCCGGCCTCCGTATGGGCCTGCTCGGCGGAAGCAACGGCAGTCTCCTTCTCAACCAGAACGGCCTTCGCATTTTCCAGATCGCTGTCGAAGGCCTCCAAACTTTGCTCAGCCTTCAAAACTTCCAACTTCAGACCATTCAGTGTGTTTTCCAGCCAGTCGGTGATGAACGCACGATTCCTCTCAATGGAATCATCCGGCTCAGCGTGTTCAAACATGGCGGCTTGACACACGTTGTCCGTCCACGCCTCGTTGTTGCGCAAACTCTTCTGCGCATGATCGACAACGGTCCGCCCCGCGCGGCAAGCAGCCTCTTTCTCTTGCATCACTCGAGACGCCTCGTCCCGCTCTCGCTGCGCGTCTCTTAGTTGGGCCTCTGCTTGTTTCAGTTGTTCTTCTGTGTTTGTCGTGGAAGACGGGAACCTGCGGGAGAACTCCTCTGCCCCAGCTTGAATCGCTTCAATTTGCGCCAAAAGCGCATCAAGTGCCGCCTTTTCGGTATGTTCATCATCCTTTGGCTCTGTTGTGACATGCTTGTCCCTTCGAGGTTCCAGACTGGGTCGCTTAGGCGACGGCGGGTCATCGCCACCGGTGAGTGTCCTTTTGATACAAGACAGAGAGAGTGGGCTTTCGTCTTGGTCATGTAGGGGGCGACCCGGTTCCATAGTCCACACGGCGAGGTGGCATCCGTCCGGCCTCCAATTCGGGTGAAAGTGGTCAACGGCGTGGACTTGCCAATTTGGACTGCTCAGTTTGAAGTCCGGCAGAAATCTAGGATCCGTCTTCGGTTTGGCGTTTCCCAATTGCAAAGCCGTGTTCGGCTGTACACTTGTGTTGCTGAGGTAACGGTCGCAACAGGGCTCGGCGCTGCTTTGGGATCCATCTTCCGTGTTCAAAAGATGTGCCAGTTATCGTCTTGCGGCAGCTCCCGTCACGAAGAATTCGTCGAGGCTGCTGTGTCCTTGCATCAAGTGCTGGAGGGCAAGGAGGCAAAATGCGCCACAGCTCGTCCCGTCGTCTTGCTGTGGGCCGCCCTATAATCAGTTAGTGGTGTTTTCGCTGCTTTGAAGGAGAGTACCTACTAGTTTTCTCACCACAAATGGCACTCCTGGCAGCAAGGCTCCAAACCATTTGTTTGCCGCTGCCTTGACATCCTCAGCGAGGACCGCGATTGAGAGAGGATCATAAACATCGATCCTGCGTTCTGTGATGTGGAATACTCCCAAAGTCCAGTGTTGTGGGCATTGATGGTGAACGATTGTGATCATGGTTGTCGCTTGGCCATTCCGAATCTGCCGCGGCAATCTTTTGGGCATTTCGTTGGACGGCTTGAAGTAAAGTGGATGGCATAACATGGTGCCAGGTGGCAGACCGTGTTGCTTGACAAGGCATTGTTGCAGAAGATTGATGGTATCGCCAGATATGTAATCAGAGGAGAGAAGCTGGTCGATGGCTGTTTGTCGTTCTGATTGAAGGGTTGGAGTGGCTGTGGCGGCCGGAAGTAGCGCGGTTGGTCGCACCTGCGGATGGACTGCTTCATCGATGTTAACGATGTTGATCACATCGCTGGAACGTCTGATGTTTTCTGTAATGATGAATACCTCATCGTCGTCCGAATGAATGTCGTTGGCCGCGGCGTCGATGGCGACAGGCTCAAAACCCTCGGTTTCCGCTTGCGATGTTTGGGCGATGGGCGCTGGCTGGCCGTCATCAAAACTCTGTTCCCGTCCGAAATCGGGGTCCTCCTAAGGTTGGATCTGACTCGGTGGGGAACTGGGAATGTCCGGCAGGGCGTGCGGGGGTGACAACGGTGTGGGAGAAGCGGATCTGCGGGAAGAAGATGGTTCTTCGAACCGGCGGCCGACCTCAACAGGCCCATTCTGGGCAAAACGCTGGTTATTGTTGCGAAAAGGTGTATGCGTTGTCAGACGACTTTGTCCAGCCACAACGGCGTCTGCAATGCTTGGGTGCTTTTGCCGGAACGCTTCGACGGCATTACTGGCGGTCGATTTGGTCCAGCAGAGACCCTTTGGTGTCAATGCTGCGTTGTAGAGGAACCCGCCAGGTTGGTACAAGGTCCTGAGGTCAATTTGTGCACGACAACACATCTCAGTCAACCTCACCATGCTCCCCAACGCATTTTGGCACATGGTCTCCTTCGTCGCAGCCGTCTTTCGACGACTGAAACCTGAAGGTGGGAGCCAGTTTCTTCCACCCCAGTGATGGTCCAAAGTAATCTTGGTACCGCTGACACCTCTCTGCGGAAGCGACAACGTCCTTCGCCACCTTTGTCGTGTCTTTGATCAGGGGAAAGTTACTAACGACGCGGTTGACGACGGTCTGTCGCGGCTTTGGGTCAAGCTCCTGAAGCCGTTGGCGTATGAATGTTTTTGCTTCAGCACCAGGCCGAGGCCTGTTGTCAACAACATTTCCCATGAACCTGTGGTACTGGCAGGGATGATGATCAGTGTCTAGTTTGTAGCAATGCCCGGCCCTGGGGCAGTATCGCTGGCCACTCACAGGGCTATTCTCGGTTGTGGTATCCTGGTTGGGGCGGCCTTCAAAGGCCAGTATAGGGGAAACGGGGATGCTGCGTTCATCGTTGGTGACACTGTTGGCATGCTTCACGGGAGTCGCCGATCGTTCTCGTTTGACGGCTCGTGCAGGCTGCACCCGTGGACCTGGCGTCGTTGGGCAGCGTCGTCCATTAGCAGGCATTGTCGGCGGTCAGATCGTGATCGGCATACGAGTCGGAAGCGGTCGGGCAGGGAGGACTTGCGTAGGTGGCTATTCGGGAACGAGGTCGAAAATGCGACGGGCATGGAACTAAGGCCAAAGTAACGAAAGGATGCCGCCCAGAACAGAGTCCAAGAATCGGGCGCACGATGATGATTGTCCAGAGGAGGTAGCCAGAAGCAGCGGAGGGGTCCCGGGTTCCCAGGTGCCTGTGTGCTTGTGTGTGCTGGTGGTCCGGACACAAGGACTTTGCCTGCGTCCGAAGTGGCGCGGCAGGGACTGCTGCTAGGTCGTGCCTGCCCGCCGTGCCCGGCAGTTCGTCTTGCGCCTGCGCAACATGGCAGTTGCCTGAAGGGGCCAGTCGGAAAGAGTCGGTGAGATACATAAGGAAGGTAGACCTGACAGGAATGGAACCTGTGCGTATGGCCTTGACGGATTGAACTTGGCTGCGCCCGAGGAGCCACGGCAGGTGCAGGCAAGGTAGCTATGGGCAGGTGAGGTTAGGTAGGTACCTCACCTTACCCACACACTGAAGCAGTGTGACCCCTGTCCGAGCTTTTTTAGCCGGATCGGCAGATGTCGCTGGCAGCGTCTCGGACCGGGCCGAGCCACGGGAATCTGTGATGCGATGGCATTCGTCTGCAACCTCTGAGACAAATCAAGGCCCGACAGGTGTTGGCCCTGGGCTCGGCTTGAGGGTCTGCCGTGTCTGTGGACGCCATGGTAAAGAGATGACATGCGGTCCTTTCCGGCGGGGCAGGGGCGTTGCCATCAGCGTCCACGGGGGCACAGCTCCGCCCGATGGCCCTTGAACAGACTCCAGACTCTCGGCAGAAGATTGCATCCCCGGAGCCGGCATTGCTTGGGCGTCATTCGGTTGTCGCGGGCGATGCGGCCAGCGTGGCTGCCCTCGTGCAGAGAAGTTGCGCTTAGGGGAGTGGGCGTGGTGTGGCTGTTTTGTGGTGTGGCTGTTTTGTGGTGTGGCTGTTGGCTGAGAAAATCCCTCATATCTTGGGGACTTTCTGGGTAAGGTACGTACTCTGTACTCCGTACGGATAGAGTGGGTCGGCTGGGAAAGTCCCCAGTTCCATCACATGGGGATTTCCCAGGATCACGTGGTGGCCGCAGTGGCTTGTGGGGATTTTTTCTGGGCCGCAGCCCGGGGCGGCAGTCGGGTGCCTCGAGCGGCTGCGGGAAGGCGACGACCAGTCGCTTCAGCACCATCGCGCGGCGACACGCATTGACTTTGGAGCCATGACAGACGAAGAATACCAGATAATGACAGCTTTGCCGCGGTGCCGAGGGTGCAGGAGGGGGACTCCTGCTCGGGGTGGGGACGCTTTACCTGGGGCGTCATCTCAACGACCAGCGCCTGCACCGCTGTCTGAGGAAGCCTGGCGGCGGTGAAACCATGGGGGACAACGATTTCACTGCAACAGAGCCTGCTGGATTTTTCTGGGCAAAAGATTGACTGTGACCTTTCCTCCTACCTGTGTAATGGCTCCCTCTCCTTGTGCCTACCGCCTGCCGCAAGTTTACCGACTGCAGAAATCGAATCACTGGGCACCACCGTCGCAGTCGCTGCCACCAGACTTGACAGCAAATCCTCCATACATTTGACGGTAGCAGGCGCTGAACCCTTTGATGGCTGCATTTCAAACCTCTGTTCAACACCAGCCAGCCTCTGGCGCACCGCCAGCCAGGCTCCCCGGTCTGGAGGGTGTCCATCCTGTCATCCAGATATCGCAACGGTTCGAGCCTAGAGCGTGTACCGCATGTCCATCCGTTGGTCAAAGTCAACTTGGGCGGCGGTCCGTTGAGATTACCAGGATCGAGGTCGGAGGCAGGCGGCGTGGGTGAAGCGATCGTGGGCGCCGCGGGGACACTGCGCAGGTAAAGGGTTCTTGTTCTTCGATGGACCGCGAGCCGCATGCGGAAAGCTGGCTTCTTGGGCGAGAGCTGAGGAGTTGCAATCCGTCGCGACCTGAGGATTGTGATATGCTGATTGCAATTCAGTGCGGCAAGGCATCCAGATGACGCTGCTCGGAGTTGAGCTGCGGCAGCAATTCGGACCGCTCGACACCCGCGTGTGTTGGCACCGACGTGGGGGTGCCATCCCTTTGACGCCGAAATGTGACTTTTAGCGCGGTTTTGTTCTCCAGTTTTCCTCAGTTTCCTGCGTAAGTAAGCAAACGACTCTTCGCCGTATCTAATTTGCTTAAACCTGCATTCTGAGAAAAATTTAATTAGGTAACAGAACCCGCGCTAAAAGTCACATTTCGGCGTCAAAGGGATGAGACGTGCCTGCACTATCTGTACTGAAGAGGTGTACCTTGAAAGGTGGGGTTAAGTCGCTGCCATTCAGTGCAGTCGCTACTATTCCCTTCCTAAGGTTCGGTGCAGTGAAGTCACTGCCGTGTGGAGTCGCTGCCACTTGTGGAGTCGCTGCCACTTGTGGAGTCGCTGCTACTTGTGGAGTCGCTGCCACTTGTGGAGTCGCTGCCACTTGTGGAGTCGCTGCCACTTTTGGAGTCGCTGCCACTTGTGGAGTCGCTGCCACTTGTGGAGTCGCTGCCACTTGTGGAGTCGCTGCTATTGGAGTCGCTACCATGCGTTAAAGGTGCAATTCTGATAAGCTGAACAGCATTATCGCTGGTATGATCAACTATATTTGCTACTGCCTCTGGTCTACTGTGTGTGCATAATTATTCCCGCACAAGTATGGTGTTTCTATCCAAGTACCACGTTTTGGACAGCATGTCGTCTGCGAGTAGGGGGCGCGTAACAGTGTCCACCTCCCCGCTAGCAGCAGCGCCTGAACCTGCGGCGTATTAAGTGATGGTGGTTTAAGAAGGGAATTCTAAGGAGAGTTGCTACAATTGGGAGATCTGGGTGGCGGTGAGATGCTAGAGTTTGAGTTGGCGAAGGGCGGAGGGAATCATCGGTAGGGAGGAGGGCAAATCGCGCAAGCTTGTGAGTCGTAGACTGTGATCCGAAAGCGCTCAGAGTAATATTTCTTATTTCTACTCCCAGAGAATCTCCGTCGCAGAGCATGCAAACAACCATTGTTAAATATCTAGCGGGGCTGAAGTGGTTCCCAGGCAGCAACTGGACGAACAAGACACGGCGTTCATCTACGTAGAGTGCCAGTGATCAATCGTTGAAATTAGACAATGCTTCATAGTAAATGTTGAAACGCCTCCCGCAAGTCCTAGGATATTTCATTTAGAGGACATGGATGCCGGGCAGGGAGAATGACCTTAATTTGCTTGGATAGAAATCGCAAGACAAAGACAACTGCAACATCTCCTAGATTCTCAAGAGTCATGGGACTCGTGAAGAGCAGGGTCAGGGCTGCCGTATCTGTGCGGGCGTGGTTGGTTTTCGACACGTTGCGTGGAGATGAAGATGGAAGAAAGCTTGAAAACTGATGATGGCGCCTGTGTAGCTTCCGCCGATGGCGACCGGCTAGCTGGTCATACTTCTGGCCACCGCACCGCTGGAAGAAAGCTCTGAATGACAACGGGCTGCGTGTTTTCCTTTGGGATAACGACTATGAGGCTTTTGAGGCCCATCTTGGAGCAGCACAGCGCGAGTTGATGTTAGAAAGAGTCCTTTAGCGCGCTGTGAGCAGTTTCTGCGGCTCTGCAGTAACAACAGTCTGGAAGATGACAGCAACGGCAGTGGGACGTCAGATGTGTGTGGGTTCAATTTTGGGAGATGATGCTTTAGGGCTAGTAGTTCGTCGCCTTGCCATGCATGGGGCGATCCAAGAAGATATTTGCAAGGTGAGATGAGGTGGTATCTGGGCGTTGATGGAGATGCTGTGTTCTTGCTTACTGTAAGAGGTAGAGGAGTACAGACGTTCTGTGCGCACTGGGGGCTTGAGGACGACACCTCTATGGACATTATTAATGCATACGGCAGGGTACCTACCTTACTAGTCATTAGCTGTGCGCCAGCTTTAGGAATAGGCCTGGTGTGACAATGTTGCCATCTTTTCCGCCTCTACGTCTTGTGGTTGGCTGTTATATTTGGCATAGGAGCAGAGGACACTAGAAGTACTGCCAGTGAAAGGGTGGACGTCGTTGATGATTTTTAAGCTAAGGTATCTTGCTGGTGACATAGGATAGCTAATTGGAAACCTCGAGGTTGAGGTGTGGAAGAAGGCATGCGGTTGGGGGAACGAGGGAACAATTCACAGTTCATAAGACTGCATCTCTGCTGAGGACTGCCTTTTGACTTACTCAGTAGACAGAAAGAGTGGTCATAAGATACTAGCAATCACTCACCCTTGTGGCCCTCTCGCTCAAAATGTTCGATAAGCAACTGTACCTAAAAATTAGTTGCATCTGCGTTGCGATTGCTAACCTGATAAATAATGCCGTTAAAGCGTGAAAACGACCTCACAGGTCTTGCTTGGGAGATGGGATGACTCTAATTGCAGCCAGGAGGGCAGCGCTATCTGTATTTTATTTGCGCTAGGAGTGGCGTCGCAGCGTTAGACTCAGGTATAGTTCGTGAGGATCATAGATAGCGTTAGTAGACCTGCTGAGGGAGTGTATATGATAAAAGTGGGCGCTGCATGAGGAGGGGAGACCCCAAAGGTTATACTTCACTACTATGCAAGTGGAACAAGCAGGTAGATAATTTAGTGTCGTTCTAGTTATCTCAACTTACACCTTAAACTCACAGGGCTGCCTAGTAGGTAGGGCTGCGCTCAACCTCGCTTATATCTAAATAAAGGGACTGCAGTGCACTATCTGAGGTAATATACTGCTTAACCCTAAGTTTAAGCCCCTAAAAGAGAAAGATATGAGAAATAAGAGCTTAGATATAGTTAAGATGGGGGAGAGAGCGTTATTGTTAAGCCTGTAGGCTATACTACTTTGTCGCCAGGGTCTACGAATTATAATAAGCAGAGGCACTAAATATAGCAAGTTGTGAACAACTTAGACTTCAGTGCTAGCTCACCTTACCCTATAGATTGAGTTTTTAGTGAAAGTGGAGATTATTAGATCAGACCTAACTTAGTGATAAGTATCCTAAATAAAAAGCACTAGTGAAGAGCGACTTAGGGGGCCTAACCAGCGTGTTGCTAGAGAACAGAGACCATCCCCTCTAAAGAAGTAGGCTAATATACACACTAGGCAGTACGATTATATTGATTCTTTCAGTTAGTGACCTCCAAACCTAAAGCCCTCCTACAGCAGCCTCAGCTTATCCGCCTATGCCTAAGCTAGTAGCATAACAATTTCCTCCTATAAAGCTTAAGCTATTCTAGGGAGGGGTGTTAGTAGCTAGCTATAAATGCAGATATTAACACCTTGCTCTTTACTAGTATAACCCTATCTTCAAGGTTGCTAGTGAGGATTGCAGCATTAAGATCTAGCCTAAGTAGTGCTTCTAAATCAGAAGGCTCTATAACAAATCCAGAGGTACTGCTAGAAACGACGACAGCAAAGTAAGTTCTAAATACTGCAAACTGCTTTAAGACTTTTGAGGCTCTAGCTAAAGCTGCTTGCTGGTAATTTGTGAACTCTAACTAATTAACTTATCGCTCTAAACTCAGTATTTAGGTCTTAGTATGAGAATTGCAAAACATAAGTATAGCTAACCTATAGAATGTATGTATATATGAATTTAAAGTGGAGTAAAGATATTATTAATATTAGAGTTTAATAGCTTATTCTCTACTACCTCTAGCTCCTCTTCGCCTATCTCTAAATCCTCTAAATCTAAGCTAGTATATCTCTGACGTATAGGAGCTAGGCGAGCAGGTATTACAGCTTAATAAAATTCTTTTCTGCACGAAGCTTGCAGCAACCTACACTCTCTATATAAATCTCTCAAACCTCTTAATCTATCTGGAAGTTAACTATGCTGCGTAATAGCTGGCTGGCGCTGTTATTAGCTGCTGAAGTTACTAATCCTTGCTGAATCTTTGCGCCCTAGCAAGCGTATATAATCTACGTTGAGGTTAGACCTAAGCTATACTGCTAGCTTAGGTAGCTAGTGGAACTTTTCTGTCTTGAAATATGCTATCTCCGCAAGAAGCTTATAGTGTCTTTTGAAGAGTGAGATAAGTTTATGATTTGCTTGCTAAAACAGAACGTAAGCTGTAAGCTATGGAAAATATGAGAATTGTGCCTGTGAGCTTTGAACTAGTGAGATTTAAGCCTGTGAGCAATGTTCTTGTGAGCTCTATCCTTATAAGCTCTGTCCCTGCAAGCTTTAAGCTTATGAGGATTAAGCCATCATAAGGGGTGAGGTTTAAGCTACAAAAGGCTGTAAGGGTATGTTGAAGAAGGGAGGCTTATTTAAAATGTAGTCGAATCCCTTAAGTGAAGTATTAATCAGCTAGTTTATTTCAACTAATAATAAAGCTTTAGATGAGAGAGGTGGGGTATCTTATTGTATACTATATAGTTGTATTAAACGTTTCACTTTTAATTAGTTGCTAGTAGGCATGATTTTCTTCTTCACTTCAAGGCTCTAGTAGGCATATTGGTCTAGAAGCTGTAACCTTTGCAGCAGCACTTCTTATGAGTTACTAGATCAAGCTGAAGTGCTAGAAGCGTCTAGAAATAGCGTCAATTTAGAGTTAGACTGCTGTTGACTGGAGAGTTCAGACCCCAAATTGGAGTCAATAATGTCCCCCTACTTATAAATGCTTTCACCCTTTATAGCAGCTTCTGTAAGCATAGCAAAGTAATAGTGAAAGAGCACAACAAAAGCAACTAGATACTGCTAAGCTAATAGTTTAAGTTGAGAATGCTGAATTTAGAGTGCGTGAAACTAAGTACTGCTTACCTAACCTCTATAGTAAGAAAGCCTGATTGCTATGCAACTAATATATTATAAATGTTATGCGCCTATAGAAAATGGTTGTAGATAAGATTAAGGCTGCTAGAAGGTTAACTTTCAATATAATATTGTGAGATAGTCAGCTTGCAATAGGTATGCTAGGGGGAGCACAGTACTAGAGAAGGCTAGAGGCAAACCATATCTAGTGCTAATGAATAGGACTGCTTGAGCTATCACTAAACACTATAGAGATAAATTTACAATCATTACACCTCTATAGCATTCAGATAAATGCCTATGACTGGCGTTCTTCTTCATGACAAGCTTTATGGGGAACAGAGCAGAGAAAAAACCACACAATTTGGTGGTATGTCCCTATAAAGCGAATTATAGGTGTTTAGTCTAATAGAGGAGTCTAGAGATGCCTTAAGCCTGGCTTATAGGCACCTATGTGCTGATTGTTATTGGTCTGATTGGCTTGAGGGGCTATATCTAGCACCCTCTACCCTTTCCCCACAGAGTTTCCCGCTATTCTTTCGACTGTTCCTTTTAGTATTAAGTTTAGTTCCTAGCTAGTAACAGCAAAGTACCTGCGCTTAGGAATGAGCGTTGCCCTTATGATAAAAGCATTTAAGGAAGTAACTTTAAAGATAGTGATTTAACTGGTCTTGCTCAAAAAGTACAAATATTGTTTCCCTTAGCAACTGCAACAATCTGTCATCAGTTGATACCAGCTTTAAAGTTTTAGAAACGAATAAGATTGTACTCTATTGAATTAGTAGTAGGGGCAGCTGCTATTATTTGCGATATAAATGTCGTTTGTAGGTAGTAGTTTGAAATCCGGCTTGTAAGTGTGTTGGAAAGGACTTGAGTGATATAAACAAGGAATATTAGATGCCAGCCGGCGATAGGGCTGGAGGCATTACATGCAGATCTGTTCGCAGAATAAACCTTAAAGGCGCCTTACTGCTTTGCAGTATGTGATGTGTAGTAATAGACTAATAGTGAGAGGATGTTTAGGCAGCTCAGCTTGTTTATCTCTGTGAGGGTAACAAAGTATTCTAGCGGCTGCAGTGAAGATTAAGCACTGAGATCAATAACTGCCGTTAATTTGTTTAGGAGTTTGTGTCGCATCTTGCGACCTTCTAGAGACAACTTTAATAGTACTTGCTTTAGTCCTAGTCTTAAACTATCTCTAACACTAGCTGGCTCTGTTTCTATGCTTATATTTGATTACCATATTATAGATTAGTCACAGCTAAGGTTTAAATAGAGAGATGGTCTGCTAAATTACTGCCTTCTTCTCGTTAAAAGATTCTCGCATTAGCGGCAGCTCTGATCAAGGTTTCTAAAAGGTAAAGCACTAAGTATCGAAGCGAAATAGGTCACATGAGCTTCAGTCGGAAGGAACGCAAATAGGAATGCCTAGTTAGCTAGAGTTCAGGGGGTAGTGCTATCAACAACAATCAATTTGCAAAAGCTCCAGTTAGTACACCACTAGCTATGCTTTAACAGCTGCGAAATGAGCAACAATTACATCTTCAGATCTAGAATCAGAGGTAGTTTGTCACTAGCTCTCAGAGAAGGTAAATGCTAAAGCCAGCCGTTACGCAGAGCATCTGCTCAGATTTGCAAGTTTAATCATAGATAAGAGGAGGTCGGCCTGATTATCTCAAGGTGTCAGCAGAACGCAATTTGTTAAACCGTACTGATGACCACCCGCCACTAGAAGGAGGTTACCTATCACCTCTATCATCCCACAATTCCAGGTGTTAGCAGAATGGATAGCGTCTTCAGCAGACGTGACAGAAGTGTAAAGTACACAAATTAGAGTAGAGCCTCAGGCGAAAGCGCACCTAACGCACTTTATTTCGTCCTAAACGACGCAGTATAACATGTCCTAGGCCTTGTCACGCTGTGCCCCTGCAGGTTGCAAGTGTCAGCAGCCTCGCCCTAGGTGCCGAGGCAGTATCTGACCGCGTCGGACAAGTGCTTAGTAGCCTACGCCATAGAAGACGCTAGAAATTATAATAGGCAACTGGTAGCTCGGATAAGCGGCGGACGATGTTGCTTGTTGCGTCGCTAACGACGCCAGCAGGACGGTCGAAGGACAACTTATACGTCTCGCTGAGGCCGCTGCTGACGGCGATCATATGTGCTAGGTAAATATAGGGCGTGATGGAAGGCTTGACAATCCTAGGAAAGTCGTCAGAGATGTTTGTCCAACGGTTGCAAAAGGATGAGAGCGTGGCTCTCACGGAAAAGGCTGCCGACCCTGAATGTAGATGCCCACCATTATGGCGTCGTTAGCAGAAGCATAGGTGTGGATGTTAAGCCTGACACAGGTGGAATTGAAGCGTGTTTGATGTATCGGAGCCCGAGCCTCGGGAAAGCAAAAGTGTGTTTGCTGATGAGGATCGTTGTTGCAATCTTGGTGGAATGGGGCCATGCTGATGGTCTTAATAACACTGGAATAGTAGGCTTCGGTGGTCTTAGTTCCAAGGCTCTCGTCTACCTAGCGCTACTGCCTAATTAATTAAGCTAAATCTAAGAGTTAAATTTAACTAATTAACTCATTAATTATAATTATCTTATTTAGATTAACTATTTTAATTAGTCTTAAATATAATTACTTAAATAAAAAGTTAGTAATACCTCTTATAATATTCTTAGAGCGTTAAAATATATATAATATAATAATCTAAAGCTATATAACTTTTCCTAACCTTTTTATTTAAAGTAGTAGCTATTTATAGTAATAATACTACTTTAAACTTAGTTCGAAAAGTATTAGATCTCTTTAAGTATTCAAAATATTATTAATAGTTTGTATAATATTAATAGAAACTTAGTAAAATTAAAAACTCTCTTATAGTAAGTTACTAATACTAAAATAGTGAAAATATTAAAAATAAGGTTAATAAGTATTGATAAGGTTTATTAATATAAAATCTATTATTAAATAAAGTCATTAATAGGCTAAGCGATAGAGAAATAGAAATATTACTTTAGCTTATTAAAATTATGAATAATAATATTATAAGCCTTACTATTTAACTATTAATAATATTTAGAGTTTTCAGTTTTTAGAGTAATAGTAATCAATATAAATATAGCTTATAGAGGCTACAGATAAAGCTATGAATTAGTATATTATTATTACTAATATTTATAAAGTCTTTTTTAAGCTTTATAAACCTATACATAAGTTTCTAAAATAATCTAATACTTCTAAGGCTATTATAAACCTTACTTAAGATATAATAACACTATAGTAGTATAAAAAGAAACTTCAATAAACTTAATATAATATTGACTAACTACTTACTAGCTATTAATAATTAATATATATAAATATCTATAAAAATTAAAATTCATTCTTTACAGGTATTAAAACTATAAATCTTTAAGCTAAAAATAAGTAGAGATAATATTAATTAATAAGAACTATAAAACTACTATTAAGCTTCACTAAAATATTAAAATACCCTTATAGATTAAGATAGTTATTATAACTAACTATATTATAACTAACTCTTAGAGGGTTAAATAGCTATAAAGTTAATCTTAGTATTAATAGAAGTATTAAAAAACTTACGCTAGTTTTTAAGTTAATTTAAAAGATACTTTATACTTACTAAAACCTCCTAAAGTTAACTATATCTATTACTTTTCCCCTAGCTTTTATATCTCTTGATCTATTTATAGAGTAGTTTAAATACTATATATAACTTTATAAAGATCTATGAGTTTTTATTAATAAAGATATCCTTACTAAAGATATAATTTATATTATTAGGAAGACCTAGAGTATAAAAGGTATAACTATTAATCTAGTTATATTGAAATAAAGCTTATTTAATCATATTATATATTAAATTCTATTAAGTCGTATTATTTAATATTAGATACAGCTCTTAAAATAACTCTTCCTATAGAGTAAAACTAATATTATTATTCTTAGCTTTATTATTAATAGCTAAAAGGATTTTAGATCGTTATAGTAATAATTTAATAAACTTCATAATATTCTAAAGTTTACTAATAAAGCCCCTCTACTTCTGATAAGCTAAGTTATCTTAAACCTTTCTAGTATTAAAGAGATAATTAGACTCCCTTTTAAATACTTTATTATAAATGTTCTAAATAATAGTATAACTAATAAAATTAAAGATATAACTATAATATTAAATTGAATATTGCTAAGCGTTAATTCCTATATATAAATATAATAGAGAAACGAAAAAGCTTTAAAGTAAATATTATTATGTATAATATGATTAAATATAGTAATACTAACCTAATTAATAAAGCCTTAATTTATAAAAATAGTATAAATAGTTATAATGAGATTGTCCCTAGAGTAAACCTTAAACTGTTAGCATAGGTATAAGCGTATATAGGGGCGTAGTATAAGCGCCTATATAGTATAGGGTTATAGATAGGCTTATGTTGTGATAAAAAGTGATAATCTTAAGCATTAAAGAGCATTTAATCGTATAGATAATAATAAGAGAAGTGATGTATTGTAATAATTCCTGTTAATGTAGTTAGTAGGTTATATCCTCTAGTAGGGAAAAGTGAGGGGAAAGATAACCTGAAACGTAACCTACTAAACTACTAATTACATAAGGTGCTTACGTAAGTATACGTATTATATAATCAATATTATAGTTATAAGGTATAATAAATAGAGTATTTTTATATAAGGTTTTATACCTTAAACGTTATTTATTTATTTGTTATAGAATATTAAAGTAAGTTAAGCGTTATTATTATTCTTATATTATTATTATTATTATAAAAGAATGTTATATGTTAATATAAACTAGTAATAAAAAGCTAAGAAGTATTAAGTCTATCTTTCTTATTAGTTAATAAAATAGCTAAAGATAATAAAAATAGTATATTAATTAGAGGAGGTCTATAGATGAAATAATATACAGACCTTTATAAACATATTCTATATCTTACTTCTAATCGATTCTTTTTGAGAAATATAAAATTAATATAGTTTAGCTTTCTAAGAATCTGTTAACTAATATACTTAGTTATAAATATTATAATTAAAGAGAATAAGTAAATATTAGATATACTTTTTATTAAATATTAAGCAAAAGTTATTAATATGAATAAGGAAACTAATAGCTAGCGTTTTAATTCAAGAAGCTTTATTATAAAGTATAATAATAAAGGTAAAGCGTCAGCGCTTAAAGAAGTATTTATTATTTTTAAAATTATTACTAAATAGATATTTAATATAAAGGCGTTTTTTATAGATATAATAAGTAGATTTAAAATACTTCTTAGCGCTAGATATAATAATAGCTTTTTATAGCTAGTTAAAATTACTAATTCTATTATAATATTAATAAACCTTATAAATATTACTTAGATATATTACTAATATATAGAAAGATATAATAGAAAGTAAGGAAATAATAAATATACTTCTAATACTACTAGAGACGATCTTATAAATAAGAGTACTCTTTTTTGTAATTTAAGAAGTATAGCTTTAGCTACTTTTTCTTAAGATAGCTTCTATATTAATATATTATTAGCTTTTCCAAATAATATAAAATAGAGCTTTAAAAGTATTATACTTACTTAGGTTAGTAGTTAAGATATTACTAATAGTTAATAAAGCTTAAATCTAAGTAATAATCCTTTAAAGAGATATTTTATAGCTAATAAAAGAATTAATATCTTAGTTATATACTAATAGAGGTATTATAATAGTAAGTGAGAAGTTTAAAAAAGCGTTAAGAAATATATATAAGTAGAACTTTAAAATATAGAAGTAGATATAATAATAGTAATATTAGTAGTACTAATAATAATATAAAAAAGAAGTTATTTTTAAAAATTAATAAAAAAGTTAAAAATAGGCTTTTTTTAACCTTTAGTAAAAAAGGTAAAAATATATCAATTAAGTAGTATAGTAAAAAGTACATTTTTAGTATTTCTAATATTTCTTAATAATACTAACCTTACTACTAAGAAATATCTAGCCTTACTTTAGTACTTATTAGTTTAAAAGTATTACTAAACTAATATCTATAACTATTTACTCTTTTCTTTCAGAGATATATATAATAATAAAACCTAATAAACTAATAGTAAATCTACTATATAAGTAATTATAGAGATATTAGTTTAAAACTAGCTTAAGTTATTAACTATAATATAAAAACGTAAACAGTTATAACTTTAAGTAACTAGAAAAAAATATCTAGTTAACTTTTTTATTTTCTTATTAAATCTTTTAAAAATCCTAATTAGTTTAAATATTAGATTTTCCTTTTTCTTAGCAATATTAGCTTAATGCAGAAAGTGCTAAAGCCCTGCGTTGCATACTGTAGCTGGCCCTAAAAAGCAAAGCATTGTTTAAGACACTCTATAACTTATATAAGGTTATATTAATATAGTCCTTGATGTTGAAGCAATTGCGATAAAAATAAGCGTCTGCAATGTGCTCTCCGATAGGAGCGTTGGTTTTGAACTGAGAAGAGACGCATGCGACGTATATAAACGCCTATAAAGCTATACCAGACCTGTTTAGACCTGCTAAGTCTTAAGACTGCATCCTTTAGCCCTTAAATATGAGCCCAAATTGATCAGCCCTAGCGTTACTGAAATATGCGGCATTAACCGCACAATCAGTCTGTTGTTCTATCCTTTCCTAGAGTAAGCTTTATAGTAGCTATTCTACATAATAGACTCTTTTGATTACTATCTAGGGGAAATTCAACCTGTCTCCCAGCTGCTACGACAATGCTTAGGCAGTTGATGTTCTCAACCACAAGCTTTTTGTATTTATTCCGACAGTTCGCGCTGTTGGTAGGGCTCAAACGCTGCCCAGGTCTCCGTAGTCCCTGAGAGGCAGGTTACAGCCACTATGTTAGTCCTCTCAAGCTGCGCGGAGTCTTAATGTTACATATTACACGCTGAACCTAGCTGATAAGACTCAGCAGTCCATCAACACTCAGACCGAGAGAGACAAGGTCTGAGAAATGGGGTTCACAGACAGGATCCCGAATTCTCCATCGGAGGACTTAGCCTCTCAAAGTGAGCACTTCAGGCGAAAAGTCAAGAAGAATTGCGCCGCTCTGTGGGAATCTGCGACATTCGCAGGGTTGATGTCAATTATGACCGCTGTTATCAGCAGAGACACGGCACATCCAGCTGCGTTCTTGGAGTCTGCGTGGATGTTGTTGATATACAGGAGGAAGCGACTGAAGATATCAAAGGAATGTTAATTTTGGGAGGACTTACGTTTTGAGACATCCTCCAGGTGAAGATGGTTCTTCAAGTGATTGGATCCTTCCCCTCTTGCCTATGCTTGTGCATGCGGCTGGGCATCTTGCTATCCCCTGTGCCTCATGCTAGTCCTGCGTGTAAACGCTCCTAAATAACAATTAAGTGTGAAGGCTAGGTTGGGCTGGTGGCTTAGTACCATCTTTGCGATCGATTATAACATAGATCCACCACATCCAGCCATCAGGGTTGTATGCTAATGGGACTAGAAATGTTCTGCGCGCAATTAAAGCACTAGCACAGAGGAAACGGCGTAGAGAGGGGGCATAACGTTGTTATATAGGTTCAGAACTTTTGGTTTAGTAGTGATTAGTTTGCAAGAAGAGAAAAGTCATCATTTTGTCAAACTGAGATGTAGGGGCCTTTAGCTTAGACATCAGAGACTGAGATAGAATAGTTCGCTGCCCTGCAGGAAAAATGCAGAAGCATTAATAGGATTGCGATTGCTCTAGTAGAACGGTCTTGCTGCCACGGAAACAACAGCGGAGACGCCATGGACTTGAAACGAGTGCAGGAATGGGGACCGTGAAGCAGACGTCTCTCAGGCAGTACGTGCCATCATCATCAAGAGCCCAACTTTGTTGCCGTACTTGATTAAAGAGATGAGGGCTTGAAGCACAAAGACGAAGCTTGTTGTGATACTCTTGGGCCTTCACCAGATTAGGGCTGTCCGACCACATCGAATGACATAGTCGAGGCCTAATTGCACACAGTCTACTGAAATTTGTGACGTCCATCTTATTCCCACCAAGTGAGGCGTAGGATATATCGAGGCCCGGGTCTGACGAACGTATTGCAGGGTGGTCATCGCAAGCCGTTGGAATCTGGCCTTGACTATCTCGTTTCGTTGAGTATACACACAGGAAGGGCTGCTGGCGCTCGCAGGGAGCTGCAGAAGGTTTGGTGGACTGTCTTCCAGCATGATACTCAGGCACGCATTGGTAAAGGGTCAACATTAGGCTGAAGGCTTCAGGTCAATTTGCTCATGCATATCGCAGAGAAAGCAGAATCATGCTTCTAGAAGCAGTTCACCACGGTGGAAATGTGAATTGAAGGGCAGCGTTGAACTTGAGTGTCTCTTCGTGATTGAATCCACCGAAAATTCTGAACCATTGGAATGTCTGAAAACCAAGACATCGCCAATCTTCTTGTCAATTCTCTTCATATGTCTTGTACTCCGAAATCCAGACGTCCTTTCCCGCAGCGGCGAGACTGACGACTTTGCTCCATCTTAAAAAGAACATCCTTCGCTATGTCGTCGTCCTTGCTAAGTCGTCGTCCTTGCTAAAGACGTGCGGAGCCATTGTTGTAGTGTTTTGATTGATTCCTGTCCGTTATCCAAAGCAAGTTCCATACGCCTGCGAGTACGAGCAGGCTCGAGGAAGTCTTTGGCTCAGCTCATCGGCAAAAATCAGCATTTGCTATTGCTGGCCGGGCTTGTCATTGGCTTCCAGTGCTGACGGGGCTCGAATGCAATTGTTCGGAACTCCAACGCAGAGCCGGAAATCAGCCTGGCGTTCGTTAGCGTGTCGTCCTCCTTGTTAGAGACGCTGGGAACCAGGGATAAAAGCAGGGAAAGCAGCCGTGGAAAGACATTCTCCCATGATCTGGTCTTTAATGCAGCCAGGGTATCGGGAATTCGGGATCGTATTGGAATGATGACAGGATTCATGGAGAGGGTCTCGTCGTGGTACTCAGCAGCCTCGTCGATAATGTTCGGAATGGCGTCAAAACGCGGCGAGGAAACCTGCTGATAAACCCAGTGTCAGAAATTACGAGGTGTGTGAAGGTCAAAGAAAACCAAGGAAATAGAGATGGCAGGATATTACCTCAACGAGCGTTCCCTTTTCTCTTTCTTTTAACTTTCCATTGTGCTTTCGTACAGCACGCCACCGCCTGCGGGCGCACCGTTTCGGTCAATGAGGCCGATGGACCTCCTTGGGGCTGGTGACGTACACTCCCTTCAACCCCTGGCTGCTGCGTTTTGTGATATTCCCCTACGATAGGTTACGGCAAATGGCTTATGTGGTGGATGGTGCTGCTGGGTTCGAATATCTGGGTCTGGACCGTTGGGAACCAACTCCTGTTCAGAATTCAATTTCCACACACATATTGGAGATGCTAGGGGCGATCTAGACGACCTGGCCAGTAGCGGAGGTCGGAAGGGGCGAGGGCTGGGTTGTAGGTTGAAGGCAGCATGCCTGTGGCGGGAGTTTGCGCTAGGCTTGTTGGTCGGCAGTGTTCGAGCTTCATGGTTCTCCCTGAGGTTCAATACCCATGACCGTTTGCTCTCGTAGGAGTCGGAGCGTTGAAATCGGTCGCAACGTTGGGTTGGTTGATCTCTATCGTCCGAGAGCCTGATGCTGGCGAAGACTGTTAAGATTGGGAAAAGCGTTGCTTGCCGGAGTAGGTAGAGTGGTGGAATCTTGACGGCGAGTGCGGCGCGGATGTACCCGCTGCTGGCGCCGAACGAAGGTGCAATCAGTGATAGAGTGTTACTATCGGGGGTGTTGGCCAGGCTGACTGCGAGGTTGTCCGACAGCAGGCGCTCAGTGTCCCAGGGGTCGACGATGCAGCGTACTTAGGCCAAGGCCGGTTCGGATGGTGGTAGGTGTGCGATGGTTGCTTCGTGGGGGGTGTCGACAGTTGACATCTCGCAGATTGCCTGTGAAGGTGCTTTCGCGGGGATACCAGGCGCGTCAGTATTGTCGCCCATGATACCGCGCCATCAACGTTATTAGTCTTCCATCCAGATTGATAGGCTGTGATATTTGATGGTGCAGGCTTAAGAGAAACCCAGTAGTGGTGAGCACATGGAGGGACGAAGGTATTAGGGATTGGAGTGGGTGTGCAAGCTGCTGGTTGCGTCGGAGGGCAAGCGGCAGACAGAGGCTGGCTGGGGTGGTGGGGGTGCGAAGGAGCATCGAGAATCGAGTTTGCTCTGGGGATGAGGACAACCTTAACGAAATGCAATCATGCAGCGCTGCTAACTAATCAATTAAGCTAAATCTGAGGGTTAAATTTAACTAATTAATTTACTTTTAACTATAAACTTAATTAACTTAACTATTTTAATATAAATTAGTATATATAGAGATATAAGATAAAGAAGTTATATAGTATAGGGGTTTTTTATAAAAGACCTATTTTTAAAATCTCTATATTTAAATATAAGTTATATAAGCTTTTTTTTATTTTTAGCTTTACTTTACTAGCTCCTAAACCCTATTTACCCTAATAGTCCTAGATTAAGTAGTTTTAGTTCCCTAAACCTCTAAGTTAATTCTAGTACTTTAATTAGCTTAGATCTTAGATTAATAGATAATTTAGAGCCCCTTAGTTTAATTAAAATAGTTAAACTAAGAGCATTGTGAATTTAGCTAATTAATTCTAAAAAAGGCCTCGTTTTAATTAGCTAATTAATTGACTTATTTAATTAGGCTTGAACGGGTAGTAGCGCTGATGTAATGAAGTGGCCTTAGGTGCGCGATGGTGGTGTCGGTAGGTATTATCGTCACGGCCAAAAGTCGGTAAGTATAAGTGACACAGCCAGAAAGAAGGAGGTGCCAATGGGTCATACCTTTTTGGACTGCGCAGGTGCCTGCCCAGGTTTCCAACCTTCCAAAGGTCACATGCGGCTTTGCAGCCAAGCAGCTCACGGTGGACGATAAAGTGGGGCAAGGCATCCAGATAGCTGCCCACAGAAGGTACCAGGAAGGCTGGAGACCCCCAAGGTAGGCCAAAAGTGACGACGTCAAGCTAACGTGGCGGTAGCCAGAATTAGCAGGTGATAATTAGTCAGCAGCTGCTCAATAATAGCAGACGTGACCACACCTACAACCTTAAGCTGGAAAAAGCTGTGCAGCTGCTGCGTAGCAAGTGGCAGCTCAGGAATATGCCTTTTAAGCGGGAAGGTATGAGATGACTGTGAGATTGACGATAATGCTTGATTTGGAGCTCTGCGATAGAAATGCAGGTGATGCTGCATTAGCCGCGACGGGAGCCTCATCGGGCGGTGGAGAGACAGGGCGCAAGGGTGCCCTGTACCCAAAATAATGAGAATGAATCTTGCAGTGGAAAACCGGGACATTCGTTCGATTGGGACGGTTTTGCGCTGTCCGAACGGACGGCAGTTATTATCTCTTTGTTTCTTTCGTTCTTTGCCAGTGGTGTCGGTAAAGACCTGGAGTTTGTGGAAGGGACGGGCCGACCCGCGACAAGGGACACCCGACCCCAGCAACGGCAGGGAGGTACGTAGTGTAACCGCACTGGCGTAGGGGTGCCGCTGGCAGCAACTCCACTCCTAGCAGCGACACCACTTGTGGTAGCGACCTCACTTGTGGTAGCGACCCCACTTGTAGTAGCGACCCCACTTGTGGCAGCGACTCCACTTCTGGTAGCGACTCCACTCTACCCCGCATGGCAGCGACACAATCAAATGGTAGCGACCCTCAGATCCGATACCGATAAGGCGCGTATCTTTGCGGCCGATCATTCGCCTGCGTCCTCATTGACCCGCATGGGTTGGCATTTCCGGGGGCTTACAATGTCTCTGCTGGCCTCCAGACGGTCCTGTTCTACCGACACATCGAGGACATGGTCTCATGGTCGCATTGTGAATGAATGGCACAGGTGTCGCCCTGCATACTGAAGAGGGTGAATGCCATACGATACCGGGATATCTCTCGAGCCAGGCACAGCGAACTCTGTGGACAATTTGGAAGTCCCTCCAGGTACACCAAGACACATGGTCCTACCTGCAGGGTGCCTCACTTCACAGCGTTTGCGCAGTCGAAAATTTGTTGATGCAGGAAAGTGAGTCCGGTGTCTGACTGCTGTCAGTGGGAAGGTAACCCTCTGGGGCCCGCTGGTTGCCTTAGGAATCGTCACCTTTCCCAAGAAGGCACCGTTGGACGCAGGGTTTCTTCTGGGAAGGAGGCAGGCAGCCCATCCATGTCCTGGAATATCAGGACATCAGCTAGGTCCTGATTCACTTACCTAGGTAGGAATGGACGCCGATCGCACATCCCTGCGAATGTCTTCTCTTTCTCTCCTCGGCCAGGCTCCTTGCAATTTCTTCCCGGGCCTCCCTGTTTGCCTTTTCTCCATTTCTCGCCAGCATTATCTTCAGCACTACCAAACTCGCTACAGCGAGCTGTCCGGAGAATGGCGACACATTTCCCAGCTTGGTCGCCATGACTTTATCATCACCTCATCCGGTCTGCGCAGCCGTCGACACTTTTGGTTCGACAGCGTCTCGCTGCACCTCCTTGACAGGTCAGTCTTCCAAGTCATCTGGAACATATTTTGCGCTTCGGCTAATACAGTCTTCCATACAACTTTCTCGACAAAGAGCTTTTCCGACCGAGAATCTTTCCTACCGAGAACCTTTCCGACCCAGAACCTTTCTGACCGAGAACCTCTTCGCCCACCCCACCGCAACCGCGAACCTCTACACAGCGCAGCACCCCATTCAATCCCATTCAATCAATTCAACCAATCAAGCAATCAAAATAGGGCTTTTTTCGCAGTTAATCAGCCAAAACGACGATGCCCTCGTTTTGGCTGTTTTGATTAATCTAAGGACAGCCGGAACTACGGTTATTCCGGCCTCCGAGCTAATAGGAAGACTAGAAATCTCGGGTACGGACCCCACTTAGGGCCGGCCAGGGCCGGCCCGGAAGGGGGGCTCGGGGGGCCCGGAAGGGGGGCCCGGAAGGGGGGCCAGGAAGGGGGGGGGGCGGGGGCTAGAGGGGGCGCTTAGAGGGGGGCTTTAGGGGGGCTTTAGGGGGGCTTAGGGGGCGTATTAGGGTATAAGCCCACTAGAGCGAGACTTAAAAAAAAGGGGGCATAACCTATATTCGAACTCAAAGACTATATAAAAAAGTATTGCATAATATACCACTATACTAATAGGAACATCACATTATTAGGTTTTTATTAATCAATTCAAATCAAATCTAACAAAATAAACAAAACTATCGTGAAAAGTGATTCAATTAGCTAAATTCAACCCTCGAATTTGACTTGATTGATTGGTATGCTGCGCTGCCTCTACAAGCCCAGAATCAAAGCCAAAATTCCCTATCTTGTCTCACCGCCTCTTGCCTCTCTGCCTGGGAGACCCCAATGTAGAATCCGAAGCTTGGCTTCAAACCCTCCGCCATCATCGACCACGAAACTCTTGGATCGCACGTCTCGCATCAGGTCTCTGCGATTGCGAAACTAGGCGATCAAGAGCCGCAGAGCGTCAACTCGGTCCTATGCCTGCGCTGATTCTGTGGCTTGTTTACGTCTTCCACCCACTGTCGCCGCCGGGTGTCGACATCGTAACGTTTTTGGGGCGTGTACCACCCGCCGGTGTTGTACATTTATCCAGCGTCCAACCCGTCACTCCGCCTCCGAAGCCCCAATCACGTCAGGTCCTCTGCTCCAATCGTCAATAGCTGTGTCTTAACAATGGTAGCCCTGTGGATTTTACTTGAACCATCCGGCAACGGTGTTCCCGCTGGTTGTTGTTGTCGTGTCTTGTTGTGAGGTGTTTTGGTTTCACGAGGCGTGATCAGGGGTTCCCACAAGACACACGTGTTGCTGGTGGATCTGTCCTGATGAAACGGCCGCGAGCGATTAGTCCATACGAAGGCCTCTGCCAGTTGAGCTTGGGTGGTGGTCACGTTACTACGTGCTGGTGTCCCGCTTTCCTTCCACGACCTTCCCCTCTCCGCCCGCCTCTCGCATGTCTCAAGGAATCATCATTCCGTCAAAGTCCAGCTAAGCTGAATATCAACAATATGTGGCCCTGCTCTCATCAGCGCAGCACCCCATTCAATCCCATTCAATCAATTTAACTAATTAGACAATCAAAAAAGGGCTTTTTTTATAGTTAATTAGCTAAAACGATAATACCCTCGTTTTAGATATTTTAATTAATCTAAAGTTAGCTAGAAGAAAGAAAATCTAGTTTCTAAACTAATTAGAATTTTTAAAAGATTTTTAAAAAAAATAAAAATATATTACTAACTATATTTAAAGAAATTTACTATTCGTAATATAAAAACCTATAGTAGGATTTAAATCTATAACTTTATATTTTATTAAATAAAGTTAGGAATTATACTACTTAACTATATAAATACTAATAAATACTAGTAAAGTAATTTTTATCTAATAAATACTTTATAACGCTTATTTTTTTTATATATATTACTATAGGGCTAAAATACGCTTTTAGTTATTAAGCTTAATTAATATGTTTTTAGCCTCCTTATTAAGGCTTAAAAAAAGTCTATTTTTAACTTTTTTACTAGCTTTTAAAAATAACTCTTTTTTAATATTACTAGTAATATTACTACTACTATTACTACTATTATTACTATATCTACTTTTATACTTTAAAGCTTTATTTATATATACTTCTTAATATCTTTTTTAATTTTTAGCTTATTATTATAATATTTATACTAACCTGTAATTAACGGTTTAATTACTTTATTAGCTATAACTTATTAACTTTTTATAGAATTACTACTTAGATCTACGTTTTATTAACTACTAGTAATATATTAACTATTAACTTTACTACTTATAGTAGTTTTAAAGCTTTACTTTACACTATATAGAAAGGTTACTACTTTATTAATATTAAGTATATTTTAAAGAAAAGTAGCTAAAGCTATACTTTTTAGATTAAAAATAAAAGCTTTTTTATTTATAAGATCTTTTAAAGTAGTACTTAAAGTATATTACTTTTTTACTCTATTTCTAACTATACTAATAATATATCTAAGTAATACTTACTAGGTTTACTAATACTATAATAAAACTAAGTATTTTAATATATTTTAGAAGGTTTCTACTATATCTAGTACTAAAGTATATCTTAAGACTATTTACTATATTTTCTAAGATTAATCCTACGTTAAAAGTATATCTAGTGATAATTTTAATACTAATAAGCCTTTCTCTAAATACTAACGCTCTATTTCTATTATTATATTTTAAAGTAAAATTTTATAGATTAAAGAGCTAGCTTTTAGGTTTATTATTAATACTAATAACTCCTTCTTAATGTTTAGTAATTAATATATATAGTATATACTTAGCTTCTTTAATTATAATATTTTTAACTAAATATATTAGTTAAAATTAAGTTAGAAAGATCTATTTAACTAACTTTATATTTCTAAGAAAATATAGATCTAAGAGGAGATATAAAAGGTACTTACTAAGGTTTATATATTATTTAATCTATAGACCTCGCTTAATTAATATATAATTATTATTATTTTTAGCTACTTTATTAATGAAGTAGGTAAGTAGATATAGTATTTTTTAGCTTTTTACTACTAGCTTAATGCTTATTTTAGTAAGAATATTACTATTATTATTTATATTATTCTTAGTAACTAGAGCTTACTTAATAAAGTTAGTATAGTTATCTCTAATAATACTATAAATAATAACTTTTACTTTAAAGCTCTCTTCTTTTCTTTTTTATCTATATATATAGAAATTAACGCTAAATAATACTAAATCTAATACTATAGCTATATCTTTAACTTTATTAGTTATACTCTTATTTATAGTATTAATAATAAGGTATTTAAGGAGAAGTCTAACTTTCTTTTTAGTTCTAATAGAACCTGAGAAAACCTAACTTATTAGAGGTAGAAAAGCTCTATTAATAAGTTTTAAAATATTATTAAGTATATTAGATTATTACTATAACAATCTAAAAGCTTTCTATTTATTAGTAATAAAGCTAATAATAATAATATTAAGATTTTTACTTTATAGAAGAAGTTATTATAAAAGCTAAACTTAATACTAAATAATACTACTTAATAGAACTTAATATATATAATAGTTAAGTATGCTCTACTTAAATACAGCTAGATTAACAGTTATATACTTTATACCTAAAGCTTTAAATATATTATAGATTATATCCTTAGTGAGGATATTTTTACTAATAATGACTAGTAAATCCTCATAGAGTTAAATAATATATTTAAGCTACTTTATAAATAAACTAAGAGATATAAGGGCTGAGGTAAAAGTAATAAGTATAGTTAACTCTAGGAGGTTCTAGTAAGTATAAAGTACTTCTTAGATTAACTTAAGAACTAGTATAAGCTCTATAATACTTTTATTAATAAGGAAATTAACCTTATAGCTATTTAACTTATTTAGAATTAGTTATAATAACTATTTTAACTTATAAAAGTGTTATAATACTTTTTAAAAGCCTTAGTAGTAGCTTTAGAAGTTTTATTAATTAATAGTATTCTAACTTATACTTAGTCTAATTATATACCTTTATAATACTTCTAGTGTAGTATTTTTAACTCTTATAGCTACTTACGCTTATTAATTATTAATAGCTAGTAAATACTTAATAAATACTATATTAAGTTTATAAAGTCTCCCCTCTATACTACTATAGTAATTTTATATCTTAGCTAAGGCCTATAATAGCTTAAAAACGCTAGAATATACTAAAGACTTATAGATAGCTTTATAATACCTAAAAAGAACTTTAAGAGTACTAGGAATAATAATACGTTAAGGGATCTAACTTTATTAATCGTTAACCTTATCTAAAGCTTTAGTAAGCTGCTTTTTTATTACTTACTATTACTCTAAAAACTAAGAACTCTAAATAATATTATTAATAGTTAAATAGTAGGGCTTATAACGCTACTATTAATAAAACTAATAAACTAAAGTAATACTTTAGCTTCTTAATTACTAGGCCTATTAATAACCCTATTTAGTAGTAGATTTTATATTAATAGACCTTCTTAACACTTAGTAAACTTACCCTTAATATCTTTACTATCTTAGTAATAGTAATAAACTATAAAAAGGTATTTAGCTTTACTAAATTAGTTCTAACGTTATAGAGGTTATTAATAAAGCTCTTATAGTTTAAAAAAACCTAGTACTTCTAGAACTAGATTTAAAGTAGTAGTATTACTATTAGTAGCTACTATTTTAAGTAGAGAGGTTAATAGAGGGCTATATAACTTTAGATTATTATATAATATAAGTTTAAACCCTCTAAGAACATTATAAAAGCTTTACTAACTTCCTATTTAGGTACTTTGAATTAAATCAAATTAAATTAGTTAAAATAATCAAAAATATCGCGAAAAATCATTTAATCAGCTAATCTTAAGCCTCAGTTTTAACTTAATTAATTAGTATGTTGCGCTAGCTCTTAAGTTTGTAGTTATAACGCAGCCCCCCTACAAAAAGACTACAGCAAAATTCACCCTATATACAGGCATAATTCTGGAAACACTATATAGGTACTTTAACCTATACCCTCTACTAATTAAGGAAAACAGTATAGAAACCCCATATATTCCTACTAGTAAGCAAACCCTCTAAGTATCACAAAGTTAAACGTACGCCCTAGCTAAATAGACCAGCGGAACAGTAATAGCGCTAGCCGCGCAACGTGGAGCTAGTAGTAGCAGCGCTATATATAGCAGGGCTAATTATATTAAGGCTAAATAAGTTACTAAGGCTCTCATAGCTTAGCAACGCTACTACATAAGAGATAACTTCTTAACTAAAGAGGTTATTATAAGAGGTTCTTATAGCTAGAAGTATAAAAAGCTCTACTACTACGTATAGGGCCTTACGCCTATCCCTCTTCCTCTTCTTCACTCTATAACTTATAAGAAACCTTTATAATATTAGTACCTAACTCTACGTATAAATACTTTAAGCCTAGTGCGCCTATTAATATAAATAACGTATAAAGGCTTACTATAGAGTTTAATATTAATTAGATTAATAAAACCTACTCTTTCCTCACGTAATCTGAGATATATAGAGAGTATATAGTTAGAATAACGCTTAAGAGAGCTTTTATTAATACCCCTATAAGGGACCTCGCAACGTATAACTTAATTAATAGTAAGTATATAAACTTAGTAGTAGAGGTAGGTAGAGTACTTATGTACCCTATAGAGTAGCCCTTCTTTAAACAGGCCCTCTGCAATACTAAAGCAGAGGCAGCCCTCTAAGGATTAGTGAGTACGCCTTACGCTAAACAGAGAGAATGTTACTAACGATAGCATAGCTACTACTAGGCTTATCAGCTTAGTATACCACTTTACTTATAGATAACGCAAGGTATACTGAAGGCGTTAGCCAGCCTAATCAAATAAGAAGACTATAACGATAGTGAAGAATAGTAGATAGTAAAGCAGTAATAGAGATAGTGTTTAATAGCAGTATAGGTAATACGTGAGAGAGAGAATAGGTTAATAGTTCAGTAGTTAGTAATTAAGTAATCATAAACTATATTATTACTAAAGTAAAGTTAAAGATTGTGAAGTTGTTGACGTGTATATGTAAGTATAGCTGAGGTTAGGAGAGTTATAATTATATGACTGAAGGCTGTGTGTATTATCAGGAGGTGCGGAGTTAGGAGGTCTGTCGCTCTAAGTAGGTAAAATCACAGTGAACAGCTAGAGGCCTTGCGCTAGCTCTTATAGCTTCACCTCTAGGCATTAACAATTGCTGCCATCCTCACTGCCAGGTGTCCAAATTACCAGCTGGTAATTTCTTTGTTGCTATTAGATCTATCCTAGGGGAGGCAGACCACACTGCCTTGACTGCTATAGACCTTTCATCTTCATATTAGGTACACCTTACTAAGCGGTTGCCATCCAATATTTCCTTCTAAAAGTCAATTCTTTCCCATCCAATCCAGAGGTTTTAACCTTTTTTGCCAGGCTATTATTAATATCAATGCAATTTTTGAGGCGCCGCTATTTACAGTCCCTTATCTAGCTCCCACACGCTGCACACGCTATTTCCTCCTCAGTGGCGGTTTTAGCTACAACAACCCCATCAATCTCTAAAGCATCAGAGCCCCTAACTATCGACTCGCACTAAGGATTGCTGAATATGAATCGAAATGCGCGAGACATGCTATTTTCAGGCGACTGTGGGGAACGAAAACACCATAGCCTTGTGTATATGTTTCTCTGTATTACTGAATCGCTCTGAAGCGGTCTTTCTTTAAAGAGGCGGATTGAAATCAGCTATGCTCAGCAACTTTCTGAATTTCATTCAGAAGCTGGGAGCGCATGCCTGTCCAGTTAAAATGCGATCGGAGACGTTGAATCCATATCCAGCCGTCGCGCCGCATCACAAGACGGTGAATCCCAGGGACCTCTCTCGGGTACTGAGCAAGGGATCAAGCTGACATGCAGTTCAGAGCCGTGCGGACTATGGGGTGATGTCCTTGCCGGCATCCAGCCCTTGGCACATGGCATTCGGCAACATGTCACATTGGTTAGCTCGCCACCAGAGCCGATAGTAAATATCAGCAACTTCCTAAGCCCCCATCTTATCTAATAGGATATCATAGCAGATGCCGCCAAAAAAAGTCACCCTAGCAGGCCTATTCCGTTCCATAAATATTCCCAAAGCACTCCAATCAACATACAAAAACGATCCTCTAGAGTATATCGCAATAGCAGTGTTTTAAGAAAAGCATAACAGCTAATTCAAACTCATAGCTTTTGAGATCAACAGCAAAATTAAAAAGCTTCCCGTTCCACTGCAAACCTAACAATTTGAGATGGAGCAGGAACGAAAATGATCATATGAATTGCTGTTATGTTGCTTTCTATGGGGTTAAACCACTGCTGAAACGGCAGAGCTGCTTTATTGTTTCCGCTATGTTACGTCTTTGCTGCCTCCCATCGTCAGTGATAACTTCTTCATTCTCATCGCCAATTAAACCACCAGTGCATCTTCCCCCAAAGTATCACTTCCACTGACCTTTAGGCGTGTCCAACACTGTTAGCGTGGCGGCTTATCAGAGATTTCAACCAAAGTCACAGCCACGCAGTTCCCCAAATCTACACAGGTTTACACTGCGCCCAGGGAAGGAGCAGAGTTCCTAAGATGCAGCTGCAGTTACATAGGGATGGGCTCATAAACCTAGTGGTTTGTCACTGCTGACTGATATACTGACAGATGTTTGCAACTTTCTGGTCAAGCTGAGAGTCCTGGTGAAGAAGCGATGGTCCCGAACATCAGTTCAGATACATCTTATCAGGCGATATGCCCCCCATTCGTAGCATTCAGTAAAGAGACTACAGTTGATTGGTTGTGCCTGTAAAACTCAACAAAATAGAAAATCCTCGTCTGTACTGGATACCTGCTGAGACGTTGCTGCTGCACACTTCCTAAATATTTGGAATTATGCTCTAAATGTATAGAGCCATACTCTGAATGCTAGATAATCTGCCCTCAGTAGGTTCTACAACAATCTTAACCCCCTATCGTTGTACTTCTTGATAAGCTTAGCTGCGTTAGTGCAGCTAAAGAGTGTATTTGCTGGTCTGCTGGAATAACGACATGCGCGATGAATCCCAGAGGTGCTAGCAAAGGATACACCATATATATAGAAGGACAAGCCACTTTGAGGCCCGAGGGGCCCTAAGCTGCAGGATGGTAGTGCCTTAGCGTGGTGTTGATATAAGGGACGGAGTATGAGCATTTGCTGAAGACGTTTATCAAACCTCCAGTGGTTAGGCTTTAGGAAACAGAGAGAAACAGAGAAGAACAGGTCTCACACAGGGTCTAGACGTATGCGTGCAAAGCGACAGCAGCAACAGTGGTGGGTGCCCACAAGATGTGATCGTCTGAAATGGAACTTGTTGGAGTTGACTCTGCCCTCAAACCTTAGGGACTCTCCATCGAGTCTTGCATTGCGACATGTTCTGCGTATTCACCCCACTGCTAATCGACTCGTTCATTATCAGAAGGCTGGTGACCTAACTTAGAGACTTCTCCATACGAGCCAATCTGCTGAGACCAGTTTATTTCGGCAGATCAGAAGGAACGACAAGTCCAGTAAAACATCGCAAGCACGGCTCCTCGAGAACTTTTTGAAAACGGTCCGTGGTTATCTCCATACCGTCTTCCCATGCTGGCCTTCAGCATCTCTGTGTATTGAGGCTAGAACCCTACGCCGAGGCGACTGTTCTTAGTCGCAGACTTACAATACTCCCCATCTCATCCAGAAACCCTTCTTCTCTGGATTGAGCACGATATTCGCAATCAAGCTTCAATGATGATACTTGCGCCACCAGGATCGAAGCGGTCGACGATTTATAGAAGGTTCTGGGTGAAGCTGATTGGAGCTTTGTGACGGCTGATGGCGCGTCGTATCATGTTTCGGCTTTACGATGCCATGATGCGCCAGAAGTTCGCAGGATCATTCGAGGGTGTATGCCAATCGTTCAAGGCTTTGTCGAGGGGTAAAAACATCTTCATGGCGCGAGAGACTGTGACGAGATTATAACTATTTAAGTTGGCTGTTGCGTGCAGTGGGGTCAGATATTGTCTGTGGGAGAGATGTGTCCTAGTATTGTGATCAAAGTAAGTGCAGAGGCTAGCTTGCGTGACGAAGCCCTAAGGGCCAGAACGCTAACAAGAGCCTGCATGCCAGATCACCCGAAACCGTGCTGATTCCAGGCAGCGTTGCATGTTACAGTTATGCCGAAGGGGATCAAGCTGCCATTAAAGGCAGCGCGAGGACATTATTCTTTTCCGCCAACATAGAATCCATGAAGAGACCATGACCAAAGTCGTCAGTGGCCGCCATAGCTGCGCGAAGCAGAGGGCAGAAATCCCCCATGCTGGAGCCGTAGGTGAAACAGTTAGTAGGCTCTAAGACGAGCTAGGAGTTTCAGAGAGATTCAATCCCTCCTAACCCTAACCTCATCACGGCGACAAGGCCTCTAGGAAGGCCCCAATGCCGACGATCTGACGAAGGTCGGCACAAACGGGACATCCCACGTCTGCACCACTCCTTAGATAAGCAGGCCCCCGCAGGCTCAACAGGTCGACCGAGATGCACTGGAACACTTCGCCAGAACACTTCGCAACCACCTACATCAGCATGTTCAACCAGGCACGATGAGCCGCAAGCAAATACACAACTATCGACAAGGTTGCCGGCCATTCTCAGCTAGTGAGCGGGCTTGTTTCACAGCATCCCAGAGCAGACAACATGTAGAGGCCTGAATCCCCTATTTCTCGAAGGTAAAGCTGACGATGCTCAATGCATCAAATGTGGAGAGTCGGCCTCCTTCAGACTACATGCCGCGTAGAAATCCCACAAAGCACTTAGATGCCCAATAAAGCTACAGTAATACCAAAAGCTCGCAGTGTGTCCCATTCAACCAGCATCCAGTATGATATACAAGTACACTTGCAGACTTCTACGATCGCGCAACAGCAGGCAACGTTATCAGCAGAAGACAGTCTTAAGCTACTTAGAGGACCTTTAAAGAAGTTGATGGACGAGCTAGAGCATTTTCCACTAGCGCCTAGAGAATTCTAGACTAAAATAAGCAGTGTGGATGCGTGGCGTCATAGGGCAATTTTGTAGGTGTTGACTAGTAGTATGCTGTGAGAATGCTGCATGAAAGCGAGTGAAAGCATCACTTCCTAGCCTCATCTCAGTAATAGTGACAACCTTAGCTAATTATCTAACATCTGAGGGGTGAGGCAGATGTTAACTTTAATAAACGTAATTGCCTGCCTGGCAGCCCCTATCTGTTTCAATGCTTGTCTATTATTTTGTGCTTGACCTGCAAGAATTGCAGCCCCATTTATAAGACCTTTGTATTCCTCTTGACGGTAGTCTGCAGCTGAGCGGCCTGGATGACTGCTTTACAGCTTGGGCCGGGCTACAAGTACGTTATGGGGCTTCATGTAGTAACTGGGTGCGTGTTTGATGGCCTCGCGATGGACCATCGTCGCTAAAGAACCTCATTCAATCATCCAAGCCAAAACCTAGCAAAGGTGGCGCAATATGCACCCAGGGATGTGAAGGGAGTAAGGCAGACGATAATTCCATAGTCACTCTGGATCAAGGACGATGTCCGGGCTGGTTACAGTCGAACCATGTTGAAGAGCAAAGGCACGTGCGACGCATTTCAGTTCCGCACAGTTTGCCTTCGCTATCAGCGTTTCTCACAAAGTAAATCTCATTGCCTGAGCCTTAATTTCCAGAATAAATGTGATCGACAAGTGCATTCGAGGGCTATGCAATAATCATGCTTCAAAACAATGATTATGCCAGCTTAGCGTTACAGGCGGTGATGGTATTTTTGACCGCGTACTTTGCTTAAGCCCGTAGCAAAGCACAAGCCCTTAAGGAAGAAATTAAGTGTCACATAACATACTATGCACTCCTTACAACTCCTCTTGCATCGCTATGGCTAATTTCTAACTCTAGAGTAGGCTTCTGTTAGTAGCTCTAGGCAGGCTGCCTTGTTAAGTTTTCTTTCTTTGTCCTAACTGACATTGTTTAGTTGCAAGCAACTACAGCAACGTCTAGAACTTCATATATAAGTGCTTGAAGTTAAGTATAGCCTATATATTTATGTTTAAGAGAAGTACTGAGGCGCTTATTAAAGCGCTGTTCGTTATAATCAGCGTCTCTATAAGTGCAATTAAGTTAATTTTAACCTCCTAACTTACTGAATTAGCTGTTTTTTTTAGTATTTTTAATTATTTAGATTAATTATAATTAAAATAAACTAATTACTATATAGACATACGTTATAGCTATATAAAATAGTTTATAATAATCCTAATAACCTAAAGTTATTACTACATAGTATAACTTCCCTCTTTAGCTAGTTCTTTACTAGTTAGAAACTCTTTATAATAGTAAAAGTTATTATAGGTGTTTATAAAATAAAGGTTAATTTAGCTTAGTTAAAAGTCCTCTTATAGTTAATAAGTATTACTAGTATAGTAAAGATATTAATAATAAGTTAATAGAGCGCTAGAAATATCTCTAATTATTAAAGATATTATATAATAAAATTATTAATAGTTTCTAAAGGCTTCTAGAGGAAGATATTAAGTTTATTAATCTAAAGTATTATTTAATAGTATTAGTTATTAACGTATTATTAGAAATGAATATTATTATTACTTTGAACTTTAGAATTAATAAAATAATATATTAATATTACTTTTAGTTTAGCTAGTATATTTTCTAGCCATTCTTTATAATACTATTAATTAAAATAATCTATAAAGCTATTTAAAATGTTATTAACTTACTTTTTCTAGTAATCTTCTTATTACATATTATATAAATATAATATATTAAATAATAGATATAAAATAATTACTATAGAAAAAAGTAATAAGTCTTTTACTAACTTATAGTATTTTTATAACTTCTACTAAACCCATTGAATACTATTATAGAGAAAAACTTACTATGTTTTATTAAATAGATTAAATTATAAAACTAATTATAAAGTTAATAATATTCAGTTTTTATAAATAAAAATAAAAAGAGCTTATATATATAATTAGTAATAATAAATTTAGGTTGAGTATAATTATAACTACTAGAAAGATTTTTGAAGGTTATTATCAGTAAATAGAGGGATTATAGGTTTCTAATATATCTTTTAGTTTAATAGATAAGAAGAAAGTTATTTTATACTTATTATAACTTCTTAAAATTAATTATACCTATTATTAATATATCTTTCTTTATATCTCTCTATCTAATACGAAAAAAGCTCTAAGATTATATCTATTTTAGCTAGCATTCTCTAGTTATTTGAAGAGAGAAGGTTTGTTTCTAAGATATATTATTTAATATATATATTATTATTACTTAATAATATAAAGCTTTAGTTCTTAGTCTTTTTCTCTATAGGTTTATAGATTACAAGATATATATTATTCTATTAAGTATTATTTATTAGGATAAAAAAAGCTTCTTAATATAACTTAGAGAAGGTCTAAACGTCTTTAGAGTTTTTATTAATATCTACTAAAGCTTTTTAATACTATTTATAGCGATATAATAATACCTAAATAAATTTAATAATATTATAAAGCTAATTCATAAAGCTAATCTTCTACTAAAGCTTAAAATCTTCTTTATACTAATTTACTAAGTAATAGTAATCTAATTTAGTTTTAAAAATCCCTTTATTAGTGCTAAGAAGAAATACTGAAGCAATAAAATTAAAGATATAGCTATAGTACTTTATATATTAAGCTTTTATATCTGTCTCTATTCTCCCTAAATTAGAGTTTTAATAAAAAGCTTAAAGATAACTATCATTAGTTATAATGTTATTAGAAACTACTACTTTAATTTCATTTTAAATCTAATACTAATTGATTATATTAATAAAGGTCTCTGAGAAAGTAACGCTACTATAATTACTATAATATTAATAGAAAGCTAAAGAAATAGGATTATAAAGCTCCTTAATTATTAACTAAATAATAAATAATAACTATAAAGGTGTAAATATTTAGAGATAACTATAGATTAAATAATAAATAGATTTTTAAAACTACTAAATAAAGTTCTATTATTAATAACTTTTCTCTATACTAATAGATATTATTTAGACGATTATAAATAGATATATACCTATAGAATATCCTATTAGTAATCTCTATACTATAATACTATAATATTTACTAGAGATGAGTATTTTTAAAATAAGAGATAAGAAGATTAATAGAGATAATAGTAGCTCTATAGAGATCGTATAGAGTTATTATGTTAGCTTTTAAGATATTTAAATTATGAAGCTAAAACCTCTTTAGTAATGGAGGGGTTAATATATATATTTATAATAGAGGAGTAATAGTATTAAAATCTTTATCTAAGTAGAGAGAAATCTTATAAATATTATAGGTATTTTAGTATTATTAAAGTATAATTGATATAAAGAGAAAGCTAGAATACCTATATTAAAATAAGTACTCTATAGCGGTAGATATAGTAATAATACTAAAAACTCTTAAGCTATTTTTTAAGTTATATTAATTATAACTTTAGAAAAGCGTCTTTATATAGCTCTAAATAACTTTAATAAAAGAAATACTATAACTTTCAATCTAAATAAATTAACCTTACTTTTATTTCTATAACAGCTATATTATATATATATACCTCTTATTATTTATAATAACCTATATAAGGTTATTAATTATAAGATTTAGCGGAATAATAGTAATAAAAGCATTTATGATTTATAAGAAGATTTAAAAGTATAAAATACCTAAGATAATATAAATATTAATAGTTAATAATAAGGTAGTAATAATAATAGATATCTTTAGTTTAGAAATAGTTAAAATAATAATATATATAAATAATAAACATAAGCCAAAATACTATATTTATTTTTATAAATAGTATTTAATTTCAATAATATTTATACTATTTAACTTATTATAATTACTTCTATCTTTCTAGAGACTTTAATAAAGATCAGCTACTAACTAGTATTATAGAAATATTATAAAAAGCTTTATTAGAATATATAATAATTAAAAAGTTAGTAATAGTAGTATATTTTAGTAACTAGGCAGATTTAAATAAACAAAACTATAACTAATCTATAGCTTCTTATTAGCTAAATTATAAGATATTAAGTTAGTTAAGTTAATTAGAGGAGGTTAAATTAACTACTTAAGGGATTGAGATAGCTTTACTTTAACTACTTAGGTTAGATGGTTTATTAATCTGATTGCACGTGTAGAGACGCTAGTTATAATGTCCTTTTTGTTTTACTCGCCGTGTGATGCGCAACAAACCGGCACAAACTAAAGGCATTACTATCGAAAGTGTTATGACGGCGCCTCCCAACAAGTGCTTTATTAGACTAACTACTCTTCCGCCTTTACAGAGATTGCTGTCACCCCCCCCGTCGTCGGCGATCTATGTCCTGTTGAGCGTGTCGTACTTTCACGCTTACTGTTTCAAAACAATATTGAGATCCTCATCCACAACAAATCCCTCGCCTAACTGCAACCATCATCTGAAGATAGATCAAAACGTCAATAAGCTAGACTCAAGACTTATATAGAGAATCCCTTGGGAGGAAAGAAAGTTAGCTTCTGGGGTATTGTTACTTAAGCTTTAAGGGCAGGGTTATTAAAGCTATTGAGGATTAGAATATCATAGAACACAGGCAGATGTTCTCAGTCTCCTGATAGTGCTTTATTGTTGCACCTTGTGCCGCCTATGTTTCCTATTGTTCGTCATCATTTTGTGCTCTCTGCCTTACTGCGCCTGCTAGAATTCTTACTTTATTTCTCTATTTGGGGTGATTCTGGTGAATTTTGGAGATTATGTAGCCTTAATAATATTGCTGGCGCCCATCTTGTCGATCAACCTGTGAAGACACCTTATGGGAATAAAACTTAACGTATTCTTATTCAATAACGACCACGCCACACCTCATCACATAAATAAGTGGGTAACTAGAAGAATTATTAGGCCTTTCTTCCACTACTCTTCCTCATCTACTTTAACGATTAAGATTGTATAATAGAAGAAGCACACTAATTTCATGTATAACCTATCTAACAATTGCGTATGGTTTTAGATGTCTGAGATAAACTTATAAATATCTCATGTGAGTTTCTATTGTTGAAAATAGAGGATTTCGCTGGTTTGTAGTGGGCTGACAGACCTAGTTAAAATAGAATCAGGTTAGTGCGCCAGCTATATCATATAAGTTGAAGTCTAAAAGCTAACTTTATATACGCATACGTATTGGCAAGACCTGGCGCTCATGTGCATCTGGGCGTTTGAATGCACCCGCTTTACTGCGCCTGTAGACTCTTAGGGTGGCTGCTGGATGTAGGATGGGATACAAGTAACGGTTTTGGGTGCTACATCGCTCATATATCTTGATGCGCTCTTATTGTCATATGCATGTTGATTGTCGTCTTGGTAGACTGATATACTAAGGCTTAGCATCTGTCTAGGTTCTGAGGGGTATCTACTCTCGTAATCCCACGAGTCTAAAGCCTGTCCTAAAAAGCCTTGGAACGTTGTTAGAGACATACTAAACGAGGAAGTCTTAATGCTGTGGTTAATTATACCAGACTTAAATGGATTGAAGGGTGACGTGAGAATGGAATGTTTGCATGATGTCGGTTTCGTCCGATATGTTGCATCAGGCAACAGACGACAGGTGACGAACCTCTTCAGTGATATCCCACTCAGATGAATCTCACTAATGTACCTGGGCGCTTCTTTGCCTCACTCGCACTTTTTCACCTAGTACCTGTCCGTGAAATTCTCCGGACACCTAAATTGTGACTTTGAATAATACTCCAGCGCTTTCCTGTGATCTAGGCTGTGTCCCTTTGGTTTCTTCTCGGCCGGATTCAAAGTTAAGCCTTGATGGCTAGCCAGGAAACTAGGCATTCAGCTCGAAAGAATAATCACATATCGACAGACATTTTCGCAGCTCGAACTTATAACCCAGCTCAAATTTCATACTTTCAAAAGTCCTAACGCAGTCTTCTTTGGATTTATAATCACTTTGGGGCGAGGCGTGATGACCGCAATATTCCGCATTGGGCGATAGGGTGGAAACTGTAACTTGATCTTGATACGCCTGCTGTAGCATCTGCATGTCTGAACAATCCCTCGCGCTAATTGAATGGAGGAACTATTTCTTTTGAGACTTATGAGTGTGAGGATTCAGAGTAGCCGCCTTTGATTCAGTGTTGCCGTTGAAATCACGATGATAATAGGCGAAGAATTGGAATTCTAGTTGCGTAATCCCTTGCTAGATAAGGAATAACATTTTCATTCATGGACTGATGTGTGAGGTATCAGCGAATATAACTTAAATGACATTAGACTTGGTAGAAGGTTGCCTGGAAGGCAGAACTGTGTGGGGACGATAGATAGAATGGATGCTTTTGATGCAGTAACTAGCTGTGCGAGAGTACAGATGGAAGGTTACACCGAAGGAACAAGGAGAGCGATGAACTCCTTAGTGTACTCGACTGCTAAACTTGTTTGTCTTTTGGCGTCCTAAACCACCCATCCCATTTGGCGCTTTAGCAGCACACCAGGCTCTGGCGTTCTGAGGTAGCACTAGGATTATATAGGGTACCCAATTGAACCTTAGCGATAGCTCGCTTTTCGCCTCCGCTTCTTCAATTTGCAGCCAAGTTTGACGATCATGTGCCTCACCTTGATGAACTTCACCACTGCATCTCCTGCAATGCTAGTTTGGCTGTTTCGCTCTAACAAGCTTAGACTGACCACAGGTCCAGGAAATGGCAAACTTTTCTGCTTCTCAACCACACCTTAACGTCCGGCCATGCTGCAGCTGACTAAAGTCTTGAAGTATATGCACTCTGGCTGTGGTGATGACCTATTATCAGTGCGCTATTCCTCTGTCGTCCCCTCTCTCTGTCTACTTACGATCTACAGATACGGTATGCTCCGCGGCGCGTCACGCAAATACTCTTTTATTTCCAGCATCCTTACCATCTGCTCCATATGGCCCGTAGGTTGCTGGTGTTCAGAAGTAAGACAGTCTAATTTGGAGTATTCTAGGTGGTGCAGGAGTTTCTAACGCATATTAGCCCCCTAACTAAACTTAAACCCACTTGGACAAGCTCACTGTTGAGACAGCTACAGCAGTCTTCCCTGTTGAAACATCATCTCAGGCTCCGCGTCTCGTGGTTAGGCACCGTACGCTGCTGCTTGAACAGGTAAGACGTAATAATGAAATGACGACTGTTGAACTTATTGACTCTATAACCTTCGAGATCGCCGCACACAAATACCAGTCGACGCGTAGTACATAGTGTCAATCAAAGATGGCGAATACAGCAAGACACGGACAGTTCGATTGCAACTACAGCTTCCATGGCTAATCTCCATCATCCCGCCAGCCAATACCTCCCTAGGGGCCCTTCGACTGCTATCTGGTTCGAAATGAGATCTCAGCTCTGAATCGATCTATTGTGTTCAAGAGATTTAGCAACAATCAGTAAGCCAGCTCTCTGCATCTAACTAAGCAAACTTCATTCCCACTATGAGACACTCGCGTCTGGAGTTTTATTCCGTATTATTTGCATTAATTTATTGATGCTGTTACTGCTGGTGATCTGACATTCTGAACCTTTCTCGCGTCATCCATCCGCTCCTTAAAACATACTCATCAAGCTGGCCCCTCCGAAGAAAGGTTTGCTCTTTCTTTCATATGTTGATATACATAGAATGACACGATTTATGCGAGGTAGACCTCGTACGATAGAACGGCCTGAGTCCGCAGCGTTAGTCTGCACCAAGCAGTCCTCAGGCCAGTCAGTAAAAAGGCTCCTGCTGAAAAAGTCCCTCACCGAAACACCAAGTCCCTTACCGAGACATCCCCACTCACTGAAATCACCAAAAAGATTTCCGCTGAGAAAACGCTCCCACTCATCAAAGAACTCCCCGTCCGCCAGGTAAAATCTCAGGGCCAATATAGCCGGTCATGTTCCACTTGAAAACAATGGACGCAAAGGTGTTGCAGAGGGCTTTGGCTGACATAATCACTGAGCTTCAACCGGTCCAAAGTTCTGGAACGGCTGGGACGTAGATGATTCAAAGTTCATGCATTCCGACCACGAGCGGGTCAGAGTGGCCACCGAATCCTCGGCGCGTCCCGGCCCAATCAAGACGCCCGCTGGCAACATCCCCCGCCTCGATGTCAGCCTGCAGCAGATGAATTCTCAATTTCTCAACGTACGTAACTTCCTACATAATGGCTTGACCTAAACCCCGGATGATGTGTGCCTGATCACACCTGGTTGGTGCTGCACGTGGCGTGTTGACAACCTGTGTGCGATGGATGGCTTGATGGATGGCTTGGGGTTCCTTATTCAAGACTCGCCCAGCGACATATGTACCCAGCTGATTACGTTACCTGTCCGCAAGGGTCCTACGGCACCCTTTTAGCCAGCCAGTATGCTGCAATGTCTCCTGCCTATCATGCAAGCGACGCCATCCGACCCAACTTGCTCAATGATAGTAAATGTCGATAGCGCATCAATCATTCACTGGGGCTGGCCAGATTGGGCTTAGATTCAAGCCCACGGCTGCACTGCTGTCTTTCTTGTGGGTTATACAGGTTCGCGCCGATGGAAGAGTCATAGAGCAAGTTCAGCAGCAAACAGGTGCTGCGATTATGTCGGGTGACTGCCGTGTGTCCCTTGCTATGTCAAATAGCAGGTTGCCGTTCCTTACTCATGAATAGCACTCCTTGCCGAGAACCTAGTAGATGTTGCTCCTGGGTTGAGCTGCAAGGCCTTCCTTGCCTGGCAGACAGGTACCTTAGGTCCAATGACTGCACCCTGATGCGTCACCGTTAGCCATCACATCTTTTCTTCACTTCGCACAATGATCTTCATTCATGCCAATCGGAACCCAAAAATTTCCTTCTCCCTTTCAGAAAGCGCCGAGGCGCTCAGGACCTGTGCCATAGGGGATGCAAGCGAACACTAGTTTCCGCAGGACTTTAGCGAGTGACCAGAAGTCGCCGTCTGAACCGGCCGTTCTCCCGGCAGGAAATGCAACAATCGCATCGCAGCCAGGTCACTTTGCCACAGATTGTTACCACATGCTCGCAAGATTTCCCAATGGGAATGTGCATGCCGTCATTTTGCTCGTCTCTTTCGTCGTTGCTAACGGGATGAAACCCGGGCTCCGCTTCAGAAAGAACGCACCTTGCCTCGGCGAGCTCTCAATCACTGTACCTGCCGGACGATTATCGATTAACCCATGTTTGCAATGGAAGTGCCTCGTTGCCTATGAATAGCCCTACATTCATTCGGAACTCGTGAATCTGTTCCACGACTTCGGCCTTTGTTGTGGATCACGTTATGCTGGTATTCCTGTTTGGCATTTGCGGTGGATTTGATGCCTCTCGATATCGCTGGCCGGTGTGCGATACAGTGCGGTCTTGACAGAACACATGACGATTGGCAGCGTCGAAGGCTGAGGATGCGGGCTGATATTGGCCCGTCGACGACCGAATAGGGTCTAAGGATTGACTCGGGTGGAGGACTTGCGGGAGTAGGCATGTCTAGCAGGAGGATGTCAACACAAGGCAAGGCTATTGTTATTCTCTCTTGAAAGGGTTTGGCATTGAGTGAGGCTATGATTGGGCAGCTGAGTTGATGATTAGACGGCGTTCATTGTGTGCTTCTTGGACGTCAAACTGCGCTCACGCTGGAAGCGGAGTGGAGGCGGGGAGGATAACGCAGGCAAACGTGAACAAGTTATTGCTGCTCCCTTGGATCCTTTCTATCTGCGCGTAAGTCTTGGACTAACTGGTCTTGGAATCTCCGGCGGAGCCCTCCCTGTCATGTGGCCCCGTGAAACGTGCCCACATTAACAACGTTAAGCATGACTTTATGAGTATCTGCCTGCTTATCGTCCTATCTGGCTGTTGTTTTGACGTCTTGACTAGGGGAGCATACGATATTTCTATGGTGCGACCTTGTATTAAGGCTTCTTAATTGGTTGTGAGAAATTAAAGATATTCCACGTGGAGTCATGAATTCTGTGGGAGTACTCCTAAGAAAATTAATGTGCATATAAGCTAAGATGATGTAGCTGTGTGCAGTCTGAGAATGTCTGTGGGAAAGGCTGAGAGGATCAGCATATAAAGGCAGATGACCGGATGAGCAAACGGCTAAATTATTGGCACTAAACTTGCTTTCGTCTGATTTACTATAAGCTTCAGCTTGCTGTTCTTCGTGACAGCCTTGGAGATGCCCCAGAGATTGAAGTTGTCAACAACGAGTTCCCCATGACAGGCTCCAAGCTTTTGCTTGTTCAGCTTTCCAATCAAATCGTCCATTCGCAAATAACCGCATGTTTCTCCAGCAGGTGCCGTTCCACATGCAGGTTCCAGATCTTTTTAAGCTCATGACACCCCTCCCCCCGTTACTAGCTGGTTTAGAGCTCATACATTATGACAATGAATGGCGGCGTCAACGCACCGCTCTAAGGCGTTCGGCGTAGTTTCTAAAAAGCCTGCCGTGGAAGGCAAAGGTCATAGCCATAACTTCTTCATCATCTGCATCAAATTTAACGCCAGCGCAGTTTCGGTAGTCAAACTCATCAGTTAAAGAGCGGGACACGCATCGGGTTTGGTGAAAGCCATCATTGAACATTGAGCCCAACGGTCTTCGCTGCGTCCAGATCCCCAATCTAGGATCGATATCCGGAGAACCTGCAAGGTTTAGTATTCACACAATGTTCTCGTCACCCTCTTGTCCTCGACTGGCGCGGAACAACAAGGGCTAGTAGAATCGTCGAGACGAGTCAGGCCAGATGCCCAAAGCCATAGGCAGCATGTTAGTCTCAGAGTCATATGATTCCAAAGGGAGCCCCTTATCTGAGGCAGCTCATAATTCAACAAATGAGTTCATCCATTAGACTACTTGACTTTAGTGACTAATCCGACCCTGGCAGCATTCAAATCCATCATCAAACTCCCCAACCCATTGATAACTGCCGACCCGACGCTGTTGGTATGAGATCCCCGATCAGGAAGACTTGATAAACATTCGAAGGGTCGGCAAGGCCGCAGAGATGCTTACGCCTGGTTGAACATGATGCCCGGTGAGATCTTCCTGAACCCCTGTCTATCTAGCCCTTGGATGATTCATTTCCTGTAGAACCGAGAGCCATTATTGCATTCTGCACGCTGAGCTCGCATCGTCAGATTCGACTGTTTCGTGACGTTGGACGGGCTTGATGCGCAAGGAGGGAGACATTACAATCCACAGGTTGCTTAGTGGGGACGAGAACATAGATGAGACTCTGAAGATGCTGAGTTAGCTGGTTTCAGACGTCACAGTATTAGATGTAGTTGATCTTACATTATTTATCAAAGGAAGTATGGAATTTATAGTTCAGCAAGATAGAGATTGATCTTAAGGAAATAATAGCGGGAGATAAATTCAATGCTCTTTTGTGAATTTTTATATAACTAGGAATATATAAGAGGTTCCCTTTACTCTAACTACTCTCTATATATCTAACTACTTTTATTAACTACTACTCTATTAAACTATAATACTACTTTAAGTTCTATTAATAAACTCTCTTATTTTAAATAGTTTAATTAGTTTATTTTATAATACTAATTATTAATTATTTTATTATTTTTAAATATTTTAGTAATATTTTTAAACTTATTAAATATTTTAAAAAGAGAAAGATTATTATAGCTATATTAGTAGAGGATAATATATATTAATAAGTAATAGAAAAATAATATTTCTTTAAATTTATTATAGTTGTAAGAGAAAAAATATCTTTTTTAAAACTTATAGATATTATACTTCTTTTCTCTAACAAACTAAATAAAGCTATCATTATTTTTAAGGTAGTTATAGAAATAGTAAATATAGTATTATTATAATATTTTAGTATAATAAGTTATAATAGTATAAAGAAAGAGATATTTATTTCTTATTATTAAAGCGATTTACGCTCTCTTTATGTACCTTTATAAGTAGCTATAGAAGTTTCTCTCCTGTCCTAGCCCTTAAATATTTCCCCGTCAGAGTTATATAGTAGTTAATAAAGTGCGCCTCTAAGTAGTAAACTGCGAAGAAAAAAGGTAGAAGGGAAGAAAGATTCATGAATTTAATGCAGATGTCGCTTCCGATGAATATCCCAATCATAGGCCTCCAGGTCATCATAAGTGCAGTCCCTTTGCTGAAATCCAAAGATATCTTCCACACTCCACACTTCAGATTCATGACACCAAATGGTAGCCTCTACTAACGGGTTAAGTAGTGGCGGGGAAAAGCGGTGATCCAGACGAAGTCCTAGACTAAGGAATCAGTCGACTCAAGTCAAACGACTTTCACGACGAAGACGATATTCGTCAACATTGCTATAACTATGATGATCTAGTGGACACTTGCGTTCACGTGGGCTGAAGACTCATTCAGTGGGATTTACCCGACTAATATTGTGATCAGAGTCTCATCGTAAGATCTGTCATAGCAGTGGAGCTCACCGTTGAGTAAGTCTGCGTTAGGGTCGATTTGTGCGAAGCACGCAGAGGGTCTTTTGTCCAGTGGACTGGTAGTAAGGCGGTGAGTATGTGCTAAGGCTCGCGAAAATGATGCAGCGGGGAGCAGACCAGTAGCTTACTTTGGCCTGACAATCTCATGAAGACAACTGCTTCAAATTGAGTTTCCGGCTTGAGTTAAAAAAAAATCACCTGTCATCGACAGAAGGGAGTTTTACTTCGAACAAAATGTAAATATAATTTCTCGAGGATCCCGTCTCTGTTGAGCACTTTCAGTGGAAACCTTTCATGTTATGTCATGACACATCCCTATGAGTTTGACTTGAGCGCTTCTCAGCTGCGTTTAAATATGGTGACTGTCTGATAGAAGACGGCTGCCCTTTTCGACAAATTGGTCGTGTCGATAGTTTAGTCTGTCGATATGTCCTGATCATTCTGAATCTCGATCATTCCGAATCTCAGTCACTACGCATTTCGATAGGTACCATTGCAACTGCGGAGAAGTCCACAAGCACAATGGTGCTTTTTTTATTTGAATAGAGGAGAAAACCTCGAGGGATAGCAGCTCCAGCACCAGTAAAACATCCCATATACTACTAAAAGTCGAAAAAAAAAGACCCGCAAACAACCGACTGCCCGTTTAGGTGTCATCAGCCTCTGGCTCAACAATAAGAGATTGACGGCTGTTCAGCCTCTCTTCCAGCTCTTCAACAACATTCTCGTCGCGGGCAAGCAGCAGCGCGCTTCGGGCGGCGTTCTTCGCATTCTCCAGCATCAATCTTATGCTGAGGGGGAGGCCAGACTCTGCAGTGAGGAGGGGGGTCGAAACGAGCATGGCGCAGAGATTGAGCTGCTGCTGCAGGTTGTCGTCGTTGGCTGAGGCGGTATCCTCATCATCCTCTCGGATGGGTGGGATTTCCGAGCCGTTGCCGCCATTTCCCAGGTCAGAGCCGAGGCCACCAGCCATGAATGAAGCCAGGAAAGACGGCTCTTTGTCGGCCATTTCCTCGTCGTAGGCGGTGCGGGCGAGCTCGCTCAGCTCTTCAGAAAAGACTCGCTGGCGCTTGGACTGGCGGCGGACGGAGGCGGCGGAGTCATCTTCCTCTTCGTCATCTGCCTTGCGCTTCTTGGCGGCCACGGACGCTCGGGCAGCGGGCTTGACGGGCTTGGCGGGGGCGGCCTTTCGGAGCTCTAATTACCAGCCGATAATGTCAGTTACATACACCCCAGAACAATACTCAGGCATTAGGCTATAGTTAAATGGCACTTACGGTCTACAGCGTTGGTGACGTCGGCGACTGTGGGCAAGGGAGCCACATGCTCAGGAGAGGCGGAAAGCATGTGTCGGCCTACCATCTGCTGGCGTATGGCATCGGTGATGGCAGCAGCGTCAACGGGCTCGTGGGAGCGGGACTTCTTGAGGCTGGAGATGGCCTTGAGGGAGTTGGTGGCAGCGCAAATAGCCGGGCCGAGCCAGAGGAAGAGGAAGATGGGGTCTGTGAGCTCGAGGGCGAGGGCGGCGTTCTTCAGGCGGTTGGCACCCTCAGGCTTGGCCTTGGCGATGTTGAAGTCGGCGGTGAAGACGAGACGGAGCAGGATGTCAAGGCGCTCGTGCGGTATAGCCTCGGTAACGAAGGAGGGGAAGTCGAGTATATGGTATCGTCGGCCTTGGTGAAATCCGCGGCGGTTGATGTTGCTAGCCTCCTTCCACCAGCTATCATGCAGCTGGTCCCAGATCTGTCTGACTGTCGTAGCCGAGGCTTCATTATTGTCTAGGGCCTGGGCGATTCTACGGAGCTTCGAGTCGATCTCGGGCTTGCGGCGGAGGGTGACTCGGGGATCTTCAATAACGTCCGGGGAGCCTCGTGCGGATAAAAAGGGAGAGGATGCCATTATGCTGGATGATTGGGCAGAAACGGACTCGAAAAGGAGAAGAAGACTGGTTCAACAACCGACGATTGACTCAAAGAGCAGGCAGCAGACAAACGCAAGACACTGGTGATTGTTTGCTGGCGACACGGATCAAGAACATGGGCGCAGGGGAGGACAGAGACAGGCTACTTCACGACGTTCATCATGGGAGTTCAGAGGCAACCATGGACCTACCCAAGAACTACCCAGATGCAACGCAGAACCTATCCCGAGCCTGCACACTCAAACAGTTGTGTCCAAGAAAAGGGGCAAGAATGGTGAGCGGGAGCCTTCATCGCGGTCTACACTCACAGGAGCAGTGGTCTGCACTGGACTGAAAAGATCTGCACTGATGATCGCACTTGCAATACGTGATCATCTAGTGGGGGCATATGGAAGCAGGAAAGAATCACGGGCTCGGCCTTGCAAGCACGAAGGAAAGAGACTGCAAATGTTACACCTGCAACTCATTGGCTGCTACGGTGCTGAGTCAGGAAACCCAGCAGAAACCCAGCGACGGGGTCTAGGCTGGGTTTTGCGCGATGCATTCGTTGGTGTTGCGCGGCAGTGCCGAGCACCATTTCCGCGAGAATCCAACAATTGAGCCAAGGTCGGGCACGAGGACATTCGCTGGACCGTTTCACGGAGGCAAAATTGAAAAGTTCTAATGCAAAGAAAGATGCGACGTGGCTGCTGTGATGCCGCGACGATTTCATCTGCCAGTGGTCGTGGACGTGGTGCATTGTTGTCGTCGGCCTGGTGGTCATACGGGTGCGTCTTTGGCCTGCACGAACTTGCAGCTGTTCATGTTGAGGTCGATGTGCGTTGTTTCTACTCGGCCGCGGTCGCGGTGGTGCGCTCACGCTCGCTGGTGAGGTTGTTCGGTGTCCGTGATGGACGCATGAAGTTGACCGTGGGACCGATGCATCGTGAGTTCCCGTGTCGTGGTGTTTGTGGCTGTGAAGGCGGGAGAGACCTCTGAGTCCCGGTCCAAGTCAACATCAGCAAGCGGCCACTTCCATTTGCTCTTGCAGCTACGGATCAGTTGGACCGATGGAATGAAAGAGCGACAACTGGTGCTTGCCCCGTATATTGCGATGCATCCATTTGCGTCGACATGCCACCTGCCTTGCCCTGTGTCGTGACCGAGATGCCTGGCGACTGTGACTTCCACCTCATGGCGGTGACATCACAATCGCCATTGCGGCGATTCATAATTAGAAAGAACGATTGAATACTACTTCTTTCACTCGTTGAAACGTTCCTCCTGCCCAAGGCATGGATGTGATGTGTGGCCTTCCCGCCCAACCTGCCGACTTGATCTCCGCGTCAACCTTGGCCTCCACTTTTGAACTTCACCAAACCACACTCGCACATCGAGTCGCACATCTTGCAAAGCCGACGACATCTCGTACACAGCCTGCTTGTCGCCCAATTTTGCGCATCTTCGTCCATACCCGTCTGTTCCTTTCGACCAAGGAAAATGTCAGCCGCTACACCATCAGGTGGTCAGCAACGGCGCCGCCCGGAGCAAGGTACGATGCCACGGTTATTCCGTCGCGATCACCCACTCACGAGCACCCATCCACGACTGAAACCACCGTCGCTAACATACAACACCACAGTAAGCGCTCGAGACCCCATCTCCCGCATCAAGTCCGAGACGTCAACGCCCTCTGCGCGCAGCCGCAAACTTTCCGCTACTCCACGCCAGTCGCCATCCATGGTCTTCCAACGAAGCCCCGAACATCATCAGCCGTCTCAACTGTCCGCGCTTCCGCTCTTCCCCGTCGACTTCAACGACCTCACCCCCGAAGCGCAGCGCCGCTACCTCATCTCCGTTTGCCGGGTCGTCGCCGAAAACGGACCCGTCGCGGCAAGCGATCGAGCCGCATACCAAAACGACCCGTCGATTCAAACGCTGGACTCTCTTTTTGCGACCTTATACACAACCGCGGAGGCCATCGCACTGCTCACCCATAATGCGCAAGACACAAGGTCGGAGTGATTGGCAATGACGGCGAGCAAGAAACGTCGGGCGCCCAGAAACACAGGTGGAAGGACGGACAGGAGTGGTCAGTCCAAGCTCCTCAAGAACAGATGTTGATGCACCCATTTGAAGGCGTCGCACGGGGTGGTGGTTCACTTGGGCACGAGACATGTGCTTGCTTGCGGCCAGCCCGACGGAAGCAAACAGCGTTGGGTTTGGTGGGTAACAGCCAAGAGTGCTAATCACGAGCACGAGCAAAAGCTCCCAGTTAGAATGAATTAAAGACGAACCCCCATCCTTTCAATGACCTGTGTATCGTCTCGTAGCCTGGCCTGCAACCATACACCCAAGTCGACACCCGAACTTGCCCATGACACCATGGTAATGGAGAAGTCTTCGCTGGAATCGCCGAGTGAATGCCGCTGTGTTCGATGTAGTCTGGGGTCCAAGTTTTGCTCCTTGTTAGTATCTCCAAGTCGGCCTGTCCTTCGACCAGCATCACGACGCAGAGCTTTGAGACAACATTGATTCCAGCACCACAGCCACGCCAGCCAATGTATCCACGACAGTAACGCAACATGCACCTTCAGCATATGCTTTGCCATATAAATAAACTGCATCGTGATACTTTCTTCTGAGCTTGACTCCGCAACGGAGTTTTTCTATCGCAAAACGAGCATCATTAGTCCCAACCCATTGCTCACTAGTCACTTGGGATGCTAATGTCAAGAAGTAGGTCGTGCACTGCATCAAGAACGGGTCGAATCCAGCGAAGCCGATCAGTCAGTTAACCGTGTATAAAGCAATGCCTCCGTTGATATATATTATGACTGATTCATGGTTGAGGGAGGCATAGCCCGAGAAGCTGAAGCGGGGCGACGGGAATGGGAGAGTCCTACCGCAGCAAGGCATCACGCGACGGCCATCAGCATCTTCAATGACATTGGGAGATTTCGCCAATAATCCAGTTTAATGTAATAGCAATGCTGATGCACTTGATGAATTGAGGGGAATGATGCAGCCCATAACAAGCATGGTTGAGGGAAGCTGTTTTTGGGGACTGATCGGGTTGTTTTTTGACTTGGTCCTTTTTTTTTTCCCTGACTCCTGGCTGCTCTTGGGGACGTGGTGATGGTGGGTTTTTTTTTTTTTTTCTTTTTTTTTTGTGCCTTTTCTGGTGGCTCGGGCGCTGGGCGGGCACCAGCCAGCCGGGCATTGCCTACTGCTGCGGTGTGGGCTGACCTGGGAGTGCGCTGTGATTACAGTGGCAAGGTGACTGTTCACAGCGCTTAAGCCGTCACCTGTGCCCTGACATAACGATAGCTTGATAGCACTAACCCCGCTGAATCTGGGAAGACCCTTGGGTGTGACCTGGGAACCTGTCGTAAATGAAGATGCGTATTTGCGACGTTCTTCGAGATGTATCCGTGAGGCTGTAAGGACTTTACAAGTTGCGATCCATGTGTGAAAAATTTGAATGTTGAGGTTGAGTCTCCGGCGGCAGTACTGCCACTCCACAGACGGTGGAGGTGGACATCTCGGTCAAGATCCTTTTGGAGTTGCGCCCCCCTTTGACAAGGTAGCCAATTGTGACAAAGTTTACAAGATCCTAATAACTCCGCGCGTTTAATTATGGGAACCGAAGAGAGTATTCACTAACTAGGACCTAAGAATATATAAGGACCCATTGTCTCAGATGAGGATGACTATGATCTAGACCCTGGACATTCCCCAGTATGATTGCTAAGGCTGCTTTTTGAAGATGACGCTGCCTTCACATCGTTAGGGATGTACAGCCTGAACGATTTAATAGAGATAGATATTCACTAGAGGGAAGAAGAACCTAAAACCTTGTTGTTCTGCGATCCTAGATATAAGCAGAGGTTTTTATCTTATCTAGATGACACTAAATGTAATTAAACCAGTTTGGCTTGCCTGCATGGAGCTCTCATCCATCTCAGGACATTGCTCTGCAATCCATATGTTAATGAGACCGCAGGACGCTATCAACCTGATCAAGATAATTGAAGATGTTGAGCTCTTGTATCACATGATTACAGTCTCACAGTTTGGCTAAGTCAATGCTGGTCGCCTTTCGAAGACACACTAGAGGTCGAAAAACACCATTAAGGAGTAAATGTCTACTCCCCTACCGGGTTACGATGGATGAGGTTTATGAAGCGGGGCATGTTATTTTGGCATTTTACCCCAGCTGCAGGCATCCCAATGAGTCGACTCTGCCTGGACGTTGTAGTATGCTCGTTGTGGATTCGAGCCTCTTCGGCGACGAACCACGGCGACGAACCACGGCGACTTTGTCGTACCTGCAATACAGATCGCAAGTGTTGCGAAGGACCAATGATCGTCACTTGAGATCACCGCTCGAAGGCCGAAAATGTCGAATGGGGCTAATGTGACTTGCATCTTCAGCGTGAGAAACGTCCGTCCAATGTCGATAATTGTTTTTTCCAACCAATACCAACAGTCATGCAATGCATCGGTGTTTGGAGGGTTCCGACCAATGCCAACCATCATTAATAAATCCTCGCTTTGGAATTCCGATTCTGATCGATGATGCGTCGGTCGATATGGTGTCTCTCGTCTTGCATAAGTATTAAAGGACTTTTGAGGAGTTTCAACTGGCCTATATATCTCTGAATAATAGTAGAAAATGCCATCATCCTTATAGACAGAGGAGCAGTGAGGATGATTGTCCAAATGATGGCTATTATGAGCGGTCGGCCTCATGAGATGCAGCTATATAAGTTTATGGTCGACTGTTTCCCGGCTTCCCATCATCACCGCCTAGTGCATCAGGATCTATCTGCTCCCACTGGGCTTGAACATTCCTCCCTAGTGACGTCTTATTCTGCAAGGCTAACTCACTGAGCACTGGCCGAAGTGCTTTGCCTGCCAAACTCCCACTCCATAGACTTGAAACTTCTCGACGTGAATGTTTTTATATAAGCTGTGAGAGTCTTTATATGAGAAGAACGTTGAACATCATGCTCTTAAATCTCTGTAAACCTCTAAAGGCGGAGTGAAGAACACTCTATTTCTTGCTAGACAGGTCATTATTAAGCACCATCAGAAGTGTTATGCCTATCAAATGTTAACCTCAGAGCAAAACAAATACTTACGAGGTGACTCTGCTACATTCACCATCTCAACCTTTCACAAAATTACAACAGAGGCTACGTTTGCAAGGCCTGCATGAGACGAGCTCCTGCAAGCTATCAAGCGCACATTTCCTTCCTATGGGCGGCTGAAAGTGGATCTACAACCGCTTGTCGGCTTTCGAGGATATCGTCAAAACCAGTAGCAACACAACAAGCCTGCCCGGTTTTGTTGTCATATATCTGCAAGCTAGTGGTCAGCATACCCATCCTTCTACCTAAAACATCTGCAATTCTTATATGCTGTGGACTAGCTCTTGCGAAGAAAACGTCAAATTTGTGATAATATCGCTAATTTGATTCCTTTGATAGCGACATAAAACTTATAGATATCTTTTACAGATTTCAGTGGTTTATAGAACGAAAAGTCGCCATTAATATAAACTCTACTTCGTCACACGTTCTGCTGTGACTATTAAGGACAGAATATGACCTGGGTATAATTTGATCACCGGACTCTACTATTTGCGTGTCCACCGACTTTGGAGTTCTGCTTGATGTCGGACAATCTGTGGATGGAAATCAAGAGACCTGTCTTTAGGGCTCGTTCACTGTCCCAGTAGCCCAGTTGTGTCGGACGCCTGGTCCCTGCTATTCTTGATTCATACGTATGTCTTCTGCTTTTGGCCTCCTGGGCAGATATTTGTTAGTTTTAAAGACTGTCTTTTGTGATTAAAAATCTCAAGTAGGAACTGTATGAAGTCAGCAGTTTTGTCATTATGTTTAGGTGACAAATCATTTACCAAATAAGGCCTTACTGTGGCTAAAGACAGAGAAGGGGCTGAATCCCAGAGGCTAGATACCTAGAATACATCCGTCGCAGCGTCTGTAGTTGTCATTTGATCGCTTTTGATGCCCTCAGCAAGGTTATCTTCACGGTTATCATCGGCCCTCTCAATTTAAATTGACTATTTGGAATCCCTTTGTTTTAATATCTGTCATCGCACGACTTTTGGTCTTATGCGCCCGCTTCTGCAATGCCTATGCAAGATTTCATCACCTGTCGCCATATCCACTCTCTATGCTTAGTACATTTGGGTGGATTTGGGATCAGGCTTCTTTGATGGACGGTGGGATTGGGGCATTCACATTCGAGGTCGGTAGACCTACGGCTCCACGACGTAATAGACCCAAAAGACAAATCTATGTCGCTATTCTTTGCCCAACCCAATCTTCATTTGACTCTCAGTCATTGCACTTGACTCTCACAGCGTAGTTAAGGACGGTTTGGAGCGCTTAACGACTTGCAGTTGCAGCTTGATATCGTTTTTATCCCTCAAGTCTTCCAATCGGTCGCATTGGCTGAGATTTCGCGACGCAGATCCAATGCAAGATCTTTCAAGCTTGCCCAGTGATAGAGTACGCGCTAAAAGGAGACCTGCACTTGATTGACGAGAATCTCCATCTATCAAAGTAGGAGACGATCCAGGGGACTTTCCAAGCAAGCTTGGGCAGCTGTCCGAACGAGAAGCATCATTCAGGCAGTGTCTCCTGCCATAACAGCCGGATGCATCAGGCTGAACAGGAAACGCAGTATGTCCAGGATTTCCCGTGGTCTAAGCCGCAAAATTCACAAACTCAACGTGAAATCTAAAGTCAAAGGCATCGTATCGAGACATCGCAAGCAAAGACCCGTCACGACTGTCTGTGAATAGCGATCTGCCCACAAATCTCAAATAATCACAATTCTGTTCTTATTATCCACGCAACGCCGGAAAGCCTCGCAGCTGAGGATATCTAAATAGAGCGGGAAACTCAAGTCAGGGTGAAGGACCATCTCCATTCGAAATCATTAACAGTCTGTGGACGAAGGCGACACGTATTCGACTAAGTTCCAATTGACATTCTCAAGCCCAGGCGTACTTCATAGCAGACACCGCTACATGAAAAGCTACTTAAAAAAATGATGACTCGGTCAGCGACTTATTCCAATCGAATCAATATCACTACCCTCTTGGATACCTTCCGACCTTTAACCACAACTTCTCTTTGCCAGATAATGTAGAGCTCTATCCATTGCATTCCAACCGTTGGTGGAATCACTGAATCACTCGCCGTCTGATCTGTAATGCTCGTACTCGCGGGGAGGGTGGACCTGGCGCGGCACCATGGATTTTGTCACCGCCGCGTTATCATCCACCTAGCTGTTCGGAACAGCTGAGATCATCCCCTCTCGAATACTGAGTAGCTTTGTAGCTATCTACAGCTGTTTCTAAAGGTGCGCATCCGCGGTCTACATAGCCCCAGAACATCAATGTTTTAGTACCCATACTCTGAGTTAGCCTTGGCGTCCATGAAGTAATGCGCATGTGCAGTCAGCTATCGAATCGAAGGCAGCAGCAGAGTGTCTGCACGTCGGAAAGGTTTCAGTGGGTCAAAGTTGATAGGCAATCAAATTGGGAGAGCCAAAGAGACAGAGATTCATTGAAACCGCTTGGACACACGACGCAATGGAAGGAAGAAGGAGGGAAGCACGGCCTGAGTAGACCTGCTGCTTTCAGGGTGAGTGCAGTCTGCCGATGGTTGGACTTCTTCGACAGGAAGGAAAAGATCCTTCTTCTTTCCATCTCAATTTGTATTGGGCGGCCATCTGCTGGGCTCCTCCCTTCTGGCTTGCATTAAAGGGGAGACTTTCTGCCGTCAAATGGTCGCCACTCCCCTTCCAGCCGCCTCGACGTCTTCCTCTGTCCAGCTCATCGATTCCAAACATTAACCTGAACACTACCAGCAAGTTGGTGCAGACGACTTCAGATCCTCGACAACCTAGAAACCAATTGACTTACTCCATCTGCATTCGTGCGACTGCTAACACCCAAGCCTTTTGTTGCGCAAACGAGATCTACCATGACGAGACCGGGCCGCGGCATCGTCCTCTTCCCCCGTCGCAACCTCCGACAATCCGGTCACCTCCCTCGTCACCCAGGAGCTGCGGACAATGATGCACAAACCTCAATGGAAGACCTCAAAGCCAGGAATGCCCATTTGCAACGGAAGCTCCGCGTCAATATCCAGTCCTATCTCAAGCAGGCTGGTGTCGCGCCCACAGCCGCCGCATCTATAGCTGCCGATCTAAACCATGACGTCTGGGTAAGTCGCCAACCTGTTGCATCCATTATGGACAGAAGCAACGCAGATGCAATACGACGAGAACACAGCCACAGATCCCTTTTGGTATCCGCCTTCGTTACCCTTCTTCTCAGCGCTGTTGCGTATGTTGTTTAGTTAATCTGGCACGCCAACGAAAGCATCCTCCAGGATTAGGTCGATGCCGTTCCCAATCATCGGTGGGTATTGCATTTAATTTAAATCAGTATTAGGTGCGCCTTAGAGGCCTTCGACGGTCTTTTTGCAAGCGAAAGCCATAGTGTTCGTTTAGATGTGGAATCTTAGTATCAAAAGCATATTTCTTTACGCTTTGAGAAATAATTACAAGCTCGCTGCTGGAGGATCACTTACACCAAATACAAACGCGTCATCAATACTAATTCGGTGTCTGCTTTATCAGTGTCTCAGAGAATTACATGCTAGGGAACCCAGAGGCTGCAAGACTGTTCACCTCCCCTCAGCCATTATGACATCATGCTTCCTCTAGTTCGTTTACCATCTCAACCAGATCGAAAAGTAAACATTCAATTCCTTCAAGTCGTCTGATCATACCAAAGGAGTGACGAAACCATCTTAAGCAAGTTAGGCATTCTCGCCCCATGTCAATCGCCCATCCTCACTCATTCGATCTTAAGTGATGCACTAGTCTGTAGGTCGCAAAGATTCTTACGAGGCCCCCATTCACAGATCATCTTTCAGGAGGACCTCTCAATCAGGTGTTCAATATCACACAGCAAATCACTGCGACAGAGACAGCAATATTCAAGGAAATGCTGTCCGCAAATTTATTTAGACCCCTCTAATAGCAGTGCCAGTAAAGTCGATAAAATGCAGCTCTTGTGCAAGTGGGTGAGAGGAGACATTAGTTTCATACCTCCATCTAAAAACGAGACCGATCTTTAGAAAGTGCAAATATAGCTATGCAAATACAAACCCCCACAAAAGCATAATAAGAGCGGGCGTTGCCTTAAGATACAGTTAGACAGCATATTACTTATCTTCAGTCATGCATTTCTATAGCAACGCATTCACAGGGGCGCTGATCCAGGGCCATCCCCTCTAACGCCCTAATATCTACAGCATAGAAATAAGGCATTTAGCAACTTCTATCTCTCAGCTCAGATGGATTTCATACAGCTTCCTCATATCTTATATAATACACTTCATTCTGTGCTGCAACTGCGCAGGAACTGTTCTTTAAGTTGACAAGCTAACACATTCAGAGGCAAGTTGTTCTCAATTATTACTTACTTAATAACCCTAGACGTAGCTTTTAAATTTTAGTAAAAGGCGTAGGTAGTACAAATTTAATCTTTTTCGTTCTTCATTCCCTCATCATCATTTAGTAATCATATTGAGACCACTAGTATTCATATAGTGTCAAATTGTTAGAGAGGTCATATGCTACTTACCTTAGGTCCTCTTATCTAGTCTCCTTATCTACTTCCCACTTAAAACGCCCTCATCCCCTAGGAGGTCCATTTCTAGTGCGGCAGGTAATAATGTGTCTTATATCTCTCATCTTTTGTTATTACATCTAGTAGATATCTTAGCCAAACTTTTCTTACTTTCTATCTTATCTCACAGATATTATCTAATAGCACTCCTAAAGGTATTCTGAGATTATATAGCCACCTAAGAATTTTATAGTATTAAATAATTAAGAGGCCTTCTCTATAAGTTACCTCTTAAAGTCACAGGCTATAGCAAGCAATTCCACAAGACGTATATTAACATCCCACAACAAGAAGCCTATGCTGTTATAGAAGGTCTCTAGGTGGACAAAGAAGCTTGAAAGTGTAGAACGTCGCAGAGATAATTATTTTAGATCTCATCTGATATGAAGAAAAAGCGTTAGTTTAGCTGGAACCACGAAATGAGGCTGTAAGTTTATTAGTTTCATCTGCCTTCTGGTTTATCCTTTCCACTATCATACGGGCATTGCTTTCCACATTCCCCGTTTCAATCCCACAGGGTTTCAGCGCCGTTGCAAGTGCTCAACTCACATCACTACTCTTAAGCAATTAAAAGCAAGTCGACACTCAAAGCATACTTGGGAGCTCTCTGATGATGGAGATGGTGACAACGAACGTCATGTCTGATATCCCATCACCAGCTAAGTCGATCTTTTCACAATTATCGACTGGCGCCGAAGTCCTTATAATACCAGACCGTCACTAAACACAGGTGATTTTGGATTGTCGTAATGAATCTTAGTCATGCCAAGACACAAAGACATTTTGCATTTCTAGAGGTGATTTTGCTGCCACAAGTAATTCTCACGACAGAGGCCATTTTAGCCTAGATAAAGCTGCCCTTGAAGTATGAATCTCAACCTGTAGGCTACCAAAACGACAGTACCTACTTCTTATATTTATTCCCTCGGCTCCAAACGTTTGAAATGTCAGTGTAAGTCCATCATTTTAACATTCCGTCCACTTTTCAATCATTAGGTTGACTAATCTCACCTTCTGATTCTTTAATCTCGCGCTGAATATGTCACAGTCCAGAACTACCTTAGCACTGAGACAGCCAATATCGAGTGTCCTATTGTTCATTTATTATACAGACAAACGAATCCACTCGATTCATGCTGGGGTCTGCTGGTACCAGACGTTCATCAAACCATGGAAACGCGACTAGATCAGCTATCTCCGAGCAGAAAAGTACCACCATCAATTATTGCGACATCTGATCAGTCTCAACGTCGTCCAAGAGCGGAAATCGCGGCATTCCAAGCGACATGCTAGATCAGAGTTATCAACAGCCCTCCCTAGATGAGATGTTTCGCTCGCGTGCTCCCTACTGCTCATAGTCGGTCGTAGCTCCCAATACCGTCCAAATCTTCCCGATCAAAAAACCCTATAACGGTCTTTTCACCTGGAATTTCGGCCTGTCATGCCATATGAGCATACTCGGCTCATTCTCCACAAATCGCGACCATGAGCATCGATAGCCGCTCTGAATCATCCAACAGACATGCCAGCCATCGTCACGTCAGCTTACTTCATCCTCATAGCGAAGGATTTTCTTCATGTTGCTGCTTGCTTACTTGATTGTTCGTAGGGCGACTTCGGAACAAATGAAAGTCTGGAGATATCCTCATTGCTGTGTGCTCCGTCATGCAGCTCTGTGGTGTGGCCCATTTATGGAGCTTTTAGGCAGCTGGTGCCCCTCAGATTGGGTTCGCAGCCAGACCCATGCCTAACAATGAAGCACCGCAGCAAGGGTAGGCAGTGCTACATAGTGATTCCGCGCAAGGTGAATGTCTAGACGTCTGTTGCTGCCTCCACCACTGCCATTAGAGACAAGGGGTCTAGCGGGATAGGTTGGAAATCTATTTCACAGGAAAGATAAGATTGGAGAGGGTATCGTTAACTTTATTTATGTCATCCACGTATGGTACCATGGCTCCCTCGTTGGGAATCTTGCCTTAGTGTTTCAAAACTCAAACTCTGTGCTTCAGCGGTCAAGGTCCGCTGTCTTATGGTAGCTAAGAGGTCCAGGCGAATTCACTATGTGCGATGGAAGCTCTTGAGCACGGTATCTATTGTGAGCTTATGGTAAGTCTCCAAGGATGTCCTGGGTTGATAGTTCCATTGCCACAGCTGTCACCACAGCCAAAACGAAGAATGGTATTTTCGCTCCAAGATGACCAGCTTTTGTAGGTACAGAGTTGAAAACTTGAAGACTCATGATTAGGTCTTCGTTAGATCATTGGAGGGTTGCAAGCTAGCTGGTTTTAGATGACAGGGTTGTCAGTAGTCGGTCAATCAGCCAGCGAAACATAACTACAGCTACTCGCTGGCCCGACTCTGTGCTGCCTCAACCCACTATCATGAACGTTGAGCGCATATGAACTTACAAAGACACATCAATCTGAACTTCCATCCTGCCATTCCTTCACTAGAAATCTCTTACGCCATTTCTGACTCCCATATCTTATCATTATTGACCAAGGCTCCACCTCTGCGTCATCAATTGTTATGAGGTGGAAGGTGGAGCACCCGATTTTTATCTCCGACCAGCGTGTCAGATGAGTTTCGTATCACTAAAGGCATTACTCTAATGCTGGCCTTGGAGTTGCTAGTGCCAGGAGCTGGCTTCCAAACAGTGTATCGATTTCATGTCATTGCCGGCCAATCTCTCCTCAATGGAAAGCATGGTGCAGTGAAGCTAAAAACTTGAGCTTTTGTTTAGATGGATGTCTCAAAGTCTGAAGATGAGCAGTGACGATTTTCGCAGACACTGGATTCTTCGATGGTACCCTGAGAGTTTCAAGATGCCGGTGCTAAAGTTGTTTCCGTGCACCTTGTGGCAAACTATCGATCACAATGGAAGCCGTAGATGTTCAAGGGCCTCGATGATTCTGTGACTTGAATCTCGTCGTATATCTCCATCTTGCTAGCCGTCAGCCACCCTGAACGACAGCGAGTATGCAAAAAAACGACCTTGTTGCTAGTTTTCTTGGTATACGATGGATGGCGCTTCTCGTCTACTCACAATACCCTTCTCAAAATCATATGTGCATTATGCTTCAATAGTTCAGGGAGTCTATATGTGTGACTCAAACCTACCTTGCGCCAGTCTTATCAATGACTAAACATGTCCAAAACATTCCTAGCGGTTTAAAAGCTGGAGGGAGCAAGCCTGCAGCATTCATCCTACACTGCGTTACCCTGGAGACTTTATTTAACCTAAAGCCTTAGCAGTTGCAATATCATTAGTGTTAGAGTCGTCATCCAGCGGTAGGCTATTCAGAAACATAAGCTAGGAAGATTAGTATTATCCTCTAATGCTTAATTCTACAAGCTGGCGCTACTAGCAACAGGAAATACTAAGACAATTAAAACAGATAGTCTACTTAAGCATCTTCATTATACAATATTCATGGAATCCTCCTGCAGCATCAGCGAGAAACCGTTTAATAACCTCACATAGACAGTATGCCTGTGCTGAAACTTCGCTGGTAGGCAATTAAGAACTTTAATGCTTGCTGGATATCAAACGTTGAGTTGAGATGCTTAATAAAGGCAGGTTAACTAGTAACGAGGTCGAAAAAGAAATCCATTCCGTGGGAACCGTCGTTAAAAAATGTGTCTGCCGTTCTAAGTGGGATGCTTGCTGCTGTTAAATCTATGCTGAGTCTCTTGCTTCTTTAGGGGCATGCTATGTCTGAGGCTATCCCAGCTTTACATAACTAAATCAGCATCCCACTTGATCTAATTGACAATATTGAAGAGAAGGTCTCGTTGCCTGCTCTATCGTTCTCAGGCTCTATGAATGTTCCAATCTCACATTTGGAAACCGCTCTTCTGCTCTGTTTAGGGTTAGGTTAAGGGTGACGGCCATTTATTTTTAACTAGTGGGCTGTCCATTAATTAACAACGGCGGCGATTCCCATGCTAGTGCTTACTTCAGGTGTATGACTGTGAGGACATGCCTGTGAGGTAGCGAATATATATTATAGCCTATGTTGGTCGCTCTGTTTCTTTTTCTATGAGAAGTTCTGACTGGTTTAATACTAGGCGATCTTATGTGAAACTCGCCCAGTCGAAAGTTAGTTTAAGATAGATGTCATCAGGAACGACATTAACAGAATCACACATAGAGGCGTGTAATTTCAAAATCAAAAGCAATTTCCATGAACTCAATAAACAAACGAAATGTCTGAGAAAGGCCTAAGAACTTTTGCCTACTGATGCAGCAGAGACTAAGGCAACAACTGACTGTCGATCAAATCAAAAGGCGGGCTGGTATAAGAAGATACCTTGCGTTATACCTAATAGCGATGAATTTGTAGCACTTAAATTTAGCACTATTATAGAGGCTATTCTCATGTGCATAGGACTTAGAGCCCTACGTTATCATGTGAGGCACCCTAAATGCTATAGTTAAATATCCTATATTTATACTACTTCTATAGATATGCCTGTTTATAAGTATTCCTCTTGATTGGTTTCTACTGGACCCATCTTATAAAGCTATTGGACAGCTTGACGGCTTCGCTCCTCTGCCTCTTTTAGGATTACCTCCAGTAGACCCATCCTAGGTATCAGATTAGGGCCAAAGACTTACATCTGATAGGTCTCTCAGAATTAAAACTGACTTCTTTCTATGCTTTCTTCAGGGTGCTGGAGCTAAACTGCCCACACATCAAGCATTCAGTAGTGTCAGATACTATTGAGAGTCTCAGAGACGTTAGAATCCACTTCCAGGCGCACAGGGAACTTTCCAAGGGACAGCATCGCATCACCGCTATGGTAATACTATAAGGCTCAGTCTCCTCTACGTTAATCAGAATGCAGCAGCCAAGGAATAGTTGGTCACTGTGAGCTGTCTCAACCTGATTGCTAAGCAAGACTTGCTGCTTCTGCTTCTGCTTCTGCTTCTGTTTCTGCTCCTGCTTCTGTTTCTGCTCCTGCTTCTGCTCCTGCGGCCCACAGGGCTTGGGGCCTTGGAAATGTCGACCATCGGTCTTTCTTCCGGTCCACGACATTGGCGATCTACCCTACGTCATCAGGCCCCTGGTCGTTGGCATCGGCATGACTTGTTACGACCTTGTTAGCAGCAGCAGTAGCAGACGGACAGGCTGAGTGGCACAGCAAGCTTGGTGATGTGGGGGTGAGGTTAGAGCTGGCTTGGAAACTTCGCTATTCTTGTTAGAGAATTCTTTTCCTCGCTAGCAGTCGTAGATGTATGTTGAGGTCGGCAGGTGAGGTTGGGTTGTTGACTAAGGTTAAGAGAAATGGTCTAGGGTTGCATCTGGAAAAAGGCTGTGGTATAAGAGCTGGTTGCATATTAATATCTGGTTCAGCTTTCGCAAAGTTTTCCAGGCTGGGTCTATAATGTTAATTACTTTTGAGGATAATAAGGGAGCTGTAGCTAAGGACGAAATCGTGCTTGATGTGACGCTGGTTAGTAGCGGTGTTGTGATAATAAGTGTGGTGTCTCTTTTTGGTGCAGAAGTCTACGACAGCTGGAAATGAGATGTATGGCAGAATATTGAAGGTCCAAGCTTTCTGGAAGCCTGGCCTGAGGCTACACAGGCCTTGACTGTGATGTATCTCTGACTGGTCTGGTTGACAGATGGATGGAGCTCATTCAGAAGTAGGCAGATGGGGCGAAAAGAACTTGGCAGAGTTGCTCTGGGTCCTCATGGCCTGTAGCAATTGCATTTTAAACTAAACTTAGACGCTATTCGGCGGCGACAGATAGCTCAGCAAGGTGGAATGGGGCTAATAGTGTTCTTAAGTGGATGAAACCACGGGAAAGTGTTGCTCAGGGGCAGGACTGTGATACCAAGCTAAGCATAGCGGCAGGGACGGGCTAAGAAAGACAGTAAAGAAAATAAACGAGGCAGTAATATTATCCTGAGCTTCAGGTATAGCAGGCGTTCTAATGCAGACTGGTCCCAGAGATGGGAGTAACGATTTCAAGTCCCTGGCATAATGCACTGTCGTGGGAGCTTTCAACTTCCCAATACTAACTGAAGAGCATTCTTTAGCTTCTTCTCTCTTCTGCTACTCGCTTAGTTGTTTAGAGATAGTCACAGGAATTGCAGATACTATTCATTTACCTGGATCAATAGGTCCTTTCAAATCAGGCAGCCCCACTGTGCTTGATGAGCTAAAAGAAAAACCTGGTAATCACAAATGTGTAAAAGAATGAAAAAGAACGACGTGGGCCCGATTCGAACGGACGCTCCCAAAAGAACAAGATTTCAAGTCTTGCGCATTAGACCACTCTGCCACCACGCCCTGATTTAATGGTAGCGAGGGCGCATGAGCAATTCAAGGAGCAGGAGCTGAACACTTATTAGGCAGGATGGAGGTAATGTGCTGAATGAGAGATACTCCTGCTGCTAGGATCATTCCTATGTAATGCAAGTATAGATCAAAACCGGCTGGGATATCTAGCAGGAATTAACAGGAGCTAATCTCAGAGATATTATCAAGAATTCCTAGATCCAGCGTGACACGTCAGGTCCAAGCCTCATCATAACTGTCGCTAAATGAAGGGGGCGATATCTAAGTATGAAAAGCAGAGCATGCGAAATCAGATGACGACTAAAACATTTAGATTGACTTCTATTCTATATTGGAATAGAAATGGCCTAACGAGAGAAGCTTATATATCAGGTGAGCGTATTGACAAGCTAACAGAGATGAATCTAAGCACTGTTTCATGTCAAGCAGGGTCTGGCTAATAAGCTGAACTACTAGTCTAATCGCTCTAACTTCGTTCTCTGTACTAAACAGAGACATACGATTCGGTTAACATACTGTGAGGAGGCTTGGACGTGGGCAATTCGACGTGAATCTGTAGCCCTGGTCTCGTTTTACTGAAGCCTTTGAAAACGAACGCGACTCAAACTCAGTGTTAATTGCTGGCAGAAACCTCTTTTCATGCGCCCTGCCTCCAAAGTGTGGAGTCCAAATATTTGATACGAGCGGTTAGCAAAGCTGGAGAGGGTCAATTTAGGGCCACCAGGATATATAAACGCCGAGTTCTACAAAAGGCAGTTCAAACGTAAACTTCGCATTGCGTGGATGGTGATTTATCTTTTATTTTCTACGGGCAAAGCTTCACACCACAGCGCGCAGCGCCTTGTTGTTGCGTCTCCAATACGTTTTCATAGTTTGGTCCAGCTCTCAAATAAATGAATACCGTTCTCACGTTGCATACAAAGTTCATAAAGAAATCGTAGAGTGAACTCAATACCCTGTATAAGCGCTGAAGCAATGTAAATAAGAGATAATCAAACAGGACACAAAGTTATTTCCATGCGCCCGAATTGCAGGTTCCCATAATCATAAGTGATCGTACGTTTAGTCTCAGATATGCTTCCAAAATTCGCTCAAGTATCAAAACCATTAACAGGGAAACATTCGAAGTACTGAACGGAAAAGCATCTAAGACATAGGTCGTCAGTCTAAGGGCTCGGGATTTCTTATTTCATGTTCAGTACGTTAAACACAGTACCAAATATGCCCATTGATTAAGGCGCCAAGTCTCGACGGCCATTCTTACAGGATACACTGCAGGGTTTACCAGTGACACTAGCTACCACGTTCATTATGAAAACACTCGCATCAAGCCTCCGTCTTCATCTGTTCAACTGTTCAAACGTTACCCATGACCCGTCACGCGACCATACGAACAGAGTCATGATGAATTTCTAAACGCTGTTACTAAATACTTTGCCAGCGTCTGAAGACAGGCGATATTCCCCGCCCGCCCTTCGCGAGGCTGCTCTTCAGGATCGTCGTTCTATTTCATCTTTGTCAGGCCGCCAAGGCTACTTCGTGGCGGAATCTTTCGTGAGATCGATGATCTTCAGGTCATGTTGGTTTCGTTGAGCAGTTTGGTGGACATGGTTCACGGGCGCTTCTCGAAAGCTGTTCTTAGACTGGAAGGAGTGATGACGTACTCAATCTGGGTTTTCATTCGGCCAGCAAGAATTTCAGGCACGCCGAAGTAGACGGGAACATACTATCAAGCTTTCAGATCTTCATCCTTGCATGCGCTATGAGTTGTATGATGGGTAAAATAGTGACGGCTTCTGACGAGCCTCTGGCAGGGTCAATGGTTCAAAAGTAGTGCAATTCCAAAAAGCAAGAGGAGTTCTTAGGGGGGATGGGAGGGATCCATAGATGGCAACAATGAGCTTTGGGGCATCAATGGTTTGGCTTAATGGGCAACCCAGAGAAGGACCAAGATTATTTTGAACTCAAAATGGAGAGCAGTCTTAATGGCGCCCGTCTAGTCTCTCTGTGAAAATCTGAGCTCGTGGACATCGTCTGTCGAACCTCCCTGAGTTTGCGAGGCAGCCACACATGCTTGCAAGCATCGCAATAGGTTTGAAAGGACCTAGTATATAAAGAAGCCTGCCATCTGGTCGATATCTTCTCTTTTAGATGTTAACGCAAAGCTTGCACAGCCAGCGCCGCTCACAAGGTGCCTAACCACAGTTCTTCAGTTTTCACGAAAAGTTCCATCCCAATCCGACTCAGTCAAGCCACCTCGGTTTCCATTGAGAAAGATAAAAGTTTTATGTTCCTGGTTCCATAGCCACTTTGACGTGTTCGCGGACAACTGACCGACACGTTAATTTATGGTACCACACTAACCCCCTGGACTGAGAATATCCTCACAAACTCAAGTCGGTAAGCTCACCCCGACGCTCTCCCTTTGCACATTCGCAGACACAAGCTGGCATACGGTCACCCTTTAGAATCATCAGGTCACTTGTCCTTCGTTGGGTCTTCATCTGGCTGGGTAATGTCCGGCATAACGATGCGCGAGGTGGTGATCAAGTCAAAGAGCAGGGTCCCGACTGGCTCAATTCAAACGCCAAAGATCCTGACGGCGATGGAAACACAGATCATTAGGGACACGTCTGATCGCTTGACTGGTCGAGGAAGCTGAACAGGGGCCTTGTGGCAGATGGACACCGATAAACACATGCACGGCACAAAGGGGTTCAAGAGCCCAGTAATTCGCTCGATCATAGATGGCACGAGTATCTCTGCGAGACTGAAGAGATGGAGAGTTGCACGTTCTTCGTCTAGAATACCACAAGCTAGTTTCAATCATTGCACAAGTGTACACGAAGCTCTGTCGATCTCACATATCACATCCTCGGCCCTTGGGAGGCTTGAGAGGTCCTATAAGGTCTCTACATTGATGAGGAGATGGTTTTAAGAACTGCCACGTTGCGGCAACATATCTCTTCGATCTCTTGAGCCACAATCTGCTGCGCTTTGCACAGAATAACTCGGTGCCCATAGATGGTTGGCAGGACCTAGGAGAGGATTAATTCACATCCGTGACACGCCTGACTGTTCGATAGGCCAGGAGAGTCATCGACAGAGAGAATTGAAGTCGAAGATCTGAGAGAAGCAGACCGATGTTCACAACCGTCTCTCTTGGCGGCACAGACTTCAGACCTGCCCGGTCGAGCAACCATCAAGTCAGGTGAATGGGGGGTAGGCGACATTGACTGTTGATGCATGACGAATTCGCCCCTGCGTGGGAATATTTGCATCAAGCCAATTCGCTGCTCAAGATCTTCACCGTTCGTTCTGCGGACAGAAGCGATACCGACACATTCTTGGAACTGGTGGCATCAATTCGATGTGTATGTCAAGACATTCTGGCTTGCTCCTTTTGCAGGCGCCGTATAAAGCATCTTACGAGCCTTTGGCCTGAAGTCTGCGCTGCGTCAGATCTAGGTACCGGCCCGGAAGCCTCGCAGTCGGTGCGTCGAAAACGTTGGGATTAGTAGAACGGGGATAGCTTGTGTTTCAAGTCAGCAATCTGACTTTCTTTCCAAAGGACACGTAGACACTCTCGTCGTCAGTGTATGAGTCCGTCTTTTGTCAAATAGGAACGGGAATTCTATTCCGTGTTAAACGTTTCTGTGTCGATTGAAATCGCTGGTGAAGGATATATGCTACTCCTGTGGGCCATAGCGGGAGTTAGCAGGTCCCTGAATGTAATGAATGGGATCTACGGCTGGTAGGCTGCGAGGAAGTGGTGTTAGAGGAGGTATCAAGAAGAGTTTTGCTAGTCGAGTAGTGTTAGTTAGCTATCCGGGCAGTGTCCCCTATAATTCGCGATTGTAGAGAGAGTAATAATAAGGATAACGAAAACGAGGATGAAGATGATCACGAAAACGATGACGATGAACACGACGAGGAAAACGACAATAACGACGACGACAATGACAATAATAATATATAATAACAATGATAAAGGTAAGAATAGGAAATATAGTCATCTTATAAATAAGCTACATATACGTGTGTGTGGACACTGCCCGGATAGCCATATAGCACTGCCCGACTAGCAAAGCTCATCAGGAATGTCAGCGGCAGGGACATAGGGCAAGGGCAATACGCCACCATGGTGGAGGATGGGTTCAGCACCCGTGCGCATTTGAAGGCGGAGGGGACTTGATTAAAGTGCGCAGAGAGCAGCGTCTTCCGCGCAAAGTAAAGCATATCGGAGTAGCATTGGGACTCGACGAGGGGGTTGGCGACCAGTGGATGCAGCGTGGAAGGCAGCAGTCGCGTCGTCAGAGCGAGGATGACGGATGACGAGTGATGCAGGTATCGACAGTTTGGGAGGCCCCCGCCATCAGCGCCATAGATCGATCTTACCTACATGCCCCACGAACGCACGACGCTTGTGGGGAGCTTGCAACGACAACGAGTAACTCAATGGAACGTCGCAATGAACGGCAATGTATGTTATCACTAAAGTAACTGTCGCAGCAAAAGACGTGCCGTTCAAAGCGACTCCCCCATCGAAAACCAATCTTCATGTCCAAGAGAAAGCCCCCTGAACCTGCGCGTCATCTGACGCTGCAGCCATCCCGCTGTCGAAGTTCGAGATCATTCTCGAAAGCTGATCTCGACGTGGGTTCCAGCGTTGCTCAAGACCCGACAAATGATTTATCGTCAATTCCAACCGGTCCCTGATCGTCCTTGCTCGGCTGGAACTACCTTCATCTGATCCAGCTTCGGTAGTATCCTGGCTCGACTGGCCGCCACCGGAGCCCCCAGTCATCTGAGCACGTACTTTTTTCAGTACAAGGAGAATATCGACACACTCGGTAATGAACTTATCGGCGTCATCGCGATGTTTTTTGAGTTGATTTTTGTCGATGAAGCTAGAAGCAGTAACAGCATTGAAAGTTTCGTCATCCAACCTTCGTGTAGACAACAACCTGTTCCTTGCGACCATGCTAGTGTCTTTGAAACCGAGAAGATATGCCATAATCAGTCGCCAAGTATCCATCAGCAACTGGTTTGGTATTGAACATTGCGCGATAACGTACATTCCGAAGGCAAGGACGCAAATCCCGGAGTCGGCATTGCTTTTCTTTACACAGCAAGCACACTGGTGGAGAGCGTTTCCAGGAGAGAGTTGCGACTGTTGAAGGTAGTTGTCGATGAACGCATTTGTCCCTTCCATGGCGTCCTTGACCCGGTCTTCTCTGTATAGTGCGCAGTACATCCGGCTGATCTTATGACTGACTACCACTAATACCTAGTGTTCGGCTTTCTTGCGTTGGATTCTGCTCGCAAGTATAGGTAATAGAATGGTGCTGCAGTGCTCAATCGACTTTTCGATTGCCGTTTTGCGAGTGTATGCGGGATATACCATGCTGCCAAGCTCCGCCGGATGGACCATGTAGAGCACTTTCATATTTGCAGTCCAGTGCAACAACGGCAAGACCTCTTCCTGCCCGCGGACCATAGCCGCGCCTTGCTCGAACGCATCGTGCAGGAACTCTATATTGCGGACGGCAAGTGTCAATCACGGCCACCAGCGACGAAAATTCCAACGCCGTCAAGAGTTTGGACATGTTTCCTGCGGTGTTCTACCTTGGTCTCGATCGATTGTAGGGCAGTTTGGGCGCCGCTTAATGTTGCCGTCCTGTTGGAGTGGGCTCAAAGCGTCTGGCTGCCTTTCGGGTCGCCGACTTCTCAGAAGCAGGCCCCATTTGTTAGTGCGATACTTGGTGGGTGGGACAGTCGACGAGGAGGCAATGCGAGCACGGCAGATGACCCACACGACCTCCTCCCAGCTTTACTCACCCCAACAGTGTTTCTGCAAATAATATGATGCTGTGCTGGGTAGACACAGCATCAAAGACTGATGCACGGAGGGGTGCATCCGCACGGCGAGGATGGAAATTGTAGTCAAGCTGGCCAACACCGGCATCCTCGATGTGAATGGGTCGCAGAGGGAAGGGATAGCAACAATGATAGCCCGCTGAGCGACGACCTCAAAGCAGTCCATAACCTACTTGTTGAAAAGCTGTGATGAATGTGTACATGCCCAGGCATCGTTCACTCCAGCATGATTGAGATCTGAGGCACCGAGGTGGAAAACATCACCAAGTAACCCTTAGGCACTCAGTGTACCTGAAAATCATGCTTATTTGACGGCCAGAAGTACCAATATGCTGCGTCTTAGAGACATTTACAGCCACATTACCCATTGGAGCTCTCCATAGACACCATTGCCTCCACCCCGATGTACCCACAAATACCTATGTCAAGCTGGCCGGATAGTATTATCGAATACCAAGCTCGAAAATCGAGTCCGCGTATTCACATAGGCCGACACAGATCAAATACCTTTGGTTTACCAACCTAACCCCAAGTTGAAACCCTTCTCATGTCCCTAAACATGTCTCTTCTGCAGCCATCATGCAGTCCTCCATATGAAGATCGTCTTCCCATGCGCCATCGCAACCGCGTTGGGTGCGTCGCAGCCCCAGCGCTTTTTTGTTGACGCGAATCCAGCCAGCCAGCTAATGCTACATCGGATGTACGTATGACTGCGTGGCATTTGCGATGCCTGCGACCTGTGGTCAGCGTCAGCAGAGAAAAGCGATTGGGTATCATGGGAAGAGTAGAGACGAGAAGTGCTGAGGATGGTGGAAACGTACGCAGCGATGCTCAAAACAATTTGTTGGCGACTCTTTGGGATCTCCGAAGAGGAGGGGTCGGAGCTCTGCGATTGGAGGCTCTGCGATGGCTCCCGTTCGCGGGGGCGAAGGCATGACCCAGCTCCGGCGACAGAACGTTCCCTTGCAGAGAAAGGTTTTCTGGCGTGCCTGGCGCTTGAGAGGAGGGAGGGATGCAATCTGCCGAGGGTGGAGAAGCGTGAATCGGCGTGGCAATCCTTGGAGCATCAATTTCTTGCCCGCCGACATCAGTGGCGTCGCCGTTGGCAGTCTCCTCGGGTACACCACCTTCGACATCTTGATCTCCCCGCATTCATGTCACGAACAGTTGCTGCTTGAGCTCTTTGCCTCGTTCAAGCTGTCGTTGTATGTCAAAGCCCAGCATGATGATTCTGTTCTGGCTCGCGAGGAGCTTGGTGTTGTGGTCCATCATCTTTTCCTGCATGCGCACTAGACTGGGTTGGTGTGCAAAAGCCTGCTCCCAATGGGAATGCTCGTTTTCAATATACGTGCGGATCAAATCGGTGACGTTGAGCTAGCGCTGCTACCTAATCAAGCTAAATCAATCAAATCAATCAATTAGCTAATTAAAACGAGGCTTTTTTTAGAGTTAATTAGCTAAACTCATAATACCCTTAGTTTAACTATTTTAATTAAACTGATATTACTTAGAAGAATAAAAATCTAGTTTTTAAACTAATTAGAATTTTTAAAAGATTTAATAAAAAAATAAAAAAGTTAACTAAATATTCTTTTCTAGTAGCCTAAGGTTATAACTTTTTAAGCTTTTATACTATAGTTAATAACTTAAGCTAGTTTTAAACTAATATCTCTATAATTCCTTATATAGTAAACTTACTACTAACTTATTAGGTTTTATTATAATATATTTCTAAAAAAAAAAAAAAGTAAGTAGTTAATAATACTAGTTTAGTAATATTTTTATACTAATAAGTAGTAAAGTAAGGCTAAATACTTCTTAGTAGTATTAGTTTTACTATTAAGAAGTACTAAAAGTATTAGAAATATACTTTTTACTATACTACTTAATTAATATATTTTTAGCCCTCTTATTAGAGGTTAAAAAAGGCCTATTTTTAATTCTTTTACTAGCTTTTAAAAATAACCTTTTTTAATATTACTACTAGTGCTATTATTACTACTACTACTACTACTACGCTTTAAAGCTCTACCTCTATATACCTCTAAACGCTTTTTTTAACTTCTCTCTTATTATTATAATACCTCTACTAGTATATAACTAATATATTAATTACTTTATTAGTTATAAAGTAACTCTTTAAAAGATTACTACTTAGATTTAAGCTTTTTTAACTACTAGTAATATATTAACTACTAACTTTAATAAGTATACTACTTTTAAGGTTTTACTTTATACTATTTAGAAAAAGTAGCGCTATATTAATATAGAAGCTATTTTAAAAAAGGGTAGTTAAAGTTATACTTCTTAGATTAAAAATAAAAGTATCTTTATTTATAAGATCTTCTTAAGTAGTATTAGAGGTATATTTATTACTTATTTACTCTCTACTATACTTTTTTATATACTAATAATATATCTAAGTAATACTTACTAAGTTTACTAATATTATAATAAAGCTAATATCTTTAGAGAGCTATAAAAAGCTACTACTATATCTAGTATTAAGAAATACTTTAAATCTACTTATTATATCTATAAAGAACACTTTTATACTAAATATCTATTTAGTAATAATTCTAGAGATAATAAGTACCTCCTTAAGTACTAACGCTCTACTCCTATTACTATACCTTATAATAAAATCTCTTAAATTAAAGAGCTAGCTATTAGCTTCTTTATTAATATTAATAACTCTTTTTTAACGTTTAGTAACTAATATATATAGCACTTACTTAGTTTTTTTAATTATAATATCTATAACTAAATATATTAATTAAGAAACTCTTAGAAAGTTTAACTATATTACTTCTATATCTCTAAAAAGGAATAGATTAGAAGTGAGATATAGAAAGTACTTATAAAGGTCTATATATTATTTAATCTATAGACTTCTCCTAATTAATATACTATTATTACTATATTTAGCTACTTTATTAACTAATTAAAGAAATAGACTTAGTACTTATTAGCTCTCTACTACTAGTTTAACACTTACTTTAGTAAGAATATTACTATAACTATTTATACTACTTTTATAGACTAGAGCTTTATTAATTAGGTTAGTATTATTATATCTAATAATACTATAAATAATAACACTTATTTTAAGGCTTTTTTTTTCTTTTTTATCTTTATATATAGAAACTAACGCTTAGTAATACTAAATTTAATACTATAGCTATATCTTTAACTTTATTAGTTATACTATTATTTATAGCGTTAATAATAAGGCGTTTAAAGAGGAGTCTAATTATCTACTTAATACTAATAGAGTTTAAAATAAGCTAGTTTACTAGAAGTAGAAAGGCTTTATTAGTAAGCTCTAGAATATTATTAAGTATATTAGATTATTACTATAATAATCTAAAAACTTCTTAACTATTAGTAATAAAACTACTAATAATAATACTAACTTTATTCTATAAGAAGAGTTATCTTAAGAGCTAAATCTAATATTAAGTAATACTACTTAATAGAACTTAATATATAATATAATTAAGTAAGCTTTACTTAAATATAGCTAGATTAATAGTTATATCTTTTATACTTTAGGTCTTCTTAATAATATAGATTATATCTTAAGTAAAGATATCTTTACTAATAAAGATTAGTAAGTTCTTATAGAGTTATGTGAAATATTTAAGCTACTCTATAAGTAAACTAAGAGATATAAAGGCTAGGGTAAAGGTAATAGATATAGCTAACTCTAGGAAGTTCTAATAAATATAGAGTATTTTTTAGATTATTTTAAAAACTAGCCTAAGTTCTTTAATACTTTTATTAACACTAAGATTAACTATATAGTTACTTAACTTACTAAAAGTTAGTTATAGTAACTATCTTAACTTATAAAGATATTTTAATACTCTTAGTAAGGCTTAATAGTAGTTTTATAGTCTTTATTAATTAATAGTATCTTTATTTACTTATAGCCTAAGTATTTATAAATATAACGCCCTTAGGATATTAACTTTAACTTTTATAGATATCTATACTTATTAATTATTAATAGCTAGTAAGTATTTAATAAATATTATATTAAGCTTATAGAATCTCCCCTCTATACTACTATAGTAATTCTATATCTTAGGTAAGGTTTATAATAGCTTTAGAAGTATTAGAATACCTTAGAAACTTATATATAGGTATATAATACCTAAAAAGAACTTTATAAGTATTAGTAATAATAGTATATTAATATATCTAACTAAGCTAATCTATAGCTTTATTTATAGCCTCTATAAGCTATATTTATATTAATTACTATTATTTTAAGAACTAAGGACTTTAAATATTATTAATAATTAGTTAGTAGAGCTTATAATACCACTATTAATAATTCTAATAAGCTAGAGTAATACTTCTATTTTTCTATTACTTAGTTTATTAATAACTATATTTAATAGTGGATTTTATATTAATAGATTTTTCTAATACTTAGTAAACTTATTTTTAATATCTTTACTATTCTAGTAATAGTAACTAACTATAAGAAAGTATTTAGTTTTACTAAACTTCTATTAATATTATAGAGACTATTAATAATACTTTTAATACTTAAGTAGACTTAGTACTTCTAGAACTAGGTTTAAAGTAGTATTATTACTATAAGTAGCTACTACTTTAAATAGAGGGACTAAGAAGAGTTAAATAGTCTTAGATTATTATATAATATATATTTTAACCCTCTAAGAATATTATAAGAGGTATTACTAACTTTCTACTTAAGTAATTATATTTAAAACTAATTAAAATAGTTAATTTAAATAAGACTATTATGATTATTAAGTTAATTAGTCAAATTTGACCCTCAGATTTAGCTTGATTGATTGGTTAGCAGCGCTGCGTTAAGCATGGGAGGGCGGCCTCTCTAGACAACAACAGTGCTCTGGTTGGCAGGCAGCTCATATAGCTGATAGGATCGTTAGAATAGCTCTCTAATGATACGGCAGGGCTTATGGGAAAGACTGCAATGCTTACATCTGTATTCTCGTGTGGAGCTGCCGTCTTCATTCGGCGAGGAGGAGACATGCCGTCCGTTGACATTTGGGGCATGGAATTGCGTTCGAATTGAGTATCGAGAGCGAAGACTTGCCCACAGAGCTGTCAGCCAGTGCGCCGTTGCCGATTGTAGTCGGAGGACAGAAGAGAGCTGGTGGGAGGCCAAAACGTCACTTGGGGGAGAAATTCGATTGACGTTGGCGCTTGGGCGACTCCCACTAAAATCCGGCAGGTCTTGCCTGGCGAGGCGTGTTGGACGCACCTCGAAACGGAACACGATCTGGAAGATACATGGACACTGCACATAGTGCTGGCTCTAGCCTGCCTGGGTTGTCGTTGGGCTAGGACTGGACACTCCGAATGTGGGGCCGTCGGTCCCGGTTCGGGGCTCGTTGCGGGCCGACGCAACCGTTTCGCCCGGACCAGGTTAGAAAGACGGTCTGCAACATGTGAGGTATCTCCAGAGAGTTGGAGTCGTTTCTGTGTCACGACGGGAACTCTCAATGCGTGAACTTCGTAATTTCCCTGCATCACAATCGGGGCGTACCGTACTGCACGCTCCCGTCCTCAGCGGCAGTGCGAATGACTTGGCTTCTCCACAGAGCTCGACCGCACCATTCTCAGATAGCACAAATATAATAGGCTCTATACTTTTAGACCGACAGAAGTCAGAGTCCCTTAAGACTGCTGCTTCACGGCACTGGTTCGAGACGATCGACGAGATGCTGATTTGAAGTTGTGACTGCGGCAAGCGCTATCTAGAACTTGGCATGCGGAGGTTCTTTTTTGTGAGAGCACATGCTGCCTTACTTAACTATGTTTCTCTCGTCATGAATTCTGTCGGTTTGGAGGCCTCCTTCACGATAATTGATCGGCTTAGCCCGCTCTGATGCGCCGGGTGCTCGTTCTTCCAAGTTTCTGACCCTGGGATTCGACCAGTTTCATCAACTAGCAGAATGACCATGAGGAGTGCTCTTTGCGACCAGGACCCCGCAATCTTTTCCCACGTGCTCTGAAGATTGTTGGACACGTTCCTAACTCTTGCAATTGAAACGCCGCCGTCTCGCGTGAGATGTCTGGAGATGCACATGGGCTCAGACATCATCAAGGTCACTATTCGGAAGTACGAGCACCTCCGAGTGAAACAAAGCTTCCGACGCTACCTGAAGGAAACGCCACCCTTGAAAGCTTGGATATATGACGCAAATTCCACAGCAGTGTAAACCATTAGCGGAGCAAACCGTCAGGGGAACGAACTGTTAGGGAAACAATAATTTGAAAGCACAATCCATCAGGAGAGACATTAAGTCATTGTCCCCAAACCTTTGTGAGAGTTGCTTGTAGAACAGACATAACGCCTTAGGAGATTTAACTTTTCATCAAAACAGATTCAAACTTTCACCATATTCCCAGCCCCTAAATCTACAATTTATCAATCTTTTTCAAAACTCCAACAAATTGCTAATCGACGGCCATGGTGAGGGATAAAGAGCAAGCTTCCGCTACACTCTCCACTAATTTTGCAATTTTTCTATCAAAAAAGCGAGCATGTCTAATTCAGATGTCCACAGGTTGCTCAAAAAGGCCGGAAAACGCAAGATCAAGATTCATACACAAGAAGGAGGGTGCAAAGCACAGGAGACAATCAAGAAGTTGCAAAGACGCCTCGCAAAACTTGAACACGAGAGAAATACAGAAGTGGCCAAGTAATTACGGTATCATTTACTACATCGGCGAGAAGACGGAAGGCTTCAGCCTCAAAGGCCAACCTTCAAAAACATGATGTGAAGTGGGACGGCATTCATTGCCCAGTGAATGAGTAGAAACAGAGCATCAAGCCTTCGTAATAGATTGGCGACAGACATTATCACACTGCCTCCTGGGATGCGCATGAATAGGGATACATCAATTTGTTGCGAAGGCGGGACTGGTTTCTAAAGTTCCACGCGTTGCGTCCTACTGTCTTCATAATGCGTTTGCTTAAATTGTTAATATCTTAGTGTGCCAAAACGCTAAGATGGGACTTCCTTTAGGTTGGTTGGCGGTCGCTTCTTGGTATCTCAAAACGATGACCTCTGGATGACTGTGTCGAGAGGCCATGACCAGTAGGGCGCTGACACAGCGCAACGGGAATGGCATCACCCAGAGCTAGGAACATGGGAAACATTATTGAAGATGGACATGATAGGATTGCATCAAATAGAAGGAAACAAGGGCGGGCATATGGCTGCATTGAATTGTCTGATTGTTTTGTGTCGTCGAACGCTTTTATCCCGTAATCAAGATATCAGTGCGGACTAGCCGCCGGCCACTCCGATCGATCGCGTCCTGCTGATGCTCAAGTTTTTTCCGGTTTGCCGATTTCTAAGCAAGTTCTGCCTCCGCAACACTGAGCGTTCCTGTGTTGCTGCAATTCAGCCTTCATAGTTGACAGCCAAAATGAAACAGGCTCCGAGCACCCATTAGGGATTCTTTATTGACGCCTTGTGCCATATCGGGACAAGTCAATTTTGATGAGTCCTGGCTGCTGTAACTACTCTCTTCAGCAGAGGACGGTCCAGAATAATTCAAGAGTCAGAACATGTCCGTTGTAGGTGATAACAGCGTTCTGGTCCTTGGGAAAGGCCACGTACCTGCGAGTAATAAGGCGTGAGGTGCTCATGACTTGTGAATGACGGAGTAGAAAAGTGACAATGAAGCAATCGAAGTGACGAGTGCAGGGTAAATCAGTTGGTTGCTGGTTGTATGAGCAAGAGTCTCTGGGAAATCTGAGCTGCCGAGGAGCGGCCGAGACCCTTCAGCGATGGTTGTGTTGAAATAGCACCAGCTGATCGGCGAAGAAAACCAAAGGAGAGCCTAACAGCACGAGAGACAGCATGACAAATCAACAGTTAACATCTCTGCGCTCAGATAGAAACCCTCCTGTAGGTGTTGGATCGTACGCCAAGTTATAAGACTAAATAGGTCGTCTGCATTGTTCTTCTTCCTTTCTAGGTAGCTGACTCTTAATCACAGCATCTTCAAAAGGCTTTTTGAGAGAGCCAATCCCAGGGCACCAGTGCCACCGCCACAGCAGTAATTCGTGGCTGGCTTCCGTACACATGACCGGATTTTTTGATAGCTGCAGTCGATCATCTCATTGTTTAGGTGCATATTCGTCTTATAAGTGCGCAGGGAGCCTGTTGATCGGAGGGGTGGGTGCTACTGCTTGTCGTGATGACCTCGACTTGACTTGATCTTGAGCGGCGGCTGGAGGATAATTGTGATGCCGTGAGATCAACACCCTCGCTCCTCCCGGCCTTTCCTCTCCTTCACCGGCGACTCACATTTCAATCTTCTTCATGGCCCATGCCAAACGTTTGACGTAAATACGACCAGCACGAATCCCGTGCCCTGGCCAGTGGCCACGCCACCTTACGCCTCGTCTGCCCGTCCCACAACCCATCTTCATAGACCGGCCCATCAACGAACTTCATCGGCCATTCGCCGCAGTAGACCCATTCCAGCGTCGGAATCACCTCAGCGTACTTCTCGGCTTGCTTGAACATTTTGTAGCGGTGTGCGTACTCCCAAATTTCATGCGCCTCGTTCACGTCAATCGGCTTGAGCTCATTTATCCAGCTTCGCTTCTCGGCCAGCTCGAGGTCTTCCGGATCGGCGATTCTCATCTCGTAGTAGTACTCCGGCTCTGCCACGTCGAATGGAACCGGGTACGTATCCCGGGATATGGCGAGTCTCTTCAATCGTGTGAGGTCTTTGAGAGACTCTCGAACAGCATCGTGGTCAATCAGCCATTGGCGACGCCAGCCAGAAGTAACTCCTGCGGTCAAACTGAGCTGCTTGAGGCTATCCAAGGACCCAATTGCGGCTAGTGCAGGTCTGGAAACCCGGGCAATGTGCGGCCGAGTTGATTCCTCCATGCCTGGCCCGTCCCATGTCAACGATAGGGAGTTCAAATTGGCCCAATTACCGTTGGTTAAGCAGGGCAGGAGGCGCTTGTCAATGAAGACGTCTGTGCCTAGGCCGAGAAACAATTTCTTGATGTGCGGGTGGCGATTGAGGAACTCCATCAACGGGCCAACAGTCGAGGGCTTCCTCGGGGTTTCCTTTAGGAATGGAATAACTAAGGTCTCGAGGTTTCGAAGTGTCTCGCAAGACAAGAAGGACTCATCCCATTTCCATGGCATGGAGAGATGGCGAAGCGATGGGCAGAGCATGGCGCGCGAAGCGGTCAGGCCCACCTCGACGCAGTCCGACAAGTCGAGAGTTCGTAGACTGCGGAGGTTGATATCTTGGCTTGACAATGATAGTCTCTGGTCAGTCTTTTCCATCGGGAACATTCTGCGCACGACTAGTGTCTCGAGACTCTGCTCGCACCGCTTGATAAGTGCTGCGATGACGTCGCAATCACTTTCAGGCTTTCGTTCTGGGAATGAATCTCCGTCGTCGGGTGCATTGGCGGTGTCCATATCGCAATCTGTAATTGTGACCTCCTCAGCCTTGTGTCGACTGTCTCGACAAACGGCCAATTTGAGGTCCAGACACCGAACTTGTTGAAATGAATGTGCAGGAAGCTGGTCTAGTATCCCTAGAAGTCCCTCGCTTACTGTGCCGTGAAATTTGATATGTTGAACGGAAGATCCAGCGAGGATCGTAAATAAATCGGCACTCTGGCACATTCCGTCGAGCCAGGAAATGGCCTCCAAATTTGGCATCTCTCCGATGCCAAGAAGAATGGGTATCTGGTGATCGGCCATGTAGCCCAACTCTGCCCTTTTCTGCAGTGAACCAATGTACTCTCTTTTAGCATCGGTCATGTCGCCTCCGTCTCCTCCCCAAACCGAGTCATGGAGCTCTCTATGGAAACCACTGAGCCAGCCAGGATCCGACGCCACTTTCACACGTCGGATACATGGTCCAATTCGCCCGCGCGACTGAGGACTTTTAGAGACGGCCTCTGCTGAGAGGAGTTTCGCAAGTTGATGAGATGCGGGGCTGTAGTCGAAGGTGACCACCGCGAATTGGCAGGATCGAGCGAGCTGCCTGCAGTCACTATTGACAAGAGCGAGAGACGCCAGAGAGGGCTTGTCATCTGCAATCAAGTCCATTATGTCGCCGAGGATCTCTGCTGGAAGACGGAAGAGCAGACTCTGTGACGCAGCTGGCCGAGCTTCCATCACCTTGGCAAAGAGGAGGGGGAGGCGCGCTCCAGTCTCCTTGCCAAAGAGGTCCGGGCCGCCGCTGAAATTCCCCACCATCAAAGACAAAATATCATGGTGAAACATGTTGCTAACGGCAAAAAAGGATGGCGAATTGTCTTGGTAGACTAAGGGTGAAGTTGGGTGCTTTGTTGCCTGCAGCCTGGGAGTCTGTGGTGTCGCAATTTCGCACAGCCCGACCGACCGAATTACTGCTGACCATGAGAACCAGTAAAAACCAGGCAGGGGTGTGCGCATGTGGGGCTAACTCAGAGTGCTGGACAGATGAAGTTACATATAAAATCTGAGAAGAATGTCTGCATACGGACATGTCAGGCACAAATATTGCATTTCCAGAGTATGCATTTAACACATATACCTCTAAATATTCCGATGTCGTATTCCAGAGGAACACTCCCCTCTCATCATCATCATCATCGTCATCGTTATGGATTTCCATTGAGGCTATCAACCTTGATACACCTCAGGTCAGACTAGCCAATATGAACCATCGTTCCCATGGGGATGTCACATACGACCATACCCACTGGAGAACTCGGGATCCCGTCCGCTCTCCCATAGATAAGCTAGTGAGGGCTGGAGTAGTAGTCGGGTCGGTGACGACCGGAGAATGCCCGGTGTTGTATGTTTTCTGAGCTTTTTGTTTTGTTTGTCTTTCTGCTGTCCCGCTGGTCGGTTGGGAACGATGGACGTTTTGGCTGCGACCCCGCTGAGGGGGTACCAGCGGACGTGTTGGGCGCCACCTGAACATCACTGCAAGCAAGAGAGAATCCCGCATATCTAGCACTACTATATATGCAGAGAACCTAGAAGCTCCCACGTCTGTGGTAGCGCTTGGAAGCCCCTAACAATACTTGTCCACGGCCACCGGCCTCGTTGATTTTCTCCAAGTAAGGGATGATGCGAGAAGGCGTTGATGCTTGTGGGGAAAAGATAAGACACAACAAGAGAAACCAAGCGGGGCTGAATTGAGACTCACGGCTTTCCTTCAATTGCCTTGCGACGATGAAGGGCTCGACGTGATGTGAGGGCGGCTGAGACCCGCCGCGACGCGATGGCGATACGCAGACACATGTGACCTATATTGCGTCAGGTCGATAAACTGGGTCGACCAACCAGCTGTGTTATCGCAGTCCGTTTTGAGTGTCGATGTATGCATCGTGCCAGCTTAGGAAGGTCCAGTCAAAGGAAGATTTGACCTACTTAAGACGGATTCTGCCTTGGGCGCAATTACTGGGAATGTGGCGATCAGGCTGTAATTGGGCTTTGCTCGAGGCGACCAACTTGCCAGCGAACCATGCATCAGGCAACTGACGGATTGCGTCATAACTATTGCATAACACGCTCATAAGGTATACTCAAGGGACTGTTTTAGCCTTCTATTTCTCTCAAGTTCTTGACTTTACTGTCCTCGTTGAAATCTATTCAGGCTACGGCATTTTGGACCGCATCATAAATCTTCAAGTCAATTTCGATTTTGTTCCAACAGCGTCACGGGAATGTCCGATACGATCCATCCCGCCCTCAAGTGGTTGCGTCTGGCAAACGATGAACCATCAGACGTCGTATTTGGATGTCTCGCCGCCATTATCAGCAGCACATTCCTGGCGCTACATCTCAACGTTGACGTCCGTCTTGTGCGCCTTGATGGCCTACGCCATGTTTTGGAACCAGCCTCAGGGGGTTGAACGGCCGATACAACACACTGTTAGAGCGTCTCCGGCTAAGGGGACTCGCCCAGTGACCGATGAGGATATTCACTGGCTCAGCTTCTATAGCGGGTGCCCATTCCTTGAACGCAACTTCGTTCCGCCATTCGGCATGGGCAGCACGGGATTCGACGCCACTAAACTTCCGCCTTCTGACTTATCGCTCACCTGCTTCACTACATTCGGAGGCGTCCTGCTGATGGACGATGACGTCGCGGGCATCATTGTGGGAATGATATTCGGGGCCCTCTACTGTCTTGGCTGGAACCACTCCTTCTCTTCAAAGTTGGAGCTATGGGCATGGCGTGCATCCGCTATTGTTATCACGGGTTCCCTGGTCCCCTTCGCTCTCGCCAATGCCCTATGCTCAATATCTGCCCTCCATCACCAGGCAGATCGAGTGCGGCCATCGACGCACTCTACACACATTTTGTCACTCTACATGTTACTAGTTTTGTACATTCTTTGCCGGGGATTTATGCTTGTGGTTATGGTAAGGGTGCTCTGGCTATAAACCTTGAAGGTGTTATACATGAGCCTGTACGCCGGGCGCAGCAAAGGGAAGTTGACGCGGGAAGTAACGGTGGGTGATGACGGTGGGAGATGACGGTGGGAATTGACGGTGGGAATTGACGGTGGGAGGCGACGGTGGGAGGCGACGGTGGGAGGCGACGGCAAGAGAAGGTAGGTATGGTGTGGCTTTACAACGGAAGTCACATGATGGCTCGGACGCAGCTCAATGATTGGTGGGTCCGCCTTCTGAACTCTCCACCCATCAGGGTGCCTCACAGAAGCCACCAGGGAGCAACCGCTACCATGTCCCCTCCCCAAAAATGTCATTGACCAGCGCCATCCCACCTGGGCAGAACATCTGCTCGGGTGGGATCGCATCGCGACACTCAACCTCTGCCTGGAGCAACCCGGAGAGGACGAATACCCGACCATCATCGGTACATTGGCGGCACCACGGAGATTTGTCATTGACTACTAACGAGAGCGAATGTCCCCTATCGTCTGACATGAAGCTGCGCGAATCTGGCAGAACCTAAGGCTGTCCTACTACCCTGCTGCCCGCCCGAATGCTAACCATAAAGCAGTCTACACCCATCAGAAGCCGGAGGAAGATTCACAGCCGCCTCTCGTGTGGCTGGAAGAGCCGCACTGAGTGCAAACCTTGTCGCATTCCACCGAGGCGTGTTCTCGACCGCCGCACCACATGCATTTGCGACCAGCCGTCAGAGGCGACACAGAGGACGATGGCGACGCATGAACGCGGATCGGCAACCGAGGAGCCAACGACGCGTATCGCCTCACAACTGCAGGTGCTCGAGATGCTGTCGGGCTCGAGGGAGAACGCGCCGTCGCCATCGTTGGCCGCAGTCCGGGCGTGGGAGGAGGAGACATGTTGTGCTGGAAAGGCGACGGGTCAGGTCTCGTCGCGACTGTTGCGGGGGCGGTGGGCTTCTCGTTTGCTGGCTCCACGGAGTGGCCAAACGTCTCGAGCACAATATTCTTTAGTTGTTTTGCGTCTTCAGCGCCGGCGGGGATGGCCATGGGAAGGTGGTCGAGGGTCTGGCTGTTGGCGCCACCGGTCGTTGAGAGGGAGAAGTCGGTCAACGGGAGGTTCGCCAGGGGGAGGTCCTTTGAGAAGTCGGTCGAAGAGAGGTCTGTCGAAGAGAGGTTCGTCGAGGAAAGGCTCTTGGCAGAGAGGTCCGTCGGAGACAGGTTCTTCGAAAAGTCGCTTGAAGAGATGTTCGCCGAGAGGTTCTCCGAAAAGTCGGTTGGAGAGCGGGTGTTCGAGGGGAGGTCGGCCGAAGGGAGGCTCGCCGAGGAGACGGTTTTCACCTTGCCGGGAGACGTGACCGACGGCATCAGATCGGTGTCTGCATGACACTCGCGAGTTAGCTTCGCATTTCCCGACGTGCTCTCGCCCCATAGCTGCGCGGCATAGCTCACGGTCAAAATGTGCCGAGCGGCCAACGCCCTTCTTCTTCAGAGCCGGAAATATCGTTGTCTGCTTGGTCTTGGAAGAAGCAGGGTGCTCCGGCTCGGCGCGAGCATGCTGAGTGTCTTGCTGCGGCGTCTCTGGTCGCTGCTTGATCGTGAGCGACGGGCCAATGTCGGAGCAAACGGAGGACTCTCTCGCATAGGTCTGGCCCGCGGGAGACTCAGGTCGGGGCCGCGTCGGAGACGGTAGCTTGTCGACCGCTTTACGGCTTGATGACGCTGTTGGCTGATCATATCCAGGCATGTTTTCGATGGCGCCGCAAATACAATGCGTGAGAGATGGAGAGGGAGAGATGAATAGCATGCGGAGGAAAATTTGCACTTGGCCTGCCAAAGAGCAAACGGATGAATACCCTGTTTGCTCCTCCGGAAAAGAGACGTGCGCACCACCGGCATCCGTCCTCACACGAAAGAAGCGCACATTACATCCTCCTGGCCAAGTCTGTCTCTGTCCAACTGTCTCTCTCTGACACGCGTGCGCGCACTCCAAAAGACTACAATGGCAGACATTCACAACTCTGACGAGGTAAGTCAGCCGGGGACGCAAGCCCGGAGAAACCCGTCCGACCGCTGACACTGCTCGCTCCAAGTTCCTCTGCCACAAGCCCCTCTCCTCGTACACCCGAAACGGCCAGAAGATCAGCTTCTGCCATCGCTGCAAAGGCATCATTGTCCGCACGCTGGTCGAGTTCAAGTTCGACCCGTCATCGCCCGCGTCCGCCGAAAGCCCCGGCACCAACACCAGCATGCAGGACTGGCTCTGGCATCTCTGCGATCTTCGACCGTACCCGGAGCTCGACAAGTTTCGCCCGGGCTTCGAGGAGATGATCCTGCACATCGGGCGGGAGCTCAAGAAGAACGGCGACGAGGACGACCCCGTCGCGCGGGCCAAGGCGGCGCCCGGGGGCGAGTGGACCGCCGATCCGGTCGCGGCGTACAGGTGGTGGAAGGCGGGCTGTGTGCGACGGGCCAAGGAGCGCAAGGGCAAGTCATTTGTCGACAGTGGTGGTGGTGGCGACCGGGAAGACCGTCATCGCCACAGCAGCAGCAGCGTCAAGGATGGCCATCACACTGATGTTGTCGCTGCTGCTCCTCCTCTTCCTTCTCCTCCGCAGCTGCTCTCGTCCGCTGCTATCCACACCCTGAGCCAGCTCCGCGAGCTAGGTGTCCAGATCGCCGAGGCATCCAACAAGAAACGCGAGGCCGTCGCGGCCCAGGCGGCGCGGGACGCGGCGGAGGTGAGGTTGCTGGCGTGCCAGAAGCGCGTGGACCAGCTGCAGCGTCGATGCAGCCGGAGCGATGGATCGCCGAGACCGCCGGTCCCTGGTCTGCTCGTCGAGAGGGTCAAGAGCGCCTCACTGGCCTTGCAGGAGCACGAGGCAAAGCTGGCGGTGGTGGTACCGGACGCTGTCGCGAGCGCCGCGGCGTTGGCGCAGAGCAAGGCGCTGGAGCATCTCATGCGATTTAGTGGCATAGGCGAGAGGCGGTGAGCGTGGCGCGGTTAGCAAGAGTTCGGGACCGGAGTTGGCTTGGAGTGTTTGCAGAAATGAATAGTATTGACTCTTGTGATGTGCATGTTCGCCATCTCCTCCCCCCTTGTGTAATGGAACAACAGCTCCCTGTCAAACTTTGTTGTGACACCAAGTAAGCCTCTATCAACCTGCTCGGAGACGTCCGAGCCGATTTATCATCTCCTCCTCCTCCTTCTCCTCCCGCTTCGACTGCTCCGTGTACCTGCGGCGGCCAATGTCCTTGATGGCCTGGACGTCCGCGGCGGGACCCGTGACGGGCGAAGTGCTCCAAGTCCCGGCAGGCGACGCGCGCCGACCACCATCAAGCCCGGCCTGCTTCCGTCCGTGTTGGTCACCAAGCCCGGTCTGCTTCCGTCCGCCTTGCTCATGATGACGAGCCCGTCCGTAGTGTTCGGGGACGATACCGGTATGGGTGCTCGGCGACGCGGTCGACAGACCTAGCGCAGCGGTTGTAGTGGCGGCGAGAGACGACAAGAATGCTGACTGGCGCGGACCGGACTGCGTAGTCGGAGGCGAAGGAACAGGAGGCTCGGGGGTGTTCGTCGTCGTCATTGTCTGATCGGGGGCCGCGGGGTCGGCAGCCAGTTCGTGAACGGTGGCAAGCTCTGGAACCCAACCCAGGACCCATCAGCGTCGCATCACATGAGGAAATATCAGTCAACAGAGGCCAACATACCCTTCTTCCGCGCCTCGATCTCCGTCCGCTGCTGGCGGATCTTGGCCCGGTGCTCCTTGGCGTTGGCATTCGTCCACGATCTGAAGAATCCCTTGGGATCCTGCCACTGGAGCTCCTCCTCCGTGTCCGAGAACACGATGCTGTCAGTATCGTCGGCTTGATCCTGGTCGCCCGTTCGCTGGGCGGAGGCTGCCCACTTCACGTCGGCGAGATCGTCGGCATCGAGTTTGGCGATGAGCGTTTGGTATGCCGTCTCATCGGTGTCCTTGAGGTGCTTCAGGTACATGAGACAGGCGCGTGGGCGCGCATCCCAATCGACGGGAGGGACCATGAGGTGTGGTGGGTCTTGGGATAAGACGCCTTGTACGCGGCTGGCAGAAAGGAGGTGGTTGCGATGAGGATGGAAAGGTGCCACGAGATCAGGGGCAGAGACGGGTACCTGCATGACGGAGCGGGCTCTCTTCTTCCGTTCACACGCGCCGCAAGAATGCCTGCCACATGAAAACATTCAACACGGATTTCAATCAGGGGGTAAAAATCTCCAAACATGTGATGCTGTAAATTACAATACATAACATGACCTATCCAGCAGCAGTTCTCCTGCGTTACAAGGACCACAAAATCCGCTAGCTGATCGAGGTTTAACTACCGATTAAGAGCCAGTTATGACGAGATGGTCCAATTGCTGCGTCAACAGGTGAACATCTGCAGTGCCGTTCTTGCCCTCACGCAGACCCTCAACTCTGACTACTACATCGCCATCACCGACCGCAAGGGCGCCCCGCAACTCGGCGACGCCCAGCTGAGCCTCTCTGAGACGGTGCGACAGCTCCTGTCTGTCCTGTCTGTCCTGACCTGGCTGCTGCACCACACATGCTTGTCCCCGGCAGAGCGAAGCCAGCTCCTGCACAAGCGGCGCGACGCTGTCCATCCGCTGACCCGTGAAGATGGCGCGTTGGATCGATTCGAGAATGCTGATCATGTCGGACTCGCGCTCAGAGATCATGGCCAACTGGATCTCCTTGACACTGGCGATGAGCCCGTCAAGACGCTCGCGGCTTGCTTCGAGCTGGTCGGAATAGGCCGTGTCGCCATGATCCTCGGGAAGCGGCACCTTGGGCCGTGGGGTTTCTGGCGGAGAGGGAAGCGCGCCAACCGGGACAGTCTGAGAAGGAGTACGAGGCGGCGTGTGTGGCGGCGTACGAGGCGGCGGCGGATCGGGCCGGGTTGGTGTCGGTGGGGGCGGGGGCGGCGGTGGCGGCTGCGGTCTTGCAGGCACCAGCGGGGACTGTCTGCGTAGCCATTGACCCACCCCACCGGAATCGCTAATACCGTGAGCCAGACGCCGTCGAGAGGTGTGAGCGACGCTCGCAGACTCTGAAGGATGGATCGACGACCGCCCATCATGAAGGTCAGGGGCTGGGTGAGAGTTGAAGCGAGAGGCGGCGATACCACGCTTCGGAGACGGGAGTTGCAGCGTTGGCCGAAAGGTTGACGTCGACACGCCGCTCGAGGGGGGTGCATGCTCGGAAGAAGACGGGAGGCGCAGCGTCGGCGCAAAGGTCGAGGCGGAGAGGCCGCTTGAGGAAATCGTGGGTTTGTGCGGCTGGGCCGTTGGAGGCGCGGATGGCAGGCGAAGTGTTGGCTCAAAGGTCGACGTAGAGAGGCCACTGGACGACAGATCCGTTCCCCTCGAAGACTCGGAGGGAGCAGGAACTCGAAAGGTCGGGGCGAAGGTCGAGGTAGACAAGCCGCTGGACATCTGCAAGGCGGAGGGAGGTCTCTGGTACGGGGGACCCCAAGAAGAAGTCTCCGTTTGTACCCAAGACATCACATCGTCATCTCCAGCCGCGACTGACGCCTTGGGAACCTCGAGCTGTTCGTATTCTTCTCCTGGGACGACTGACGGCGGTCCGATGTCTCCAGTCCATGATGGTAGCGTCCAAGCATGTGTCCACGGGGGCCAGACGACAGTGCGCATGCGGCCTTGCTTGAGGATGCCCATGTCCACCAACTCGCTAATGAGGCTGCGCAGTTTGCGCACGATGCGGGGGTTCACGAGAGACGGGTAGTCGCTATTTTCGTGGATGCAGTTGAGCTTCGCGAGCAGGCTGTTCATTGCGTCGTGTTGACAGGTGCGGGAGTCGAGCTTGTGGGTTGCCAAATGGGCGTACATTGACCGGATCGCCCCAGGGCACCATTTGATCTGCCCATTGTTCCCGGTGTGGAGGTGCTCGAGAGTCACGTTCTCGACAACCTGCGATCCTCCAGTCAGCCCAAACGAACAGCAGACAAGACTGACTACAAGCAGGGCGCAATTACCGTGGCGGTGTTGCCTCGACACATGTTGACGGGACAGACCGAGAGCAGCAGAGACTGTTACTCCCGCGCCGAGATATGGCACTGCACCTTGGTAGGCTCTTCGAGAAGGCTACAAGAGGAGTTGCTGTGATTGATTCGTAGTGAAGGTAGGTGAAGGCGTGATCCAGAAGGCTGCGGCTGCTGGGCGAGAGCAAGTGTGGATGGCAGAGGAAGACAGTTGGCGCATTTTGGCAAACAAGGAGACCGTTGGCCAGAACGTCTTCCTGTTCGTGCCGCGCCCTAAGCATGGAGCGAGCATGCAGCGAGCATGAAGCGAGGAGAGCAGTTCGTGAGATGTGGAGCATCACGGCAGGCTGCATAAACGCAGGTTCATGCAGGCCAACCGTCTGCTTGGTCGAGCAGAGCAGGGACTTGCGGAGCGGACCCCACCCCACTGGACTGCAGGATGGTTCAGAGAGACAGAGAGGTGACGAATCGCCGGCGATGAGCTGGTTCATCTGTCTCGGCCGGTGTGGTGGGAAGAGTGTCGGTGAGGTTGTGGGAGGAAGGAGCTGGATGGAGGGCACAACGGGGCAGAGAACGGAGAGGACGTGAGGCAAACGGCATGTCTAGCAACTGAGAGAGCGGGGCTGTTGAAGGCAGTCGTCAATTGATCCCCCTCTCCCAGACGCCGTCCATGTTCATGCGTTGCCATCTGATTGTTGACTGCCTCATCTTCTTCACAAGCTGCTCGGTATTGCCGGAGGTGTACATATCCATCTCTTTGCGCCACTGGTCAAGCGCAGGGCTGCTCAAGCAATTCGCAGCGCGGCGCATTCCCAGCAGCACTGCAGACCCAATCCAACCCCCGTGTTCGTTCGAGATCGTTCGCTGGTCAGGCCACAGCTGTGACTGTTCCCGGCACTGCAGACCAGTCTTGACGCCTGTGTTTGTTCGCTCGTCCGGTGAAGGGGGGAGAGACGCGACGCCTTGTCGGGCGCTCGCAAAGAAACCGGATCGCGGGAGTCGGTAAGGATATGGTGGTTGGAGGTGTTTGTCGAGGATAAGAGTGTGGCTGACGTCTTCTGGCAGTTCGACCGAGCGAGTTCGATTGTCGGCGAGCCTGGCTCCGGGGTTCGTTGTTGGTGTCGGGGCGCAACAATGGACTGCTTCGCCTCGCACGACGTGGTCTGTCTACATGCTTCAGGTTAGTGAAAAGTGTAGGGCGATGGGATAGGAGACGTGTGGATAGGGAATGACAACTGACTTGTGACGGCAGATTCATTGCACCAAGGCGAGAGCGATCTCAAGAGGAGGGCTTGTCCCGAGCTGGAACGATGTCCGTGTGGTCAATCAAGGTTGGTGCGAGCCCGAGTTGGTCGTCAAGCAGCAGCAGCTGACATGTGCAGCAGGCCAGGCGACCGAGAGAAGCCCAAGCGGCAGTCTGTCACATCTCGGGGACTGCGACGACGATCACAACAAAGGCGGCAGCGACGGCGGCGAGGAGGAGGACAGGTGTGTGGCCATGGCAAAGGCGTCTCGTGGCTGGCCACCACGAGATGATGATGCTTTGTCGCACAGTTGCTTCCTTCTTTCTCGTCTGAAGGCCTCGACCTGGATGTTTCCACCCAAGAAGGCACTCTCCTCTCTCGGCCTTTTGGTGGGAGTGCAGTCAGTCGGGTACGCCTGAGGTGCTGTTGCGCATGTGTTCCGCCAGAGCGGACCTTCCCCGCGCGCCCAGGTTGGACGCGACCTGACGCGGCGAGGGTGGTCTGACTCGCCAGGTCACATGATGGATTGGTCCGAGCTCCCTCCCAGTCCCACCCTCCACTCAACACCCGGAGAGTGCTGTCCAACATTTCGACCTTCAGGCCTTGCGAAAGGGCTGACGTAATCCAGGCGTTCGCCACACACCACACAGTGGTCATAGGTGTGCCAGCGTTCAGGGCATCCCTCACCGCCACCACAGCCACATCACCGCCACCACAGCCACATCACCACCATCATCACCATCATCACCATCACCACTGCTTCGGGTTTCTCGCTGGATGCGGGAGATCTCACCGGCGAGCATCTCTCGGGTTTCTCGCTTGATGCGCGAAACCCAATCGCCGACATTCAATTCGGATGTCTCGCTGGATGCGGGGCATCTGACCATTAAACACTGCACTCCCCTCCCCAGGGCCAACAAAAAGCCACTACCTACCTACTGACTTGTAGATTGACCAACTTGCAGCGCACACTTCAAAAAAACCACCAGCGAAAGCTGGTGATCCCTGGGGAGGGGAGTCGGGCCTTGGGTCCATGTCTACAGGGCAAGAGGCCAGAAGGGGCCAGAGGATTGGGTGGGAGGGGAGGAAGGCATTTGAGGGGGAACCTGTTTGTATGCTGAGACACCAGTAAACCACCAATGTGCGCGGGACGCAGACGGGTAGCTGCATTCAGGCACACAGTGCAGTGCACACAATCATAATACTGAATTCAAAAGCCAAAGACCATAATGCAAGTGACAGTCCATGCCTGCTGTTCTATTGAAGCCGAACCAGTTGACATGTGCACACATCCAAACCAGGGTTCAGGTTGAACTTCGGACGCAGTGTGGCGCAGTGTGGCTGTTCGGGCGCACTGTGGCTTTTCGGACGCAGTGTGGCTTCGGACGCAGCCAAATTGCTGCGTCCGAAGAAGTCTCCACTCTGAGGAGTCCATCCAACCACGCCACGGCGACTACTCCATGGCTGCAATCCAAGCCACTGTCGCGCGCGCAGCAAGCTACCTTACCTACTTAGTCAGGGTATCTGCTGTATGCTGGCTAGCTAACAGCTAGGTGATTGCGTCAAGTTTGTCATCGGGAGTTTGAAAACTCCCCCGACAGTATGAGCTTCTGGACAGTCGGAGCTTTCTGAATGCCCCGATGTACAGCGGGAACACCGGGACATTGGTTGCGGGCCGGCACCCACAAGTCAGGTCGAGTTTCTTGCTTGGCCCGCTGAGCCCCTGGTCTCTAGGGAAAATCTGACGGTTGGGCGCTGTACAATATCACCTGGTTACAGCAGTCCTCGCCCGAGAGGTGTGAGGCGCAACATGTGGTGCGGATTGCACAGCTTTAATTTCATCAAAACTCCATGCATGCCGCTGCTCGTGACCAAAGCACGCACATAGGTAACCCCCTCTCGGACAGAAAACATAATGTTTATACTTGCCGCAGCAGCTCCATCTGCTTGCGCATCAGAATGGTGCCGAGCAGGCTGGCATCACGCACCTCGCTCCTCATCTCCCTTCTCTGGTCGGCCGAGAATGCTCGCCACGCCCGCCCGAATTCCATTGCAAACCGCCTCGCCTCCCGTTGCACCGTGCTATCGTCGTCGTGGCCTCCGGGCCGTGCCGCTGTCGCGTCTCCCGTCCCTGCGACCGTGTCATAACCGTCGCTGTCCTTGCCCAGCCCGGCGTAGGACCAGAGCCCGGCGAGCCATCCGGCACCTGCGCTCCCACTGGCTGGATCCGCCGCCGACTCAGCCGAGTCAAGCGCCTTGTAGAACTCCTCGACCCTGTATTCCCTAGCCCTATTTTCTTCTTCCAACTTGGCATTCCGTTCGTCCTTGTCGTGCTGTTGGGCCTCATGTAACCGTGCCTGGCGCTCCTTGAGGTCGGCGATCGCGGAGGACAACGCTCGCGACATCTCGTCTGGATCAGGGTGGCTGAACCTGAACCTAAACTTTTGCCCGAGTACCTCCTCCAGTAGACCTCGCCGACCGGGATGGGTCGGCTGCGGTGGCATGACGATCCGGCGCCGCGTTGTCGCCGCCGTCCCGCCCGTAGTTCTGTTCGCAGCCCCCTCCACAAACCCCATATCCCTGCCCCCCGCATTTTCGTCATGAGTGCCAAATATGTCTCCATCGCGCGCGCAACCCCGCCTGCTGGAGTATGCAGCTGAAAGGATGGCATCGGGTAGATGCTGGATCGTCCTGTTCCAGCCGTCGAGCGCTGACGAGTTGGAGAAGCGATGGCCATTTGTTGCTGCAGCCGCTGCCATGCCGGGGTTCGCCGTGACGATGATGATGAGCAGCACCATTGTCATGTCTTCAACGGCCTGCAGTGCGTTCCCCAGCCGGCACACGTAGGAGCTGACGTCCCGGATCGATTGCTCGAGGGCATCGCGCTGCTTGCTGCCCCGCTGCAAGGGCGTTAGGAGTTGTGACTCGGTCGCGGATTGCGCCTCAACGTCCACCATGTATGCCGGAAACAGGGGGAGAAGATCCAGGTCGATGGATCGCCCGACGCGCCGCAGCCGCACCGCAAATGCCGACAACTCCGTGTAAACGCTGGTGATACTGTTGAGAATGCTTGTCTGAGCCTCAAACGCGGCAGTGTCGAGCTTCGAGCTGACTTCCGGCGCGAGATGGCCAACCCACTCTCGGAACCCCGCGAGTGTCTCCGCCTCCAGCGACATCGACGACGAAGGCGGCGGTGCGTGCGGAACTGAGCGCTTGGAGCCGGCCAGCCTTCCTGGCGGGGTCCATCCCTCGGCTGTCGCCTTGAGCCCCATGGCGATGAGCAGTAGCAAGGTTGTGCCGGACGAAATCGCGGAGCCGACTTCGGACAGGCCGCGCCGGGCCTCGGAAAGGTCCCTATTGACGTGTTCGCATGCCTGGCCGAGCCTCCACCTCGCCGTAGCGTTGAGCACAGTCGCCAGCCCGGCCGTCCTGGAATCCAGCCATTCGTCATCACGGTATAGTATTCGAGGCTCGTGGCACACGCGGTTGGCACTGTCGATAAACTCGGCCAGAATGTCCGTGTGGGGGGTAGGCTGCCGGATCGCCAGGGGTTCGAACGACTGCAGGAGGTTGACGATGGGGAGATGGATGGGAAGGCGGAATTCGGCGGGCTCGGGGACGTTGACGGCCAAGACGGCGACGAACACAGCGACGGCGACGACAATGACTGTGAGCATTATGAGAGTGCGCCCAGAGACCCATCGGGCGCCGGACGGTGTCCCGTGTGGCGGCGTGTTGGAGGAGTTGTCTAGATTGTGTCGGTCTTTGTTGCAGCCGTCCCCGCCCTCTCCGTCGCCCGCATGATCGGAATCCGGTGGGCAGACATGGTGATACAGTCGAATGGATGTATCGAGACGGACGGCGCCCCAGGGACGCGCGGGGATGCCGGGATGTGGATAGCGGGTTCGGTAGACGCTGTCGCGGGTGACATGGATCGTTGTCTCTGGCAAGGGAGAGTATCCGTCGTGGAAGCACAGGAGCAGGTCGCGAGGTTGTGGGAGGTCGGGGGTGGTGCTCAGCGACAAGGCGAGGGTGGTGAACTGGTCGAGGGGGTGCGCTTCGCTTCCACTTTGTTCGGCGGCGAGAGTGTCGCCATTGTGGTTGTGATGCAGGCCAGCTTGGTGTGCAGAGGAGAATCGGCGCCGCTGCCCTTCGGCAACAATGTGAAGCGGTGATGGTGAGGATGGCGTCGATGATGATGGACGGAGGAGAGCGCGAGTGGCCGGCGCCGTGGTAGTTGCAGATCTGCGTCGTGGTGGAGGTGGGGACGGAGAAGCCATTCCGCGTGCGCTAGACATTGGATGACTTGACTTGACTCGCATCGAGTTTAAGCTGGCTCGATGCATGACAGTGGAGCAGGTGGGTATGCATGTAAACATATCAGCCTTTCCATATGCATGACATCCGATTGTTGCTCAATACATTGCACTAAACAGTTTACCCACTAATCCATACCATTTTCCCAAACGACGACAAACAAACAAACAAACACATCACGATTGTCCTGCTTCACGCGCGCCCGCCTTGAAGGCTTGGTACGCAGCGTGGGCCTCATCAACCCGGGCTTGCAGACGTCCCAACTCCTGCGGAGATGCCTCCAAACTACCCGAGTTCCGCGCCTCTTCGAGTGCTTTCACGGCCTCGTGCCACGGCCTCTTGGCCTCCATCTTGTCCATCCAGCGCCCGATGCTCGGGCTCATGGCTCGGATGATCTGAATCTCTGCCTCCCTCTGCGCCTCTTCGCCATTGATGTTCCTGCCCTCGACCTCGTTCTTGGCCAAATTGACGATTCTTTCGATGCGCAGCTGCTTTCGTGGTTCAGGCAGACAGTCCGTGGCAATCGTCGACACCACTGAGACGGCCACCTGTCGCTGCGGCTCCCGCTGCTGTGCCGGAGCGTCTCGCGGCGGTTGCTGTTGTGGAACGGCCGATTTCGGGCGCATCCGTCGATATGCGTTCTCGTGGTTGCCGGCATCGTACTCGCCAGCATCCTTTGCGGCCTTCTTGGCCTGCTTTCGCTCCCTGTCGACGAGTTTGAGCCAGACGTAGGCGGGCTCGGGACGTGCCTCCCACTCCGTCAGAACCTCGTCCTCTGGGGGGATCATGCCGTCGCGAGACCCGCGGAAGCGGGCGCACTTGTCCATCGTCTCCGCCAGCCTGATGACCATCTTGATCCAGGCTGGCATGAACATGTCGAGGCGCTCGTGCGAGAGGTGGCAGAGGCGTCGAAGAGCACCGAAGAACGTCAGGACCTCCTTTAGATCGGAGACTTCGCCCTGGCCCGCCGTGAACCACATCGTCACCGGTCGCAGGAGCTGGCTCAGCTCGCTCAGGCTGAGCCGGGCCGTTGCCAACGCCCACACGATGCGGCCCTTGGTTGCCCGACAAAAGTACAACTTCATTCCATCTTGATACGAATCAACGGGCTTGCCGCAGAGCGTCTGTTCCACAATTTGAGTTTGAGGCTGTAATTCTGGGGGTGGGGGCGGGGGCTTGGAAACATACCTCATCGGAGTTTGTTGGACACATGTCGACAATGGATAAGCCTGTATGTAGCTTGGTTACTTTCGTCACAGCCCTCCAGTAACTCAAAGGGGCGGAAGGCTTGATCTAATATCACCACATGGGAGGATTGAGAATCTCAGAAAGCTTGAGGGTCGGATGCTTCCAGCATTCTCGGGATCCGTTTGAACAGTCCATCCAACTACCCAGGTCAACAGCTGGTCCGTTCATTCTGGTTCAATCTCCGTGGACCATCATTGGATCCTGCGAGCTCAAAGGTTGGCAACAGGAAAACACGGCCAGAAGCGAAGGTCACATGAACCGTGTTGGTGTACCGCCTTGTCTGTGATGGTCTAGCACTAACGAACCCCTTATTTCGACGGCACCTGTCTTTTTCGATGGCCGTATCTTGCTCTAAGACCATGATGGCTCACATCGCAGCGGCAAAACGTCCAAGCGCACATGCCTATCACTTTGTAACATTGACGACCAGCGGCCGATCGCCGATGTGACTGCTCATAGATTAGAAACCGGAACTTCAGTCCTCTTTCTGGCTCTTTTGACATGTTCATGGCGATTTGAAACGTCGACCACAAGCTTTAATCAAGATTCAAGGTGGAAACCGGCCAAATGAGGTGAGGCTCAAAGCAGCTCGTCTCACCGCTCATCAACGGCTTCCCGCGCCGAAACGAGTCAATCCCATTGTCTGCTGCCCGCCGAGGGGTACAAAAGGACTGATGCGAGATGCTTCGATGTGAACGACGAGGATGGGCAACATCATCATTCCTCGCCCGGTCAGTCAGCCAACCTCTACCGATCTCGTCTACCGCCACCGCACGTATTTGCCTTGCCATGGAGAGCTTTTACGAAAGCCTTAATTGCAGACCGTTGGGCAGGCCCAGCGATGCATTTCAGAACAAGACGGCGCCGAGAGAGCCACAGTTCCAAGCGCCTCCTCCAGCGCGAAAAGTCCCAGAGCCGGAGCCAGAGCCGGAGCCAAAGCCGGAGCCGGAGCCGCAGCCAGAGCCGCAGCCGGAATCAGAGCCAGAACCAGAGCCAGAAACGAGAGAGCCCCAGCAGAAACCGAAAAACACAGTCCTCTCGCCGCCATTACCTCCAAGCACTGCGCCTCTGCTGGCTGGCCTATGGAAGATTTGCCTGAGCGTCTGCGTCTCGGGTCCGTGGAAGATTTGTGTCACCATCTACGTCTGGGGCCCGTGGATTTGTTACGGCGGTATCGTCCTTTCCGCTCTCGCACTTGTCGCCTGGTTCTTCCAAAAGCTGGGCCCCATCATCTTCTTCATCGTCGAAAACGTATCGTGGTTACTGGCGGTCAGCTCCACCGCCGCCACCTGGGCTTTCTCTGGGCTCCCGGCGGCCCCGACGCTCCCGTCCCTGCCTAGTCTCCTCTCCTCTTCTCCCTCCTCCGCTCCCAACACGAACAGCGCGCCGGGCATGCGCGTCATGGATAACTCGACGCGAGTGCTCCAGGTGCCCATGGTCCTCGGGGTAGTGGTCTCCGGCACCGGGGTGAGCTTCGAGGTGTCCACGAGCCACGCCACGTTCCTCATCGACACGTTGTCCGACGAGCTGTTTGGGCAGGAAAAGCCCATGCTCACCTTCGAAGTTCAGAAAGTCTCGGGCTCGTGGAACTCTGCCCAAAATCAGTGGGTGAACACGAAGCGCACGTGGGAGGCGGAGATGGCGGGCTTCTTCTTCGACGTCTCGTGGGAGTCGGACCAGCTGGCTGCCCTCGCTGACATGTGGAACAAGGCGGATGAGCAGGCGGCTCGCGACAGCCTCGAGGAGGATTCCGCGACAACGCCGGCCGCGATCTTGCTGAAGGTGCGACGGTGTTTCCGCCGCGCCGAACCCGGAAAGACCAGAACGCGGTCTGTCAAGGTGCATCAGAGTATCGGCAGGCTCCGCGGGGCCGTGGAACGGCAGGTTGACATCATCACCTTGATCCTAAGGGACCTGCAAGAGATACACGGCCACATGAGCGAAAGCCGGTCTGTGTCCTGCGGCGCGGGGAATTTCCTGCAATCTAGGCAGCAGACAGGGGAGACAGCGGGCGTCAACGCGGTGAGCGATGGTGTGTCTCTGAGCCATGCGTCGGATTCCATGTATGCCTTTTGCAAGATCATAGAGACTTGCCTCATCGAGATTGATGCCCTCATGTCCAAGGCCAGCGAGGATGTGGACCTCCTGCAGAAGGTTGGCTGGAGGCTGTCGAAGGGGTTGGACAGCCTGGTCATTTCCATGGCCGCCAAGGAAGACCCGCTTGTCAAGGATGGCGACGAGCATGCGGAATCTGAAAGGCTCGTGCGGAACGACGCGGTGAAGATGGTCCGGGATGTCAAGGACCAGATTGCGGGTCACTTTGCCGGCCAGTACAACTTGTAGATTGCAAGGCGGGTAGGGCGGGCACTCACTCTTTTGGTTTCTTTGTTGATTAGGGCTCAGATAGACTCAGATGTCAGATATTCAAATGACAGTAGGGGTGTTTTTTGTAATGGGTGGAATGTCGTTTCACGACCAGTGCGGCACAAAAGTTCTCATCTCTGCCTCTACTTTGTGAGAAAGGCAGTCCGAAACTTGTCGCGTTCTTTATTTTATTTTTGTGGTTGACAGCACTCATGGCCTTTTCTACAAATACCGGTGGCTGACAGCTCCCTGAACTTTCTCACCCATTGTTCCGCAAATGCACCAACTAACGAACGCGAGATGCCGATCAACTACACGTACGTCACTGCCACCCTGGTATGTCTTGGAGGTCTCGTCTACTGGAGCTCCTCGCCGACCCAACCAGCCATGAGCAGTCTCCTCCCCAAGATTGTCTCCCCATACGATGAAACACTCGGTAGGTAGTGCGTGCTTCGTGGCATGTCGAGATGATGCATGCTTACAATGTCTACAGAGGCTGGATGCAACCTGCAAAAGGACATGTACACGGTTTATAACAGACACATGACCATGTACAAGTTCCTGGATGTGTCCCCGGATGCCAGCAAGTCGGACATAGTTCAGGCGCTTCAAAAGATACAGAGAGAGAGCAAGGCTGCTACCAACACGTGCGCGGCGGCTCCTAGCCTCTGCCCCGAGCACTACCGGGTTCAACTCGACAAGCTGGCCCTCGCGGACCGCGTCGTGTTGTTTCTGCTGCAGAGCCAGGCGCAGAGGGACAGATACGACGCCGAGATCTATTTCGCCCTTGTCCACGTCGCTATTCTCGATGAGGAACACCGGGCCTCTGCTGCTGCGGCCAGGGACAACTATGTTGGCGACAAGGGATCGGGCTGGAAATGGCCAATATGGCGTTGGGCTGTTGAGTCCAACAGCGACAGGAAGCTTCGGATGATTAGAGACAAGGTTACGAAGAAGAACGAAGCTCAGTTTGAGGCTGGCCAGAGCTTTAGACAGCTGTGTGGGAACTGGGTTGTTTGAGTTGACGATAGTTGGCCAAGGTGGTTGGACGTGGAAGGTGGCGAGCGCGGTGTTGTCTGGCGACCGACACAGTTCTTTGATCAGATAGACCCTTCATTGGATATAGAACGTCACAGGCAATTCATCATATTGAACAGTTGGACCTGCTCGTGAACGTGGCGGGCAAGAGAAGCGGACAGGGTCGGAAACGGTGTTAATAAGCTGGCATGGGATAATAAAGAATTGCATACAGGTGTCGTCATCTCTTAGTTTTCACAGGGAAATATGGGATAATCTCCGTCAAATTGGGCGTGGTACCTGGATAGATCGAATTATTTACAAAGGTGGAATTGTTTATAAAGGTTGAATCGTCAAATAGGTAGGGAGAATTGGTTGCAAGCCATGAGGTACGCGATACGTAACTAGCCGAAGCCTCAGCGCTTCTCCTATGTTGTTTCGATTTTCGAGATCTTGGGCTGATAATAGCCGCAGAAAGGGCGCTTCACGACAAACGCAAGCGAACGAAAGACGAAACCTTTGTCTGGTTTTGAAACAATCCCGACGCGACATTGATGGGCCTGAGTAAGCATTTGATTGATGAGAAGATTCTGGATAACGTTGCCGGAACAGCAAAAAGACGGAGGAACACCCCGAATGAAGGCCAACAGTTACATGGTGCCCACTAGTACGCATCTTCCACAATATCTGATTTACAGCTTGGACTGGTTCTAATACATTGTCCACAAATAGATTTACTTTGCTGCATCTCCGTTGGAATTGATGCGGTCGCCAAATGGTTTAGCTCCTATAGCTGCGAGAAAAGCACATCAAATATCTCCTGGGGCTTAGTTGCTATCAACATTGGAGTGCGTAGATTCTTGAAGCTCTTGAGACTCTTCAAGAAATATAGTACCACGACTATATTCCTCATTCCCGGTGAAGGTTGATGTTTCCAGCGTTTACACTGATTTCCTCGCCATCTTTCCTTCTATGAATGTCAACGATGATGCGTTGCGGGCTTTTGACGACGAACGATTCTTTTGAAGAACGACTTTGTCTTGGAATCGAAGAGCAACAACGTGTGCACCGTGAATCGGCCGTCTGGAAACATTCTTAAAGACCGAGGGAACATCGCCCTATGGTTTGTCGCCGATTGTCAGCCAACAAAAGCCTCACGCTCGGCGGGAGATTTTACTTTTGGGGTCTGACTGAACCTTTGTCTCAAGATATTGCGTATTCTTTCAAAATACCTCCATGATCGACAGACTGGTTAAGGGGTCACTCGCAGCAGTGCGAGGAATCACCCACTTTTCCTGTTGAGCTCCAGCCTACCAGCGCCCAACCTGGTGAAACCCCATTACCATTGGTACTGGCGATGAAGTCCACGAAGCTTATTTTGACTCGGTGGCCGTGGCGGTGTTGTTCAAAGACGCGCCATTGGGATCAAGCATTTCGTTCGGCAACAGCTGGCCCCGCAGAGGTGTCAGGAGAACGTCATAGCGGTGTGCCGGCCAGACTTCCCATGCAGCTGTGCGAAGGCGGGCTGCGAGGGAGTGTGCAAACAACGCTCCACGTAAACTTCCTTTCAGATGCCTGGGCCTTTGGCGAGGACTCACGCTCAGGCTCAAAGAGCTACTCTTTTGATTTCCTGAAGTACCATGTCGTGGAGCTGCTGCACAGTGGCCGAGTCTCTGATTGAGCGCGGACAAAGAGACCCAACCCAAGGACGCTGCACAACTCAATGCCCTTTTCAACCTGAAGATCGAGGGCTCCTGGACGTGCTAGTTCTGCGATCATGGCCGCCAGCAGGCCTTTAACAGCATCAAGCCTTAGCCCAGTCTGGTTATCAAGATTGACTAACATTAGTGGAGAACAGCAAGTGGTCCATTCAACATGAAACCAGGTTGAAATTCTGGTTTGCAAGTGAACGGCACGCCTATGAATTTCAACGACCGTTTGTGAGAATAGAAGCTTCCCGAGCGGCACCCCTTGAGGAAGCAACTGAACGCTGAATGGAAAGATGAAGAATGGATGAAGACATGTGCCCAGTCTAGTAAAACATTTTATTGACCGCTTGTAGAACCTTGACAATTAGGCGGTTAATGGCTGATAGAGCGATGTTGTCAAGTGGGTTGTCAAGCGTGTGGTAGTAGCACTGCATCAACGTTGCCTTTTGGAACCCGTTTGCAACTATGTCCTACGCATTCAGATTGCATACGACAGAGCCTGGATGGATAATGATGGCTGCAAAATCCGTCAAACATTACAACAAGTGGAACTTAATACACTAGACCTATTGCTAATTGATCGCCGGATCGAGTCCATCCCCCGCACCACCACGAAGGGCGGCGCTACGGTGGCGATCCGGCGCGGCCAGCTCGAGATCACCGGCCGTCAAAGGCCGGAATGCACATAGGCAGAGGGCATGCGACATGAAGGCAGCACCAATGATGCCCACAGTGGTCCTCAGGGCCATGCCGTCCGGGATTAGTGGCATCACGAGGCTGGTGGCGATGCCGCCCCAGTCGAGCGGCACCATGGCCATCTCGGCCAAGTAGCAAGGGCTGATCAGTAGCACAATGACCCCGATAGCAAATGCCATCGCCCGCAAGCCGCTTCCGTTGGCCATCAGCGCTGCGACGGTCACGGCGGCCCCGCCATCTTCTGTTCCGAGCCACGAAGAAGCGGGGCCGACGGCATTTAGGGAACAGCCGGTAGCGGATCGGCATCGCCATCCGGCACGTCAAACTCCAGCGATACGTCGTGGCCGAGCAGTTTCGCTTCCATACGCATCAGCCCGCTGTTCGGGTGGATGTGCGACACGGTGGTGGCGAGGCCCACCGATGCTGTTCAGCAAAGTTGTGACCTTTTGCAGGCCAACACGGTACCAAGCATTCGTCAGACAGACCGACATCACTGATACGTAAAGTCGTAAGAATGGGCATCAGAAGTTGATGGCGGGCGCCTTCGCTCGACTTGCTCGTATTAGTCATGCCGCCAGCGTTTGTTCTGCGCCATGATCCAACTCTGAGGTTTGATACTTGATACCTATAAGCAGATCGACACCTCTCACTTCAATTAGTTGTTCCTGCACATTCACGCAATGGAAAGGTGAAGGACACACAGAGCAGTAGCTAGAAAAGGAGAGCTACTTTCGTAAGCACGGGGAAGACATCATGCTGGAAGTACAGAGGGATGCTGAATCTTTATCGATTGTCGACTACTATCTTTCGACCCATCTTGATCATCAACTCAATCGTTCACCAACTACAAAACAGCGATGATTTAGTCGAGTGAGTAAATTTATGCACACTATGCCGTATTTCACGTCTCGTCACGCCGCGCATAGCCGGATTCATACGATCCAGTCATCGCCGTCAGGCAGGCCGCTTCAAGTTATCGACTCTGTCGTATCGGATGGTTGCATATCTCAGCCTGTTCACATTCAGCAAAAGTTTAAATCAACTCATGGATAGAGCTGATTAAGATTGATTTGTTCATTATTGAGAATCCACATTTGACCGGAGGCCTACAAAATGGCGACGCTTCAATGTTAAGGGACTGAGCACAGGAGGGTACTGCGGCCTCAACACTTTGACTCTGACATTTGTCAACACACACAACAGCAACAACCATCGTGTTTGTCCATTTTGTTCTTCATTTTGCTCAGAATGGTAGTATAATGAGGCGATGTGGCGTCCATTTGCTCTACGAGGAGGAGTAAAGTCACAGAAACTGATGTTGTCATATTGGATCGCCGTCCGGCTGGACGACCTTCCGTGGCCTTTGCTCAACTTCCGGAATGTGGTGCGCGGGAGGACCCCTTTGTCTACAGTTTCCACCGCTCGTCCGCAGATTACGAGTGCGGACCGGTAGCTTGACGCGTAGCCATATGCGCAGGAGACTTTGCGCATGCTGCAGGGAGTAGGCAACCCGCCATTCGCGCCGGAGCCGGCCGGCACGTCCGGTGCGCACGCCCCACCCGCGTTGCCGATGGCCGCAAAGCTGCAAAGCCGCGCCGTAGCCTCCAGTGCCGATAGCGCTCGTGGCCGGCAGCTGCAACTCCAAAAGCGGGTAAATCGACGCGTACAGCATGCACCCAGATGATAGAGGCATTGCTGAAATCAGCGATTTCTGGCCTGTGGCACCGTATCATTCTTCTTCCGATGCACTTCGATTTAAACTTTCTTCACTAAGGCCGATGCACGCGATCTAAAAGCATGGCATTCCACAGCCCTGATCTCACTGCTTTCTGTAGCATATTTCTCATTTGGAGCTAGGTCGTACGTATCAAGCTATTCGCAAAAACGTAGTCATATGACATTGAAAAAAGGGCGACTGAGAATGCCCGAAAATTGTGCTTCTGCAGTGATTTGGGCAATGCACAATGATTTCTTGTGTAAAGGGGAGTGCGGCAGTCCGCAGCCACCCCAGGGGGAGCGAAGAAGCTCCCTCCATTCAATCCTCGTTTTTATTTCTTTGTGGGATGAGGCACAGAGACAGCCGCCCTCTTCATCGCCACAAGTTGTCGCAGCCGTTCAGGAAGGGGAGGACGTGTTCGGACACAATACACAGGGTTTTGGTGGGGAGGGGAGCGAGCATGTGCACTGCTTGACGCATTGCCTGAAGCCCAGCAAAAGTGGCCACGACGACGTGCAGTAGAACACGACTGTCTGAGTCAATCGAAGGTCCATTTGTGCTTGGAAAGAATCCCGCATCTGAGAAATGATGGTTGGGGATTACTGCCTCAGCCAGGGTGAGGCGCCGTTTTGGTGTTGTTGCCGTTGAAGCACGGCGGGCTGGTGGTTCATTCGTTGGTGGGGGTTGGGGGTTGGGGGTGGGGGTAGTCTGCACATGAGGTACGTGCCGGACTGTGCGATCGCCAGAAGATCGAAAATCAACGATCCTGCACGGAACAATCATCCACTTCATGGAACCTTCTGTGCTATCCATAAAACTACTCGTGTCAGTGCTTTCTGAAAGACACTATTCTGCACAAATTGATGCGATGCTGTGGCGTAGTGGGATCGCAAGGTATGCTCAATTCTCACTGAAAATGTGCGCACTTCGGTTTTGGTGGTACAGTGGTATAGCGTACAGTGCAAACTCAGTGCTCGCCACCAGAACAAGTTCAAAAGCCTGTGTTTTGCATAAGACTTGAAAAAGCCAATCTCAGTTAATTGGGAGATTTTGCAGCATTTTCGTGACCTGGCGGATTGATCCGGGCTGAATGTGCCTCCATCCCGCGCACCTCTATGGGGCACCGCGATGGGCCACTGGCGCAGTGGGGCCCACACAGCCGGCCCCGACCCCGACCCCGGCCCCACCCAATGCCCGGCGCCGGAACACATCGTTCTCGAGCCGGGGCGCAGGGCGAAGCCAAGCAGCACATCACTTCTCTTCAACGCCGGAAAAGCAACTGCAGCATACAGCAAGGTTCAGATGACATGGACTTCACCCTAAGCCAAGCTATCAATATTGCCACTTGATGCATCGGGACCCCATAGGTGGCCATAGAGGTTTCTCTGTGAGCCATCCTGGCCCTCGAATATTTCCCCGTGAGAGTTATACGGCAGTTAACAAGGTGCGCCTCTAGGCGGAAAATTTCGAAGGAAAAGTTAGAAGGGAAGAAAGACGTCCACGTCTTTTCCCCGACAGCTTGGCAGTGCCGTCGCTCTCATTAGCCGACTTCTTTCAGCCCCTCCTCGATTTCGAGCAGTGCAAGTCGCCTCCCAAATGAACCACTCCCTTCTTCTCTGATTGAGCGTTATGGAGCCCAGATGTATCCCAACAGAATGTGACACCCCGGTCCTTCAGAAAGGTGACGATGTTCGCCATGTGGTCAACGAAGAAGCTATGATGGGACTTTTCGTTATCCTTGAATCTGAATCGAAAGTGAAGACTTATAGAAAGAGAAGGAAAATCGTCAAGTCCCCCTTGGAAAGTTGATCCTTGTCCCCGAGGATGGCAACGACGCCCCTAGATGACGAAGCGATCTTTGGAAAAATGTCGCTTGGCAGGGTGGTTGAAAAGAGGTACTCAATTGGTCGGACGTCAATCTGCTCTCGAGCGCCCCCTCGCTTAACCCAGATTCGGATGAGCATGACGAGCAAAACAGCAGCCTGAGCATAATTTTTATTTGGCCGTACGTATTCAATATCAGATCAAATTTTCGTCCATAACCGTCTGCGCATGCTGAGACAGCAAGACCATGTTGACCAATAGAAAACACATGTCGCCGACAAGGATGATACGTCAGAGAGTCATAATTTGAAGCATGTTCTCATGTCATCCGTGAAAGAATCGGCTTGGCTTTCACTGTGATCGTCCACTGGAGCAGACTTCCATCTGACATGGGCATCGTGAAATCGTGCTCCTATGGTGGGACTGATGAATGGAGCAGGTGGGGTTATATACTTCTCGATCGGCTGCAAGTGGAAACTTGGTTATATAACGATCATCTGGAAGGAGGTCCAGATAATGCTGCTGCTGTCTGGATGAAGCAGTATGTGTGGAACCTGTTCTAGGATTCTGGAATCAAAATTGCCCAATAAAGGTTTTGCGGCCTATGCACAATGACAAGCATTCATAGGTTCAACTACTTTGTACAACATCCAACTGATCACCCAGGTATCTTCGTCATCTGTAGCTGGTTCCATTCCCCGAAGACAGCTGCACACAATCTCCGCGTATCGTTGACCCATAAGATGAGGAAGTCTTTGCGCCGCCACCTTCAGGATGGCTTCCACAGAGTAGTCTTCATGGGGCAATTGCTCCACATCCACGATCCTTTTCCATATCCCAATCTCCAGTATAACCATACCTAGACTGAAAATATCGTGGCTCGAGGTGTATCGCACGTAGCTTCGTGAGCTCATCTTGTGATTTAATCGAACTTCGGGGTGATGGTACCAGATCAGGCCGTCTCGGGTTTGTGCATTTGCCAAGGATACATCGTCTGTTGGTCGCGCAAATTGAAACCCGGTGATTGCCGCGAAGTCGCAAATCTCGCGCTCACTCGTAGCCCAAAGATTGACGCAGTTTGAGTTGAAGCCTCTATGGAGCCACCTCGACTTGTGGAGTTCGAGGAAAGAGCGGCATAACCGCCGCGCGAGAGTGTATCGTTCGTTCAGGGAAATCCGACGGTATTTGCTTGAGCCTAGGATGCTTCGAAGACTGGTGATTGTCTTACCCGCATTCTCTGCTTCAGAGAATATCCCGAATGACTCCTTTGTCGGGTTGAAGACGTATCCCACAGGCTTGAGAGTAAGTAAGCCTTGGGGCATCTGGTTGGAAAGCAGCTGACAGAGTGAATTGATGCGACTGGCTGCGATCTCTCTTTGCTCCGGTGTAAGACTGGCGCAATTAAGCCAGTCAACATGATGGCTGGGGTTTGTGTCCGAAATGGGATGCGGCTTGTACCAGGGGTGAAGCGCTGTAAGCCTGGTGTTCTCTAAGTCCATTACTTCTAGTGCCAGCCGAGCCGAGGTGTTTATTTCATCTGTGCTTGTAGTGACTGCGTCACTCAGCGTTCCAAGGGCTTGTCGGTCACCATTATGGCTGGCCATAAAGAGCGTTGAATGCTGTAGTCTGATGCTAACGAGGTCTTGTCGATTGAGAAGTGAAAGCAGTTCATCATTCCAGTATTTGAGATTGTGGATAGCTTCCTTTAGCTTCTCTTTGTGCGAGACTCCCCAAGGCTTCGACACGGCTAGGACTTTCTTTCGGGTGCTAACGTTGTATTTAAACCATTCGGAACGCTTCTCATGCAGGATGCGGTGGTCGACCTCGGATATGTCGGCTTCTGGTGGACCTGGGATTTTGTTTGCAGATTCGTCGAGCAGTGTATCTGGAACATAAATGTTCACAATTGCATGGGCATCCTCGAGGTTCTGTCGAATGCCTTCGATGCAACGAGCAACAGTGGTTGAAAAGACCTTTTGAAGTTCTTTAGCACTAGAGCTTGTGAGAGACTCCGAATCTCGAGGGTAAGTGCAGGCTTGGAGGGACCAAATATTGACTTTGACCTTCTCTTGATCCAACCGCATTGCTAGGGCGGCCATGTCGCTCGGAAAACTCTTCATATCATGCGAGATACGAGATATCTCAAATATCTTCTCCACAACAGCAATGAGACCTGATGTCCCGATGGCTAGAGACACAGCCTCCATTTCTATGAGGACTCTCTCCCGAATGACATAGAACTTGAGTTCATGTCAGCATGGAAAGATTAGACGTTTGAAGTCTAAAAGTAGAACCAGGCAGGCCGTAGGCGACTTGATCGAACGGTCGAAAGGATGATGTACGTCGTGAAATAAAAAGGATATGCCACATGCCGAGAGTAATCTTAAATAACGGGTACGTCAGGAGCCTGTAGCGCAGTAGCGACGCGCGCTACTTTTCAATCAATCATCTAGCCACTGGGCATCATCCACCAGGCAGATCTCTCAGCTGATTTGCATGTAGAGTACGGGGAAAACCAGGCTTTCCAAGTCGAACGGACATGCAAAGTTGTGTGCTGACTGCATCCAAAGTAGAGCAACTTAGTGGCCTACTTGAGCCCTTTCAATTGACAGAAGAATGGTCCCGTCAATTGCGCTTCCTATGGGCTGATCAATATGCATGGAAAAGAGGAGAACCTGTTTTTTTTATCAAATGGATATGCGAAGTGGTGTGCTGTCTGCACCTTTTATTGGTGTGTTGGAGGTGCTTTGTGGGAGTCTGACCGTGAGATTTATGCAATGATGTACATCTGCACAACCCCTGTTAGATTTGGTCGGTCTGATGTGGACTGCTCTACCTTAGCAGGGTCCTTATCACATGCACAATACTAGTGACTTGCAATATAATAGTGTGGCCCTTCCTATAGAAATTCAGAACCTTCCCATAGTCCCCAAGTCTTTCGAAAATTAGCTGTCTGCTACGAAACCATGATCACAACGCCCCCTCGACAACTTTGCAGTCACGGAATCTACTCCCACTATGTTCTTACCATATAGGTCGGCCGGCAGCCATATGCCATCATCCAGCAGCCGGCATCACCACTCAATCAGCTCTTCAGAGAACTGGTCGGAATCTCAATGGAGTCATCCTCAGCTCACCTCACGTAGGAACACCGTCGCCTCCACCAGTCACCGCGGGATTGAGACAACTTACGCAGAGTTCTTCCGCATGATAGGACGCCACAGGATACCTGTTTTCAGGACATCATCTTTTCAGATTAAACGGGATGCTGGCCCTCTTGGGCGCGGAGGAACTTTCGTCGCACGCTGGAGTAAACTCGAGAAAACCCTAACTCTTAAAGACCAGAGTATCTCAGTAAAGCCATTCTTCCTCAAGAGCCACGCAAACCTATCGCGTGACTTCCAGCCTCACATCACAGGAAGCATAGAAACCGGTACAATTATCGTATCCAAACATGTTAATGTCGGAAGCAAGTTCGCGACACCAAATCCAACTGATTACCTGGCATCATTTATCACAGAAGCGTTGGTTCTCTCTCATCCTACTATTCAATGGTCTCCTTTCTTCCCAGGGGTTATTGGTTTCCATGTTGAAGAGTCGCCTAACAGCCATGCCGACATACACCAATACCCCGTGTTGCTTCTGGAGATAGGCAGCAACGGCAATCTCGAGGAGTGGTTTAGGGGCATGTGGCGCGCTAAGCTGGTACAACCAAGTCGACACATGATTGCTGGTCGAAATTGGCTCCAGTTCACCGATATTCTGAGCTCGAGACTCGTGCTTAGCTGGGAACAAAAGAAACGTCTAGCTTCCCAGCTTGCTTCTGCACTTGCTACACTTCATAATGCCGGAGTTGTACATGGCGATGTGAAGATGGAAAACGTTCTCTGTTGCGCAGTACAAGAGGGGGAAATTAATACACTTTCCAGTTACTTCCCACAGCTTTGCGACCTTGGAAGCTGTGTGCTTCTCTCCGACATCCCACCTGGTACGACAACAACGCTTCCATCGTGCTCCTTTCCATGGGATGCCCCAGAATCAGAGAAACAACTCAGTAGAGAGGGGCTCATAAGACCGATATTTACTCCTTTGGAATACTTTTGGCTAGGATCTTCCTGGATGGTAACGACCCATTCGACGAAAACTACCGGGTAATTTCTGGAAGCAACTCCCATTACTCACCTCTTTAATGAAACATTTACAAGGGCCAAACGCAGTTATGGAGCATGTTGTTGAAAAGAATCTGAATCCTTCTGATCTTCCAATTTTGGACGAGAATGACGTGGCGGAAGAAACTCATCTTAAAGACGTCGATGCAAAAGGGAAGGCCAAACGAGACGGTTGCGCATATAACAAGGTCCAAGGCTCCATAATTCGCATATTAATGGAGAAAACACTACATTCATCTTTCGAGGAGCGGTTAGGAGATATGAATGTCATGGCCAAGTTTCTGGGACAGGCCGTGGAAAGTTGTGACGATGACTTAGAGAGGTACGTCTGCATATTTGTACAAGATATGTGCTAAAAGCACTATTCGTCCAGACTTGGAAACTTCGATTGGGGATGCCCATTTTCGAAGAATCTATCATACCATTGGCAAGACAAGCTATCTTGGTTACGCCGGGATGCTAGGGTTCTGTGCCGAAGAGATCTGAAACCTGAAAACTGCATGCTACGTCTTGACGCGGCCTCCGGATCGCGTCATGTACAATACGATAGGCTGGACGCAGGCGCACTTTCTACAGAATTTGAAGTTGTGGGGACAGAGGACTTTCAAGACCCGAAGACATTGAGACATGCCGCCGAAGCATCAAGAGTCCCGAACGTGAGCGAAACCTTCCATCGGCTCGTTGTGTTGTATCCATCAATTGACAAGGTTTTAGCTTCTTGATCCGACGTTTCGCCATCTGCTGAAAGACGAGCTGTTTACAAGGGATTTGTTTCGGCAGCTAAGAACGTTAGCAGATAACAACTCGGCTGAGGCTGCCCTCCAGGCCTCATGGTGCTTTCTGCACGGCTGGGGAGTCGCCCGAGACATGAATCTATTTGGTCAATACATGCTGCAAGCCGTCACGAAAGAACCGAAAGCCGCCTTGGAGAATTTCCTTCCCGTTGCTAACGGCCGTTGCTAACGGCCGTTGCTAACGGACTACCAAGCCCGCCTATTCTGAAGCCTGATGATGCCAAGGCGAAACGGCTTACTCGGCTTGCTTTTGAGGCCATGAGGGATGCATTTTACCGACATCTCGATCTAGCATCAGCAGCATTTTTCGAAACATACTTGCCTGAAGAATTTACTTCAATCCTTCATTGCCTCAGGACGACCAAAGTCGATTGCCCGGGGTTGGGGCCTCTTCTTCCTCCTATGTCTCCAAGCAAAACCGTCTTTGCGCACCTTCTCGACGCCTGTCGAGTGGGTGACATTGAAGCGGTCGAAAATATTGTGAGACAAGACACAGTATCCAATACCAAAACCGACGATGGTTTGGACCTTGGGACGCTATTGCTACAGGCATCCGCGCATGGACACGCATACCTCGCGCTATATCTTTTGCAAGAAGGAGCCAATCCTGATGCCCAAGATGAGGCTTCTCGCACGCCGCTCTTTTTCCTCGGAAGGTTTGATGACGACATGGTCGAGAACGTTGGCTGCATGCTATTAAGTTATGGTGCTTCTGTCGAAGTCTCAGATGCTGCAGGTCAGTCGCCTCTTGCCTTCGTACTCAACGCGGAGAACGATTTCCTCCCATCTTCTGTGTACACAGCAGCGAAGTTCCTGATCAATGGTGGCGCCAATCTGGAGGGGCAGGCGCCTCTTATCCCCATGGTCAACACCATGCTCTCCGGCAATACACGACTATTGGAACTATTCAAGAAAGCTATGAGTCCCTCGCTTCATACAACTGACCAGCATACGAGCGAGCAAATCAATGATGCACTCACAGTCAAGCACATCGTTCTGTCTGAGATTTTCAAAGAGCCTGAAGTCCTTTGCGTACGGAAGCACGGAGCGTGGATACATCACACTTTGCATTCTACACGTGCAGTCTTGGGACCGGCCAGGTATCTTCAACTCCACGAGGTCTTTCTTCCCTTCTAACTTCTTTTCTTTGCAGTTTGCCGCCTGGAGGCGCACCTTGTTGACTGCTGTATGACTCTCATGGGGAAATATTCGAGGGCTAGGATGGCCTGGGTCACAGCAACTCCATGAGGTATTTGGAATACTAGTTGAAGGAATGCCACAAGAAGCCTGGATCTTGATCATGGCGCGTTTTCGAGCACACGATCTCATTCAGCGCATTGTATCTTTTGATAGTTGGCCCCATGACTTGATGGAACCCATGCTTCGCTTCGGCATTATCGGGGATTTAGACATGACAAGACATTATTTACAACTTGGCACCAAATTCGACAGCACAATCGCCGGCGCCGATGGCCAAAATCTTCTCCATACTGCAGCTCTGCAAGACTGGCCCGTTCTGCCACTTCAGACATTGTGTTTTGAACAAGCGGGAGTGGTTGACGTACCGGCAATGGCTTGCAAGCTAGCTAGAAGGTCCCGTTTTAATCCATTCGACCTCGCAGTGCTGGCAAATAACTATGAACTCGCAAAATTTCTCCGTGGATTAGGAGCTAAGACAGCATCCGCTCACATCGTCTTACAATGCAATCCGTGGGGCGAATGCACGCGCGATCACACCAATGACACGTCCATTCACATTATCTCAGTGCTAGGCCAGAAGTGCACGCTTTTAGGGCAAGTTCTGGTTGCAGGAGAGACTAGAACAAATTCTCGCAGAGCTGCTGTAGAATATCTTCTTCAGCTGAATTCTCCCGCTATTGCCTTTCCCGAATCGAACATCAATGTGTTTCACATTGTGTGGGAGAGGTGGATCGATGCACCGCAGAGCAGTAAGTTCACCGACGAATCTTAAGTATACCGGTCTAAAAGTATACACTGCCAGGGATCAAGCCCGAGTCGAAAGATGTTTTTGAAGAAACCAACAGGGTATTTGACATTCTGTTGGCCCGTTTCACTGACCGGGGCCTGCTAAACGTGGCGGACTCTCGATTCGGCTATACACCGTTACACTTTGCAGCTCTGTCAGGAAATGCCGAAGGTGTTCGTCGTCTTCTTGGACGCGGGGTTGATGTCAATGCCTCCAGTTATAAAGGCGAAACAGCCTATGATCTGTTACTGATAAAATTCTTTCAGCAGCTTGGTATTGCCTCCGCTGTTGAGGCTGGAGTTGTGCGATCCCCTGCCGGAAGGATAGTTGCGAAAGATCTAGATGCCTGGATGATGTTTGACGTCCTTTGCGCACTGCGCTTTGAGAATGCTACTGATACGCTAGCTATCGAACACGTTCACGACACTGAAAGTATAGGGACAGGAGAGTTCAAGGTAAAATCTGTTCAAGGTGCGGTCCATGTAGCAGCGTAGCTGACGTGAGTCTCGCCTAGCATGTATCGGACTGCAATCACCCTGGTTGTATCGGCGTGTTGAAGTTTTTCCTTGAGCCACTAGCAGGGGTTCAGTATAAGGACAGGTCAGGATTTCAATCCAGCGGCAGAAGAACAATTTTGACTCACCACGTGAACTTCAGCGTTTGGGGCCGTCATAATGCGGAGTACACTCTGGTGGAAATCCTGCCACCAGCTGCTAGGAGAGATCTTGGCTCATTTATAGTTGCTCTCATACCACCAAGTGGTACAAAGGCGTCTTAGAAACTTACCAATATGACACCGACAGGTTCATGTTTGAGCGCTTATTGGAGTCGAAGAAAGTCCTTGAGGAATTGCCTCACTGATTTCACGGCCAAGTAGTTACACATACTATGGGCTATCCAATGTTATGGGAATGAAAATAAACCGTTTTCAGCTTTTACTTAAAAGCAAGATTGCCGTCCACGGGACGATCATTCCCTCGGTTGACATCGATCCAATCCTGGACGCCCCGGCACAGGGCTAACTAAGAAGAGGCAGATCCTTGTGTTATCGAACTTGACCTCAAGCAGCGTAATCGTGATCACCTGCTGGTCCTTGACTGCCGAGATTGTGGTCGTAAGGTCGAGTTTCTCCTCGTTGCAATTATTGACTATCGTTCAGAGGCTCCGAAGGAGTGATCGTTGTTGATTTTGCAGACTGGCACCAGTGCGAATCGTTGGCCTCCTCTGCATTAACCGAGTGTGTCTGGAAACCGGAGTCAAGATCCACACCTGCCATCTTTGCGATGCGGTCATACACCATCGCCTCCATAAGCAACGCCACTCTGCGCGGCCTTTACTGACGCGGCTGCATTGTATTGGGCCCGCACGATATTTTAGAAGCGATTTACTTGCATTGGTTCTCAATCTATTCCAGTCGATCCTGCGAGACCACACCACGAGGGAACATTTATCCACCGAGGCTCAGCACCTGATCAACCTAATGGCCTGAAGGCCTTACCAAGAGATTTACGAAAGGTTGATGGGGTCACTCCACGCAGGTTTGCAGCACATCGACTACGAGGCTGCGCACTCCTTGTCGTTCCAATCGCTGCACACCCAGCACGTCGCGGCCCACCTGCTAGCCGTCGATGGCGGCTTCCAGAAGAAGCAACTAAAGAAAACCACAGCCTGATCTTCCAAATCAGTGTTTCTGAATACCACTTCAACACTGGAGTTTGGAGGATGAGCTGGCTGGCTACTGGACCAGCTTGCAGTTAGGAAACGAGACCTTGTGGGCAAGAGAGCTTCGGCGGACATGATGATAATGGAGTTACCACGGCTCAGACAGGGTTCTTGAAAACATACCTAAACAGGAGATTTTCACAGGAGATTTTCTTGACTACTTGACCTTGTTGACGGACTTGAAACACTCTGCTCCCTCAGTAGATCTATTCTGAGGTCCCACATCCGCAGGAGATGTGAAACCTTTGAAGCAGTGCTTTCTGAGCCAAACACAGGAATGGATGTTCATCCCGTGGTTTCATTCGGGATTGTAGCGTTAGCCAGAAGTCCGTTTTGCGCTATTGAAAATGATGCGTGCGATATGTCTACTTCTTAGCATTATACAGATACTCTTGCGGTTTCATTTGATGTTCCCCGATGTTCTTTCTCCCCAGTCACAACTCGCTGTTCTGGCGGCATTTATCAAGGTAGGCAGACGAAAGCACGCGTAACCGAGACATCTAAACTGTCGCCTGGTTTGGGTTCAGTCCAATGCCAATTCCAAAGATGGACACGCAGGAACCCTTCAAGATGATTGTCTCAGAAGATAATTCAATGTGCAGCATGCCATCTTACTTCGTCGGCAAGTACATTGCGCTGATGTATTACACGTTAGACCAGTTATCAACAGGAACAGAAACAAAAGAAACCTGCAGGAATATCGCGATTTCGAACTCAGCAAGGCCCCAAGGCTTCGAATTGTATAAACGACAAAAAGAACGTGCGTAAGACTGCTAACTTGGATCAAAAAAAGCAGAGCAAAGGCACTCGTATCTCTCTAAGCAGCATCTTCTTCCCGGATAAGGATATTCCTGGTAGCCCGACTAGTAACGTTGGCGGCAGCTTTGAAGCTCTGAATCATAGCCACATAGAGAGAATCTTTGCTGACCTTGCCCTTGGGAATGGGAAGAGCCAGAACCGCCTCAGCCATTTTGCCCCAGGCCTCGACAAGCTGGATGTCATCATCGTCATCATCGCCCTTTTCGTGTTCAGCGTCGGAGGTGAAGATGTCCGCAGCGACTTGCTTTCCCTTGCCCTTGCGCTTCCCCAAGTCACGGCTGCTGTTGGCGCCAGCCTCATCATTGTCGGCAAAGGAGGCTCCAAACCCTTGGTCATAATCCTCGTCCAGGCCGCGGGGATCTTCGGGCTGCTCTTGCTCCTGCTCCTCCTCTTCCTCATCCTCTTCCTCTTCTTCGTCGTCATCATCGACCGAGACTGCGAGGCGGGCGCGCTTGGAGACCGGTGGCTTGTACGTGAGGTCCTCCAAGGGACGTTTGCGGCGCATGACGGGGCTGAACACGGTACGGGGCGGAGCAGCGAGATGCGAGGAGGCAAAAGGCGAAGAGTCTCTGGCCAACCCCGAAAGTGCATCTCTGGCAGGGCCGAGAGGCGGGGGCTGCATGGGCGTGCCGCATTCGGAGGCGGGCGCGAGCGGGAGGCTCTGAGCTGCGCATACCTGGTTTACTTGGTCGCCTGCGGCATGAGCGCGTACATGATGCGCGAGCTGCATGCCATAAGGCAGGCTGTAAACCTGTGGCGACGAGATGGACGCAGGGTGCAGTCTTATCCACCGTAGACAGTGTAGTTCTGCTTCACTCTCCGATCTTGATGAAGCAAGCGCCGAAGTAAATTACAACGCCTTGCATTTCTCATCCTGGCGTTGGTGTTCATAACAGGTGCCCGTGCATCAAGGATGATGGCTTGATGTTCTTGATCGGGTGGGTTGGTTGGGGTGATTGACAAGCATTAGTCCCACCGCGCCAGGATCAAAGCGGTATGGTGTCATTTGGAGAGGCGGTTTGTTAATATGAAAGAGATGATCCTAAGATCGGAGAGAAAACGGGGTTGAATGCGAGATGAGCGTCAGGGTATCGTGGATTGCGCCGCTGCCGAATGTCTGGCGGACGTTGGAGTAGATGAGGTACTCAAGAATTGTTCATGATGTTCAGTGGCAAGCGCCCAAGACTGCAACCAACAACAGCTGAAACATCATCTACCTCCTAACGCTCGCATCTTTAACCCCACGCTGCATCGCAACTTAACGATAAATCAGTAAGCGCTGCTTGCTGAAATCGTGATTTTTGCTGTGCTCAAAAATATGCCGGACGGAGCGAATGGATAATGGAGTGAAGGAGACCGTACAATGTCTAATCTCCCATGCGAATTCAACAGCTACTTATTCGGTTGGGATGATGATAATGGTTCGATATGACTGCAGTGCACAGCGACTCCGCTACTGCCAGGACGCGAATGAGCCTCGGGACTGGGTCCTCTCCGTGCAATGCATTGTGGTGCGATGTTGGACGGGAGAGAGCATGGGCCTTTGGGGGCGGGGGACTCCCGACCAGGCATGGTCTGCACTGGGCGGAAATGACCCAAGGTACTTGGCACCAAATTTATTTGTGGGAAGCCACAATCTTTCTTCCCTTTCAAGTTTTCTTCTTCGCAGTTTGGCGCCTGGAGGCGCACTTTGTTAACTGCCGTATAACTCTCGCGGGGAAATATTCGAGGGCCAGGATAGCTCACAGAGAAACCTCTAAGGCCACCTATGGGGTTGCCAAAAGTCATGAGAAACAGATACATCTCTGTACTTACACGTCGCTGTTCGTCAGAGGTAGGCATCGTTATCGCGGGGGTTGACATGCGACACGACGCGACGCGACGTAGAGCGACGCGGGCGAACGAGATCGATCTGGTTGAGGCTCGTCTTGCTCGTCGGCGCATTACTGGCCATCAGCCGCAGTTCCCAGGCATTTTTGGCTTGGTTTGAAAAATAAAAGACGTCTTGGTTAAGAAAAGACGCCGTCAGCAAGCTCATGGGTTCGGAACCAGTCGGCTCTGGCTTGCGCAGAGGAACCCTCATGTACAACGCTCCCTGGGTTGAAGTCGCTTACAGAATTGAGCACTTAGTGGCTTCTTTAAACCTAATTTCTCTATACTTAGAGTTATCTGTTTAATGCTGAAGCAGTCAAATCTTCTAAAAAGACTAGATAGTGGCTACTATCTCTTGCTGTTGGACGAGAATATATAGTTCAAAGGACTACTTCTCAGAAATCTGCCCCTCCCGCTGTATTCCTTATCTCTCGTCTGATCGACAAAACACGCCTAATTCCAATTCATCTCCCTCCTTTGTGCATATCGATTATGGAAACAAGCGACTTAAAAAATATTTTTGCATATCTTGGATGTTTTGTTACTACTCACAGCCTTCTAGGGCCCTCAGACTCTCGCGAGATGCTGCAACGAAATTTGCTCTTAGGCACTGACTTGGGCTTTCGGTTAAATGCAAACCTTTTGGCGTTCGGGTCGTACACAGCCAAGCTCTTCAAAACGGCATCGTTTCCACGAGCAATCATCTCGTCCTAATACTGAGACAAGACCGTCTTGATAGGGTCCTCGTTCCCGACTTGATCGCCAATTTCTCCGATGCGTTTCGCAAGGAGGAGCGCATCCATGATGGCCTGAACTCCACCTTGACCCCCGACTTCGAAGAACAGATTAGTTCAGGCGCAATTCTTGGTTAGCTGGGTACTTACATGGGGGCATACAGTGCGCCGCATCGCCGAGCAAGGTCACTCGGCCTTCGCGCAGCTCGGGGCATGTGAAGGTTCGGAGTGGAAAGGGGTTGCCCAGCATCCTATCGACAGCTGTGCGCTCGATGACGTCGCGGAACTCCGGTCGCATATTGCGGGTGAGGTTTTTGGCGAATTCTTGCAACTCCTCCTGGGACGCGGACTTGGTCCAGAAGGAGTCGGACTTGGCGTTCTCGTCTCTCCACGTCAGAGCCTAGTAGAAGTCTCCTGCGTCACCAGACAGGTAGACCTTCTCCATGGCAGTGAAGAGTGTGATGAACTTAGGCGTAGTATCTTCTAACTCTTCTGGTAGAAAGATGGTATGGGTTGAGTGGCCCTGCTCCAAGTGTATCTCCATGTCCCGACCGCTCAGGGTGAGCTCGCCCTCGATCACTCCAAGTGGAAGACGCTTCAGAAGTTCCCCGCTGGACAGGTTTTTTCTCACTATTAGTGCGTTAGAAACCACTTCAGATGCTCTGATTGCAGGTCTGGGAATTCATACCAGCGCTATGCACGCTATCCGCACCAACCACAATGTCAACGGTAGCAGAGCTACCGTCCTAGAACTTACAGCGACGCCAGCGGACGTTTCTTCAATCGACGAAACCCTCTTGTTGAAGGTCACTGTGACATTGGTGCTGAGCCACTGCCGGAGTCGTTCGCGGTTGCATCTTAGAAAGTCATTGGGGCCCTTGGATGTTGCCCCAAAGCGAACATTGGGGTCGTTGCTCGGATATATCACCGACTGGGCTGGTAAGTCGAACGGGACAAGGTGACTAGTCGTTTCCAATGGCGCCATGTCGTCTGGGACCGAGGCCCGCAACTCTTGCAACATCCTATTGAAACTTGGTTAGAGTTACGTTGAACGCTTTCAAATCCTCGAAAAGTGTGTGGGTATGATGTGTTACTCACGAATGTAGCGAGATACACCAACCAGACGTCCTCGCCTCCGGATCCTTTTCGAAAACTTCAAAGCTTATTTTCCGCTTTCGCAATAGCTGCGCCAGCGTTAAGCCGCCGATTCCGGCTCCAATAATGAGCACATGAGGTTCCTGGCCTGCAATCATGTTTGCAACGAGTTTTGAAAGACTGTCAAGGAATATTTGGATGTATGCTGAGCATGAGGATGATGAGATTCAGCAGGTCTGAACGGAAAAGTGGTTGCACATATATGCTCTTTATCATCTTGCCTGAACAATGTTGGGCATCCACCTCGGATCGTCGTATTGACTGAGAACAGTCCAGTTGCGAGTAGCAACCTGTCGGAACGTTTTTCCGACATCGCAATCTGAGGGAAAAAGCCGAGTGGGGTACCCCGGCTAGCTCAGCGGCACGGACGCGGGTACCTAGTTCAGGTGGGTCTCGGCGCCGCACGCGGCGCTGAGGAACGGGGTCGCCGGCAAGAAAGCCCGAGAGTTCTACTCAAAACTGGAACTACCACTCATGCGACTGAACCAGTTACTAGTCATCAGTCAACAGCATCTCGCACATATCCCACGTCGAAAGAGGATGGAAGCAAAAGAAATGGCAGCTGTAGCCAACGCAGGCTCTGCGCTCGGGGTCTGAAGCCGACGCGCCGGGGATCCGCGACCGATCCTGCAACGTCTGTCACCAGCGCAAGATACGATGCAACAGAAGACAGCCATGCGCTGCATGCAGTCGTCGCGGAGTTCCCTGTGTTTACCCGTCCTCAGTGAAGCCATCCCGGCGTGCCAAGGCGACGACCGTGGCCGACATTGTGCGTCGCATCTCCGGGCTCGAAACCACTCTCGTCACGGCGGCGGGGTTTTGCATCCAGCCCGACAGCCCGGCCACACCCCAGGGTGGCTTTGGCGAGGACGTCTTGGTCCGACATGATTCTTCAAGCCGCTATTTTGATGAAGCGATCCTTTCCAAGATTATCAAACTGGTACACGGCCCGCACGTCTTCGCTGAAGCATAAGCATGAGGCTTGGTTCTGACAACGCCGCAGGAACACGATGTCCGCTCTTATTTGTCAATTTCAGAAGCGCAGTCCGCTATTCAGATGGCTTCATCACCATTCGTGCCCATAGGGATCATCTCTGAGCCTTTCCCCATCCACTTGATGTCGTCATTGCACCCCGAAAGGTCAGCAGCAATCCTTCTATGGACGAATTACGTCAACAACATCGAGCCTTATGTGAAGATTCTCCACGTTCCGAGAGATGAGGCGACTGTCTACAATACGATAGCCGAGCCCAATCGTGCAAAACCTGAAGATCTGGCGCTATGTTTCGCCATCTACTTCGTCTCTGTCGCTGTCCCTGATGGTGCCGTCCGCTGCGGTCAAGAGGAAAGAATACTCAAGCTTCATCGATTTAGAAAAGGATTGGAGCAAGCTCTGGCGTATGCCAACTTCCTCGAGCGTCCGACGATCACGTTACTCAAAGCGCTTGGGATATATCTTGTGGGTATCCTGCGCCCAATTTCCGCGCCTCCTGGTGCACTCTCGCCCCGACGGCCCATGAAGCCAGCTAATGATTTTTGTCAGGTAGGACTGCGACTTTACAATCATGGAAGATGCGTCTGGACTCTATATGGCCTCACTATACGAGCTGCCCAGTCTATTGGTCTCCACCGCGATGGCCAGAATCTCGGTCTGTCGCCTTTTGAAACTGAGATACGACGTAGGCTCTGGTGGTACTTCATCGTTCGGGACGGCAAAACAGCCGAGGACTACGGCCTGCAGAGCACATCCAGCCTTAACCTCATCGCCGAGGCCGAGCCGCGTCGCAACCTTGACGACGGCGATATCTACAGGGATATGGAAGAACTGCCACCCGCACGGGGGGTGTGGACTCCAATGATTATCCAGCTGATTAGCATTGAATTCTCCCGCACATGGCATCGGCTGACGCAAATCGCACCTTCGACGTCATTGGAAGTGCCGAAAGAGGAGCTGAGGCTACAGATCATCAACGACATGCGGTGCCGCGTGGGAAACCTCCTTCGGGCATGCAGCCCCGTTGTCCCGGCACACCGTCTCACAATGCACACTTCGAGCTTCGTCATCCGTAAAATCGACTTCATTTCGCGTCAGCAGTGGGTTGTCCTTCAGCATCCAAACCCGTGGCTGAGCGAGTCTTTCACCACCAACCAGGGCCTTCTTGAAGCTGTCGAGATCCTCGAGATGGGCATGTCGTTTGGCAAGGACGAGCTTCTACGACCGTTCCGCTGGTTGACACTCGCCTACCCCTAGTACCACCTCACGCTCTATGTTCTCAGTCACCTATGCGCACGGCCTGACGGACCACACGTCGACAGGGCGTGGATCGTGGTTGATGAGATGATGTGGCAGGTGAGACATCGTTAGACAGAGGACGGTCTCCTACCTACGTTGACTTGGAACGTCCTATCTGCCCTCTACTTGAAGGCGCTGGGTCGGAGAGAGAGTAAGGCCGGGGATGTTGCGAATAACGGTAGGATTTCCTAACAGGTGTCTTTCTTAAGACTCGAAGAATCCGCGGGTGGCCAGGATAATGAGGGGATATTATCTGGTTTCAACAATCATGAGACAGATTGGAAAGAATGGGCACAGTTTGTAGACTGGGATACTATGATACAGGAGTTTCAAAATGACGGCCTGGGGATGGGAAACTTTCTTTGAGAGTATGGCGCTGCGACTAACCAGCCATGCTTAGGCTTGCATTTTGCCTGAGGCAATTCATTGACTGAAATATCTGCAAGTTCTGAGTTAAATATCTTGGAGAATCAAGTATCTGCTGAGCCTGTCGCAAGAATCATGCGGCGGCTTGAGAATTTCCAGTTATCTGACCATTCCAGTCCATCCCAAAATCCAAGCTGGCCAAGACATGCGACTCTGGGCCTACTTAAAATACATGTATCCTATGCTCCGACAGGGTGACTGAAGTGGATGCTGATGTTATGGAGTCCACATACCACCGTCAAGAGCCAGAATCATGAGCTTACCTTAATTAGTGGGTTGCCTTCGAACGCAAGCAAAATGGCTGCGTCTGAAGCTTGGACGCATGTATTTCGGGTGCGTCCGAATAAGCAGAGCAGGCACCCAGGTAAGGACCCTGATGGCAGCTGCATCTGAACAGCCACAGTGCGTCTGAAAGGCCATGGGAAGGGATAATTTACTACAACATCGATGGGACATCGAAGCGGCTCTTCTTCTTCTCTTTTCGAAGCACACAGCATTGTGACAGTTGTAGATGTCGAGGATGTGACCGTATTGGACGGCCCCTGAAAGTTCTGGTGCATAATCTCCCGCATCGTCTTTTATGCTTCAGCCTGTTTCTCACGCGATACCGTCATACATGTTTGTGGTTTCAACTGGTGTGTCTTGCCCCTAAATCTCCAGTAGTGTCATAAGAATGAAGAAGCGCGCGCATTCATGTTTCTCTCTGGGTTGGACCCCAGACCTGCCCCTAAGTCTTGGAAGCAGGCGTCAGTAACCCCCCGTGGGTGAGAAAGACAAACGGTAAAACATCCTCGCATCCTTAGAAGATGAAATGGAGTAGACTTTTGTTTTGCCTTGTAATCCGGTTTGATTGTCGCCTGGTATTTGGAGTCCTGTTGTCGGGTGACCAAGGATTTTCCGGTGGTGTGGAGATTGGACGAGATCTCTGGTATCTCAATTCATCGAGAGCAAGGAGGAACCCCGGAAGAACAGTCTTCCCAGTCGAGTCTGCTGGAAGAGTATGGGGAGTAACCTGGGGGTGGGGCACGTCAAGCAAACCCGTAGATGGTTGCCTTCAACCTTGCAAAACCAAAGCAGAGACCTGGAAGGGCCTGAGGGCCGTTGCACTCATGGCGATGCGACGGTCTGTACTGCTGGTGTGTGGCAGCGGCGCCGCATAGCAGGCTGGATGGTGTCTGTGTCTTCTAGAATAAGTGGTCATTTCTGTGCCCGGGAAACTGCTACTACATCCACGCTCTCACCCTCAGAGTCCTTGCTCATTTGTGACGACCTGAGCACGATCAATCCTGCCAACTGACAGACTGACACTGGACTACAGGGAATTGAGGCGCCCCAGCACGCAAGTATTAAAACTGTGGGGATTAAATACGCACACAACTGAAATGTTCCCTCCCATCCCCATCCACAGAATTGTAAACTTAAAGCCTCGCATGTCACATGCGCCATGCACCTACTACTAGCGAGGAGGACACAACATGGAATGGAGCTGGAGGAAAGGCGTAGATTGGCGAGGGGTGGATGACACTGTATGATGACGGAGAAAGGTTCATAATGTGAAGTCTGATGTTAGGGTCAAATAAAAGAATCCACAGGCATGTGCAGTGTATAGTAAACTTTGGCGACGTAAAGACACACCAGCCTAACTGAATCTCATCACAAACAGTCAATATGCCTAAGGGTTAGGCGGTAAGGAGAATATCTGCTCCGTGTAACAGATATTTTGCAGCGCGATCCATTCAGCTAGATACTTTAATGTAAAGACGACATCTTAGACGTGAAAGCGGGTTGCCTCTGTGAATTCCAAAATAATCCCTTATGATACAAACAGGTGTATCAGTGTTGGTGCGTGTGCGAATAGCTTGGCGGCTAGAAACAGCCACCCCCCCCCCCCCCCCTGGGGAAGAGATCATCATTGCCGTCGAGAGTCCAGAGACATCGTTGGGGATGGCGTCTATAATGCTCCAAGTGCTTTAGACGCCACCTGAATCTGGCACCATGGGATCTGAGAATGTCAGAGTGGGTGGTACAAGGCGAGACCAGCGGTGGAAATGGTCTGAGGCACCAACGTCGAAGTGTCTTCACTTGTAGCAGGGCTTTCATGACTAGGAAGGCGACAGCGATCTCCTTGCAGATGATATCGACAGGTTAAAAACAAGGAGGACAAACATGACGAAACGATGAATATTGATACTGCCACCGACAGCCACACAGAGCAATGAGCGGGCGTGGCCGATAAACCCAGACGAATGCGGCAGGGCGGTCGCCAGGACGCGACCGGACCGAAACCTCAAGAAGACAAAAAGGACCCAAGTGCTGGCAGCATAACGCATGCGACGATCGACACAAGCTGACAGCCAGACGGGAGCTGATCGCGTCTGGTGGTGGCGGTGGCTTCGAGCGGGACACAGAGGTCAAGGGTTCGTCCCCGGTCCAAAACCAAACCGCGCACGTACGCGATGGAAGCCGATGAAGCTGATAAATTGGATTGTGGAGGTGAGGAACCGTGCCACACGAGCTATCATGAACGGCTGGCGGCCTTCCTTGATCGCCTTGGCGACATCTTGGGATAAGTAGAGAAGAGGGTTAGCCATGGCGCGCCATTTCGGAGAGAAAGATGAGGCAGAGGAACCACACTCTCCCGGCGCCATCACCCGTATTTCTCGCCACAAGTGGTATGGCCTTCGTGACGCTTCGAAGCAGTGTGGATGCCAAGAGTTGATAGGGCTATGTCGCGTTGAAGGGCCAGCATCGTCAAAAGCATTGGCGTCTAATTCATTAGATAATGGGCATGGGAGTCACAGTTCTGGATGCCGTAGGAATGTCAACACTTTGTTGCGAAATACATAAAGAGAGCGCTTGCGTTGTTGGTGAGAACAACTGCGACGCCAGAAACATTAGCGGTCTACAGCGTCCGTTGACTTCAAGTGGAGAGGTGTAGCGCTCGGTCCTACAGCGTTACAAGCACGCAACGCAGAACACAAGGGTCGTGAGATGTAGGTATAGCAAACAGTACGAAAATGTGCGGATGCGTGCAAGCCTTTCACCTTCCATGGTTAATTCCATGCTGCTGTTGTAGAGGGGAGCTTTGCGCGAGACTGGTTGATTGGAGACAGATACGACTTCGTTTTTGCGGCAGAGGAATTACTCATCACTATGGACATGGAAGATGAAGTCAGAGCATACTCAAAAGTCAGCGTTGACGAAGGTGTCAAAACCAGCCTCGGTCACCTCGGTCCTCGTGCCGGTGAAGCTGATGCTCAAAAAGTTCCCGTACCCATCACCAACCAGCAGTTGCGCCGGCTTCTTCAATTTGAGCTGCGCCATCGACTTCACGCCGGGCCACACGCGGATCGAATTCTCCGGCTCGATGCTGGTGCGTCCCTGCTGGAATCAACGAGTGACTGCCGACTTGTATGTAATTAGGGGGCCCCTACTTCCATTGAAAAAGCCAGAACGACACTCTCGTATGGGGCTTGTTCAGAGGCCTGTGGGGCGACGTTGGTCGTTACTTGGCTGCGTATTGAGGGTTCAGAAGCCGGAAGAGTAGAGTGGATAACTTACTTTCTTTGCTTCCGCTTCAAGATCGATCAACTGAGAAGACGTAAATACAGAAAATACGAACGATGCTGCTTCCTGTGAGCATTGTGGAAAGAAGGGGGGACAAAACCGTATCAATGAACAACTCTGCATTTCTAAGTGTGACTTTCTGTCTGGCATCCGTATTGATGGCTTTTTGGACACTCGACCCGGTAAGGCCGAGCGTTTGAGAAGGCTGCGAACACGAGCAACGCAGTCGGCGCATGACGTTGCAGTCAGTAGGAAATCAGGATGTTAGATTTGGCGAAACTGAGTTAGGTGATACTATCTTTCTTTTCAGGAATCGGATCGAAAGTGTAAAAGCCAAAGTACCTCAGGTGTCCTCTGGCATGTGGCTGAGACAGCTGCACCATGATGACACTACACTGGCAATGCTACGGGAATACTTTCCCGGTCGCGCTCCGCTCCTCTGACTTCGCCGTATACCTACAAAGTCCAGCGCAGGTCACAGTATTTTGGTGAGTATGCCATAGTCAGCGGTGCCCAAACGCATGAGGCCCGGTTCCGACATTTGAGAACCGTTGGGCGCAACGCATTGATCCTATTCAGCATGTCACAGATCTAAGGGGGCGTCAGATGGATGTAGCTGTAAAAGATGAACCCGCCAACTGCCCTTAAGGGACGGTCCCCTTGCAGGTTTAGTCAGTTGTGTGGTTCAGAGATGGTGACAACCACGAAGAAGATTTTGAGCGGGGCAGGTTACGGATCATCAGACAAGCCCCACAGGTGCCGCATGCGATCAGCAATTCAATTTGCCCTCCAAACCATTCAAGCACAGCGAAGCGACTGGGGATTCAGTCCTACAGCACAACTGGCCAAATCAAAGCCCAGTCCAACCAATGCCTCTGAGACAGTCAACTCGTACCGTATTTTAGCAAGATGCTCATGTTGCTTAACCCTCGTTGCTGGCGAAATTTCAAGAAAGAGATATCTCACTATTCCAGAAAGGCACTTATTGGAGGAGCACGTCTCGAGTGATTGTAGACACGCAAGCTACCATGTGCTGTCGTTGTAGTAATTGTCGTGTCCACGGTCTTCATCAAAGGCCCCAGTAATCACACAATGATGTAGATCGACCGCAGTAAACAGAGAAAATAGGAAGCTAGTGTGATCGGACAGGGATACCTTAGTTCGTAGAAACCAATGACGTAGGGGACACCATCTCCCCGGCTTGCATCGCCCAAGTCGACAGCATCTTTCACAGGAGTCTAGCTCCACGTAAAATCGAGAGGACCTCTTCAGGCCCAAGATACCACGTTACGGAAATCAAGGTTGCAGGGCATTTGCTTAAGAATGTGAAGGGAAGTCTTCTGCGCCTTGGATAGCGACCTTGCCCAGCATCCACCCAGCCAATTCCCAATGTCCAGCTTCTGATTTCATGTCTGGGCCATCGACATTTCCATGCGCAGTTCCAATCGGTCGTTGTGATTGTCGCAGGCACGGAAGATTGGAAAGTGCGACTTGTTCTCGCCGGATGGCGTGAATGGCCTCGGGGCCGAAATCGACCATTGTCGGCCTGCTACCCTGTCGTAAAACCCACAGGACCCGCAGAACTTCTGTATGAGTCCTTCAAATTGCCTGCCATGAGTTTGGAGCCAGCTGTCCGACACCTTCAAGAAAAAAACTCAAAGCTGCCTTGCTCACGAATCCAGTCTGGAACCCCGACCTGTCAGCTCTTGCTCCTAGCTTTACATCCTATCTAAGGAAACGTCACTCAATTAACGGTGACGTAAGGATCAGTGAATATAAGTTGGCGAGAAATCTATTTTGCGAGCTGGAAATATCGTAGGCCACCTGAATGACTCCCGTGCCGGGCCTCACAAGAACACCCCGCAGTTTTTGCCAGGCCGGCACCGGCCAACCCGCCTTCGGAGGCTGATTCTCTTAGTTATCGATATCGTTATAGATGAAAAGAAGAGAAAAGTACCACTGTATTCAGGCCCGAGGGGGAGGGGCGCACGGCGTCATTATCCTGCAGGCGGGGTACATGCACGACTGATCGCGGCGTTGGATAAAGGCGTGGCATCTTTGGAGGCACTTGGGAACGCGTACGACGAGCGGCTCGCCGCCATCGGAGCGATGGATACAAATAGTGGTAGAAAGGGGAGGCTGGCATTTAGAAGGCGTCGCTCGAGATGTCTGGCCGACCCCTTGGTCGGGAAGTGCAAACTCTCCACCCAGAACGGACATCTGCTCTGGCTTGCATTGTCACCGGTCCGTCGCAGTGTCACTTTCGACGGCGTTGAACCATATCTTACTGGTGACCACGTCGGCGATGGTCCCAGAAACTTCGGCCACAGTGATTTTGAAGATGGCCGGCCCAGAAATCAAACCACCTTTCCCCTCCTCGATCTCGGTGAGTGATGGCCCAACCGGTCCGGGGATGATGCTACGCGAGATGGAAAGCTCCCATGTTGTCAATATGCCTGGCAGGCTTCTATCGAGATTTTATAGTTTTGGAAATAGATTTCTATGTGTGATGCGATTGGATGCGGAAGCCTGCGGCATCGCGTTGTTGAGAGTAGCCCCAGCGAGGATGCTGAGGCTTACTAAGTCATACCGAGACAAGGACGTCCAAACAGAAGCTGATAACGGGCGGAATTCTGACTTTTCTCTGTATCCTGACAGTCAAGTGCGACGAGGAGTATAAGGAAACGGGAACTGCAATTTAGCGATTGGCGCGATAGCGCATGACGTGCGTAAGCGCTTCCCGAAGCCGTTTGGGGGTTGCCGAGAACCACAACTAGTTCCTTAAAGGTCGCAACGAATATATCCAAGCTGCAGCTGCTAGTGAAAATTTTAAAGAGAAAACTGGTTTCTGCTGCCGCTAGATCACACCACGTACCAGTCGCTGTGAGTCGCCACGAGGAAAGCATCTGGCGTCTCAAGTCCGAAATGGCCGGGCCCCACGTTGCGGATAGCACGGGCCAGTCCCCACATCTCCCGGCCGTGTGGCCGGGAAGACGAACTCGGTAGGCCCCGGTCTGTCCGGACGCAAGCATTTTTCAGTTCTCAAAGGGTCAAAGGGCGCCTATGAGGCAGCAGCAAGACCGAAGCCCGGAACGTGTTCCTGTTTGACTGCGACGGTAATTACACAGAGAACCTGTAGTTGTGCAGGGCATGTACCTGTGCAGACTCACATGCACTTGTACACAAAATATACCTACACAGAGCACATAGAGTAGTGCGGAAAGCAGTCTGCCGGTTGCTCCATTGTACTGGGGAGAGGTCTGCTGGAGCGCTCGAAGTTAAGGGTCTTCTGGCACCAGTCGCCGAGCATATTATCTGGCAGCATACGACCCAACACGGTCGTCTCTCCACGCACGGCTGCCGCCACCTTCTCTCCCAAATCATGGACTAGCCGGCTTTGGATCAGTTCTTTGGGCTATCTGTGCGTCAGGTCTGCATACCTTCGCACTTGTCTTGCGACCATTCTCAACTTTGCTTAATCGTGGGATGAAAGTGACAGGAGACAAGTGTTAGAATTTTATCCACCTAGGAGATTTTGTGCCCCTGATGTGGCTGCTGAAGCTGCTTCACAGTCGCCTGCTCAACATAGCTGAGCCCCGGCTTCTGACTGCATGTAATAGTATGAGCTTCTATCGCAAATAGAGGCCCGCTCTAGGTAATCTTTTCCACATATTGCCGTGCATTTGCATTTGGCAAATATTGAAGTAGGAGGCCTTTCACCGACTTGGCGACCTGTAGTTGGGTGCCGTATTGCCAGAAGAATATCGTTTCTAGCGGCAGAGCTTCTAGTACTTCTCTAGAGAGAATTGCATCCATATTTCCACCCCTAGTATCTATTTGGTAGAGAACGGCGACTTTAGTATATATCGCTCAATCCCTCAGCAACAAAACGTCCTTAGGCAAGACTGAGGGATTTTATGATCTGGAATCCCTGCATAATGACTCGCTAGGAGTTCTCTTAGACGTCTACATTCCACTCAGCCTTATCTACGCTGTGGATGGTGATGCAGAAATGTGTTTGTTTGGTGTGGGTTATATCGTTTAGGTCTTCAGTGCTACGTTAGTGTTACAACCTATAAACAAGGATAACAGTTGACTAACTTACTTAGGCGTTAGGCAGCTAGAATAGAACATTTATACTACAGGATTATAGGAACAATAGGGACTCACTTAGGAACAGAAGAACTATAATATAAATCATATAATAATAAAAAGAATTAATAAGTAATAAGTAGTCTAATAAGAAGGTTAATATAGAGATAGTAGTCTACTTTTAAGAACTACTTAAAGCTTATTAATCTTAAAATAAAGGAACTATTTAGGATTTATATATAGTATAACCTAAGCTTAGCTTATAGTTAGACTTTTATAGCTCTTTAGTAATTAACTTAGTATTTATTCTTATAGATACTTTTAGCTTATTTTTATTATAAATTACTTATTAAGTTTAAAACTAATTACTTTAGCTTCTAAAGATTTAATCTACTATTAGCTTATAACCTATAACTTAAACTATAACCTCTATATACTATTATAATATATTAATCTCTAGCTTCTATTAGTAGACCTTACTATTAGATAGCTAACTATAACACTTTAATTGCTTCTATTTAATAAGTTAATTATTAATATCTACTAATAGTAAAATGATAAGTATATCTTTATATACTTCTACTAAGTTACTTACTCTAAGAACCTCCTCTTCTTTATAGTAGCTAGTCTAAAACCTAGCTAAAGAACTTAAAGAAGCCTCTATAGTAATAGACTCTAACGATAAAGTAACTTTAAAGAAAGACACCTATAAACACCTTTAAGCTAGAATTAAAAAAAGAAATAATAATATCGCTAAAGTTTAAACTATATATAATAATACTACTATAGAACTTTAACGCTTTAAAGAAATAATATAATAACTAAGAAACAGCCTCTAACATATTATAAACCTAGAAAATAAAGTTATCTAACTTAGAGAATAAAATAGTAATACTAATATTAAGAAACTCTAAGAAGAAATCTATACCCTATATATAGCTACTAATATTATTATAACCTCTACTAGAGAATAATAAAAGCTTAAGTTTAGTGCCCTAATTACTTATAATAGTACTTCTAAATAACTTAAGTTATTTCTAATTTAAGTTAAAAACTACTAAAACTTCTACTATAGAGACTTCACTAGCTAGATTAAAAAAGTTATTTATATTACTACTTACTTATAAAGATAAACCTTTAAATAGTTTAAACTTATCTAAGAAGAGTTTCTTAAATATAAAACCTTAAATAAATACTCTACTAAAACCTATAATATCTATAGTAGCTTTAAAAGATTTAAAGATACTTTCTACTCTCTCTTCTAAGACTTTAATAAGAAATAATAAGTTAAGAGAGATCTTATATAGCTATAATAAATAAAGTTAACTAAAGAATATACTACTATATTTAGATAACTTAGCGTCTAACTTAACTTTACTAAAGAAACTAAGATCTTTATATTCTATTAAGAACTTAAAAATGAAGTTAAAAATAAGATTATTAAGATTAATTACCCTAAAGACTTTCTTTAGTATACTAACCTTACTATTAAAATTAATAATTAACTTTTTAAATACTATAAAGAAAAAGATAAAAAACAATAAAAACTAAACTTTAGATATAAGTATTAATAGCAGCCTTAGTAGAAGTTTAACCTTTAGTAGAATAACAACAGACCTTATAATAACTAAAATAATACTTACTAAAGTACTACCTATAGATAGCATAGCAGACCTATAGATCTTAGTATAATAACTAAACTTAACAACAAAAAGCTATAGAACTCTAAGTACTATAACTATAATAAATAAGGATATATTACTAGAGATTATAAGTAGCCTAAGAAGCTTCTTTAGAAGCTAGTAGCTAAACAACTTTAACAAATTAATATTATTACTAAAATCCTATATATATTTTAATCTTAGACTAGATATTATAATGATAACTGTTAAATCTACTTTAAAAATAAAGAAATATTAGGATACTACCTAAAAGATAGTAACTTTAGATAGTTTAGATATAATATAACTATGCTAGATATATATCTAAAAACTTTAGTAATAATATATATTAGTAACAATAAGATCTATAGAAAAACCTAAAAATAACTTAATAAGATACTATAAGTATAGCAACTTAAACTAATTCTTAGTTTTACTCTAAAAATAACTAATAACTAAAGTTAGACTAACTATAAACTTTTAAACTAAACTACCTACATAACACTAAAAGAATAAATAAGAGAAGAATCTAATAATAAGCTAGATCACTAATACAACCCTCTAGAAGAATAATAACTATTTAATCTTATAAATAACTAGATTTTTAGAGAAGAAGAAAGCTCTCCTTATAACTTAGACAAACCTTATAATATTATATATTAATATGCTCAGACAGAGATCGCCTATAAGCTTACCTCTAGTGTGGACAACATTAGCTTTAAAGAGGAATCTAAAAAGGATAATATATTTAAGTAAATTATATATAAGCAAATCAACCTATATAACAACAAATAGTTTATTAAACTTTATAATATACTTAATATAGAGCTAAAAACATATTACACCTTATAACTTAAAACTAAAGACCACCTCTACTTTAGAATTACTAACCTTAACTACTAACACCTCTTTTAGGCATAGTATTTCTTTAACTATTATAAAATCTATATAGGAGATAAATATAACTACTATTTCTAACCTAAGTAATATAATAATAATCCCTTATAAAACGTTTACACTATATATACCTTTACTAAATAGAAACTTAGAAAGTTTAATAGTAATATCGCTATATTTACCTCTAGCTAACAATTTCCTATAGAATACCTCTACAATAAATAGATGAAATAGAATGAATACTAATATAATAAATACTAAATCTACTATAAGGAAAAAGCATACGCTTAGAGAATTACAAAGAATAAACCCTAACCTCCTCAGGTTAGATATTATAAAAACAGCTTTATAAAAATATAATAAAAAGGAAAATAAATTACCTACTTAAAATAACTAGAGCAGTTAAAAAACTAAACTTACTTACTAATATAGAACTAAAATAGGTAATAAAGAAAAGGTTTATCTACTAAATATTATAAAGATATTAAAGTAATATAGAACTTAAAGTTACTATTAACTAATAAATAACACTTATACTAATTAATAGTAGAGCTAAAGTAAACTTTATTACCTCTTAAGCTATTAATAAACTAAAAATACTATAGAGAAGAAAAGAATAACTATATTAGTTATATATAATAGAAGGAGAAGAATTTAAGTATAAAAGAGGTACTATCTATAATAAGATTACACCCCTTAAAATAAGCTACCTAAATCAAAAAAAAAATCTAATTCAATATTACTAACTTAAGAATATATAACATAATGTTAGAACTACTCTAGTAATAAATAAGTAACTTATAGATAGATTAGAGTAAAAGCTAACTCTATTAGAACTATAATAACTTAGTCTCTAAGTAGCCTTATTAAAAATAGGCTTTAAATAAACTAATATAGTAAGAAACCACAAAATAATATATCTACTACCTTAAAGTAAAGTAAACTATATTACTACTATTAATAACAATAGATTTTAAATAAAAGAACAATCTATTTTTATCTATCTTAGAAAAATATAGAGTTTATAAGAAACTCTTTATAGCTAAATTAGAAACTAGACTACCTGAATATACTAGTTTTAATTATAAAATCCCCCTTAAAGAAGGAAAAAAACTATAATTTAATAAAATCTATAGACTTAACCTAATAGAAATAGAAGCTTTAAATAAATACCTTAAAAAAAACCTTAGGAAAGGTTATATCAGACCTTCTATATTACTAATAAGAAGCCTTATTTTATTTATACTAAAAAAGAACAGAAAATTATAATTATGTATTAACTATTATATACTTAATAAAATAACAATAAAAAACTGCTACTTCCTACCTCTTATTAATAAAATAAAATAACTTCTCTATAGAGCTAATTAGTTTATAGCCTTTAACCTTAAAAGAGCTTATAACCTAATTAAAATAAAGTAAAGTAAAAAATAAAAGACTGCTTTTAGAATATAAAAAGGATATTTTGAGTACCTTATTATACCTTTTAGTCTTACTAACGCCTCTATAACATTTTAGAATATAATTTACTAAGTTCTATATAAGTATATTAACATTTATATAGTAGTCTACTTAGACGATATATTTATTTTCTCCCCTATACTTAAGAAGTATAGAGAAGATATACACTACATTTTATAAGCCCTCTAAGAAACTAAACTTCTAGTTAAACTTAAAAAGAGTGAATTTTACACATAAAAAGTAGAATACCTTAGATTTACTATTACCTCTAGAAAAGTCTATATATTAGAAGATAAAATTAAAGCTATTAAGGAACAGCTAGTATTTAATAACCTTAAGGAAGTATAAAGATTTCTAGGTTTTATTAACTTCTATTATAAGTTTATTAAAAACTATAATAAGATCAATATAGCTTTCACTAGCCTTAGCTGCAAAAATACATCCTTTATATAGAAAGAACTATAACAGATAGTATTCTAAAAGATTAAAGACCTTATTACTAGTAAACCTATCCTAATTATTTTAGATCTAATAAAACAGTTTGAAGTAGAACCTAATACATCTAACTATATAATTAGAGCATAACTATCTTAATAAGACTTAAAAAGATAACTACACTTCTATACTTTCTTCTCTTATAAGCTCTATAGACCTAAGCTTAACTACTAAATCTATAATAAAAAACTTATAGTAATTATTAAAGCTTTTAAAGAATAGAGACCTAAATTTTTAGGAATAATTTATAAAGTACTTATATACTTAGATTATAAGAATCTCTTATACTTTATAACCTTAAAAGTGCTTAATAAATAATAAATCTAATAGTTAGAATTCCTCTTAGAATTTAACTTTTAAATAATCTATTAAAAAAGATTAGATAATAGTAAGGTAAACGCTCTTAGCTAATAACTAAACTATAATATCCCAGTATTTAAAGAAACCTAGGTAATTCTCAAACAATAAGATAATAGAGACTTAATACTAGTAGCTAAACTCTTAATAATAGCTAGATGATCTAGTGCTAGTCTGCCTAGCAAACTAAATAATAAAGCAATTATAGAATTTTATGCACGCCTTGCATATAGTTACTAAAGAATTATAAAGACTTAGAAATAACTATAATAACAGTATAGAGAAAAGGTTATAAGAGAATATATAATAAAAGTAATTAAAGATTATAAGGTATGCTTAAAAAGCAAACCTACTTAATATTAACCTTATAGTATACTATAACTTTTGCCTATATTGCAAACCGCTTAGTAATTTATATCTCTTAACTTTATCGTTAAACTATTAAAGTTATAAGAACTCTTTATAGAAGTACACTTTAATAGTATTCTCATTATAGTAGACTAACTTATAAAATATACCTATTTTATCCTATATAAGGAAGTAAGTAATACTGAAGAATATATATACACCTTCTTTAAGTATATTATTACTAACTATAGCATACCTAAAGAAATTATATTAAATAGAGATAAGATTTTTACTTCTAAGTTTTAGAAGTTAATTATAGCATAACTTAGTATTAAGTAATCTATATCTACTGTATTCCACCTATAGATTAATAAATAAATAGAATAAATTAATTAAATCCTCAAAACTTACCTCCACACTTATATTAACTATAATTAAAATAATTAGGTTATACTTTTACTAATTACCTAGTTTACTTATAATAGTATAATTAGAGAAAGTACTAAAGAATCCCCCTTCTACCTTAACTATAGCTTTAAACTAACTACTTATAGAGAACCTGAAATAGGCCTAGTTATAGTTAAAGCTACTACCTTAGTATAATAGATTAAAGATATCTAAGATAATACATATAAAGAACTTAAATTTATCTGATAATAAATATTAAAATTTAATAATAAATAAAGGATTAAAAGACTAACTTTAAAAGAGGGAGATAGCGCCTACTTTATATAGTAAAATATTAAGATAAAACAACTAAGTAATAAACTTAACTATAAAAAACTTAGACCTTTTAAAATCTTATAAGTTATCTCACTAGTTAACTATAAGCTTAAACTCCTAGAAACTATAAAATGCTACCTAGTATTCTATATTTCACTTCTCAAACTAGCACTATAAGGATTTTAAATAAATAACCTTATTATTATAGAAGATAATAAACTAGAATATAAAGTAGAGAAGCTACTAGATTACTAGTATAGAGATAATAAATAGAAATACTTTATTAAATAGAAAAACTATAGATATAAAGATAACATATAGAAACCTAATAATAACCTACTTAACTATTAAGATAAGATCAATAAATATATTAGAACGCTTAATTATATCAATCTTAAAGATAGACTAAACCTACCTATAACCTTAGAAGAATTTAAAAAATATATAAAATGCACTAACGAAAAAGAAAAACAAATATAGAAAGAAATGCAACAGAAATAAAAAGAAGCTAAAAAATGAGAAATATAACTCCTATTAGTATAGGTACAACTAAAAGGATGCCTCAGACTAGTATAGCAGGAAAACATATTTATTCGCTTAAAAACACTAGAAAATAACTAGAAATCTCTAGGAGGTACTAACTGTAAATCTCCTAATAGAGGACTAAGATCTATAAACTCCTTATTAATACTAAAACTCACCTAATTAGAATTATTCTTAACACTTTAAAATTAGAGGTTACTTATAACTTACTTCTCATAAATATCTAGTACTAAAAGTATACTATCCTCCTTATTAATCTCCTATATACTGTACTTAAAAACCTCAGTCTAACGCTCTCTGATTAACTTCTGCATTATCTAAATTTAACTTAAATAACTAGCTACCTCAGCTATTTAAGTCTATAAACAAGCAAACTCCTAATAAAGAGCAAATAACTCTTCACTTACCTTCTCTTTTTTTTTATTCTACTTTTTTTGCTGTTTATTTAACCTCTAAATTATAATATGTTAGCAAGTAAACTAATAAACACTTTAAAAGAAAGAATATATAAGTTAAAGCTACTAAAACATTATCATAAGGTTTCTTAGCCTTAATATAGGTATAATACTGAGATAACTTCTTGCTAAAACGATAAGAGACTTTTGCCTAAAAATAACAAGTGCAAAATATATTGCTAGCTAAAGAATAAGACTTAACATATTTAATTAAAGCTTTATATTTATAATCTTTAAGCTTAGTAATAGCTAACTTCTTTTTTGATTTTTAAATGCAACCTAATATAGTGTTAGCATTATAGGTAAATCAGGAAGTATAATTGCTAGATTCCTAACCTAGGACTAATAACCTACTTATATTAGGTTTTGAGGATAAAACCTTTAGAGAGAGGACCTAATATTACAACCTATAAATAAAGATAACAGTTAACTAACCTATTTAGGCGTTAGGTAGCTAGAATAGAACATTTATACTATAAGATTATAGGAATAATAGAAACTCACTTAAGAATAGAAAAACTATAATATAAGTTATATAATAATAAGAAGGACTAATAAGCAATAAGTAGTCTAATAAGAGAACTAATATAGAGATAGTAGTCTACCCTTAAGGACTACCTAAAGCTTATTAGTCTTAAAATAAAGGAACTATTTAGGACTTATATATAGTATAACCTAAGCTTAGCTTATAGTTAGACTTCTATAGCTCTTCAGTAATTAACTTAGTATTTATCTTTATAGATACTCTTAGCTTACTTTTACTATAAATTACTTATTAAGTCTAAGACTAATTACTTTAGCCTCTAAAGACCTAATCTACTATTAGCCTATAACCTACAACCTAGACCACAACCCCTATATACTATTATAACGTGTTAATCCCCAGCTTCTGTTAGCAGACCCTACTGTTAGATAGCTAACTATAACAATTAGATTCATCACTGCAGCTTGTTGCAGAATAGGATATTTGCTGAGAAACGCAAAGAGGCTGGCGAAATTTAGCAACATCACGCTATCAGATCACTTAGACAGGGAAACTACAGACACATGTTAAGCTTGATGCTCATCTTTTTTAAGCACCAAACGTACATTCAAGGTTTATAAAGTTAGCTTGACATGGTGGCTATGGCTGGTGTTTGCACCTAAATACTCTGATCAAATTGACAGTGAGACTTAACAAGCTAAACATTGGCGGCGAAGAACTGATCAGGAGGCCTCTTTTAGGAAAATTACAAAGCTGAAGGGCATTACAAGCTGGGTTTTGCTAGTTTGCAAAGATAGAGGAAATAAGACAACTTGAAATTGACCATTCTTTAGTCACTTATTATCACTAGAGACGCAATGCGTTGTAAATCCATTTTCCTACTATGCCCTTTACTACAACTAAAACCTAATGTGGAAATTCTTTTGGGTCGCGATGTCTCTTCGGAAGAGTCACCTATTGATGATTCCGAACTATTTCCTTTATCTGGAACCTCGGTTCACAATAACAGCGCCATTGTTCCTACGATTCTTCCTGCTCCAAAGATATTAACTTCCTTCAATAAAGTAGTGTTAGATATCTGAAAAAGGGGCGCCAACATTCAGCATACTACGCTTCTAGAGACTGCGCTAAATAGAGCGAGTAGGATAGCGTGGATTTGGAAGGCAAAGAACGTTGCATTCACCTGAATCCCAGACTTACCTTTCAGAAGCTGATAAAGGATGAGCACTATACGAAGGATGTCTGGGCACTTATTGAGGGGGCTCAGCTACGCAACATATATCTCTTCACCGGCTTCCAATTACTACGGATAGCGAATGGAAGATTGAGGCAACGCAAGATAATAAGACTGGTGTGGGTATGGTGGTGCTGGTTATTGTATGATTTCCTGACCTGTTGAATCGTTCCTCTAAAGAAATCGTGTCAAATGCGGCGACTCGCTGCCTATAGATTGCTGTAGTTGGTTAGGAAATACCTGCCGTCTGTTACTCGGTCGGAAAACTCTCTTCTGGGCCTCTTTGGACATCAGTAGTTCGCACAAGAATTCCTATCCTAATGAGCTAGCAGAGAAGTCATCTTTGAACGCTCGCCGCGCGAGCCAATCATTTGCCCCCTTTGGGTATTGTCTGTCACTGACATTGGACGCGAGACTTGGGATATCTAGTCAGCTGAGTATGTCTCTAAGATAATGACGCCGGAAACAGCGAGCGTATTGACTGTCATCGGTCAGCGTCAACCCCTCTATGAGTCTGTTCTCGGACCAGCCGACTCGCTAGCTGCTGACTCGGCGCCTTTGCGCCTTACACTTTGCCCGTTCAATTTTGGCACCGATTCCATCTTCGCTCCCTCTCGCATTTCACTTGTCAACCGAGGCCGCTGAATGATAGATGGCTTCGAGGCAGAACTACTATAAGGTATGATGTCCTGCCAGGATACGACACCCCGACGCGTCGGTGGCTCTGAGAGAACGCGGTCTTCCAGCGTCACGTTACCGACACGAAACATCAGTGAAGCTCTATCCAGCACACTGAAAGTACCTATATACGCTCGGGTCCGAGGTTTCTCGACGAGGCTAAAGACCGATGGTCCCATGCCGCCCCTACATCAATACTTTCTGTTTTCCATAACTGCTCCTGACTTCAACGTCACAATAAACCACTAATTATGCCCAGCTCGCCGCCACTGGGAGCGGCTTGACTGACGATTATGCATGAAGCTAAAAAGGCTGTTCACGGGGCTACTTGGGGTCGATGCTTGGAACACAATCCATTCACGGCAAATAAGCAGACTTTATACCTGTTTCTACCCACCTGAATTCCACTCATCGTTTCTGGCACACGGAGCTCGCGGCCTGGAAGACGATAGACCAGATCAATGATGAAACTGGTCAAGGGCAAGTAACAGACGGTCCTCTATGATTAAGTATCTCTGCTGCCGTCTATTCAAGTGTCGGCATGCTGTGCAAACTCCTTGATATGGCGAGATTCCTTTCTTCTGATGCCAACAATAATCCGGACTTGAAGGAAGAGAAGGAGTGAGGTGATGGAACTGGGAACGAGACGAACCAAGACGGGTCCCATCGGGCCACATTCGTAAGCTGTTCCAGAGCCGCATTGCGAATGCGAGTGTGCCGCGTGGTACAAGGCCAATTACGCACCCAGCCAAACCCACTACCGTGAAAATCACCTTCCCAAACACCGTCAACCAATTTTTGGATTTGGGAAGGGAATGCGTCGCCTTTCCTTTAGATGTTCAAGTCCCTAAGAGGGTCTCGATCTTCAATGCCAGGCAATGCTCATAGAACACCTAGACATCATAAGCCGCAAACCCTTCTCGGTAATTCCTCGCAATGGAACCCTCTCTGGTCCCATCCATTCCGAGGCTCATATTGTGTCTCGAAGTGAATAACCGTTGACTTAAATACATCTGCTTCATCGCTGAGGACGCTACCTCAGCACAGGAAATCACACAAATTGACCTTCGCATTACGTTGTTGTGCTAAGGTAGCCCCTGAAACGGGGCACGAGCTACGGTCGTCGGGTGTCGGCATCATAATATACACACCAGTGTCAGGAACCTCGTTGACATCAAGGATCAAACGACCAGCAGCTGCCTTCTTTCACTGTGAAGCACTCTTGCACTTTGATGATCCCCATTTGTAAATGGCGGACACATCAGTGAAGTATGAGATACAGACTTTACAAGATTGTCGTCACACAGTCCTTGAAAACCACCAAATTTGGAACACTGGCTCAGCTTGCGTCTCCGCGAAAGGTGATCGTCCCTCTCTGGACGCGCAAGAAGGGGAAAGCCACGAGAAAAGCTGAAGATTGTCGGGACTGCAATACATTCACTATATATCATGTGTTTCTAGAATACAGAAAAACACTCAGCTCCTCGTGGAAGCTCTCTTGAGTGGCCGCATCAATCGTTGTTGGCGCCAGCGAGAGACCCATCGCAGTTCACTAGCTGCATTTTCCTCCCTCATACCAGAAATTAAAACATAGTGTAAACCAAAGGGACTTTACCAGCCTGCTTGAGATCTATCTTCGCTAACTCGCAAAGTTTTGCGGTGTACAGATGAAGTTCCTCTTTTCGAAAGGCCATGTTATTGTATTTCCCAGGATAGACGCATCTTGCACTGACTTCATCACTCTAAGTAGTGACTGGTCATCTAATTAGCCTCTACATGCGTGATGATACATCATTCACTTTCTTTAACGCCATTTTACAGTGACAACCTATTTTAATCGACTGAAGACCACAAAATCCGCAAGATCCTCTCCGGAGCTTCTTCAACTTCATGTCATACCAGGGTTCTCCCACAGTGGACCACGCCACCCTTCATCCCCTGTCAAGGCTACGTTCTCCAGTACTGTCGCCTCAAAGACGCCCCGTGACAGTTTAAGTAACCGATATATTTACAAAATATCAAGAATTCGATGTAATCTTCTCTCATTAGGCGGTGTTCAGCTCATTCATGGACCCGCGGGTCATGGCCGCCAAAACCTTTCGAAAGTCTGGAGGACTTTGCGACGGCAGGTTGATTGATCACCGCCATCAGTGCAAAAGTGGGCAAGAATGTGATCACGGAATAAAACCTCATCTTGAAGCCGAATCCCTATGTTATTACTGACACTCTAGATGTCGCAGGTAATACCAGTAGCAACGGAGATCGCAACTTTAACTAAAACAATTGACATCACCGTCCTTCAGGGTAACAATGTCAATAGCCTTTGCGGTCGTCACTTCAAATCACTGAGATGAGGCGATACCAGCTCCAGGCATGATGGACAACGCATCTGCAATGGTTCTAGACGTTGCTGATTGATTGGTTAAGTTGCTTTGTCACCGCAACAACACTGCCGATGATAACCGGGACAATTGGATCACACGGAAAGCAGTATGAACGACCGGCATAAAGCGTCATGATGGCTCGCCAAGGGCTTGTAGGTGTCGGTTATACATATACCTGGAAGCCAGAGCTTCTAATATGGCATTCTAAGTGGCGCATTCACTTCCGATGCATATGGCCCCGTGGTCATCACCGCCCTTGGTACTTATTGCCCTGACCGTCCGCGAAGCTACTTATCTTGGCAGCAAACGAAGTTTGGATCCTCTTTTGTGCCTACAGAGGCTGTGACTATTCAGATTATCACACTCAACGTAAGTATCCTGCAGCCGAGATTTGTCAATTATTCCATTCGTTGCTGAGTTACCGCTTCCCACACTTTCCCTTTCCATGATCCTCGGAATCCCCAGACGGCATCCATTACCTTTATCAAACATCCACAATGCCCTCTTCTGATCTCTCAACAGCTTCAATTGCAGCTAAAGTTGCGGCCGCTTTAGGTTTGATGTACTTGTTGAAGAGATTGACTAGATCTGCCTTGGTCTCCTTTCCGTTGTAGCCGATATTGTGTCTGCAGAGAATGTTTTGCAACGTCGGTACTGTGATCATTGTAGGGACGAAGTCCGGCATCAGGTAGTATACGTCGTCGAATTGAGATGGCATGTTCTCTAGCAGGCGTGAATGATCATCAGGAACAGGTTCATTGGCTTCTTTGCCGCAGCTGTCTTTTCCGATTTCTCTGGTGGCATCGGCCTCGCTGATCTCCGATTTCGTATGGATGAGTTTAGATTCTGTACAAATCTTTATCAGATCGGCCTTTCGGGTCCTGGGTGGGATTGAGACATTCGCGTCAAGAAGGAGGCCTCGCAGGTATTTGACGGTGAACTTTTGGCTTGGATCGCTCCCAGAGATTTTGTTGGCTTCGGCAGCTGGGGCAACTCCCGCGACTCTTTTGTCCACGTGGGAGCGTGTGAGGACCATGAGCGTGGATTTCCTTTGTTCTGTCTGGACCCTTTGCCAACGGAAGCGGCTTTGATTGCAGCTATGTGTTTGTGGGAGCTCTTGAGGCAATCACGACGAGTTCGAGAGGTTCTAAGATCGAGAAAGCTGGAAGAGAACGGCTGAAGAGAGTGGCGCAACGATGCTGACTGCGAAGAATAACTGTCATGGGAGGCTTCTCCAAAGGTCATTTCTCAATATGTCTGGTGCCGTGTGTTTGCTGGGATAAAAGGCGGTGTAAGGGCAACTTCAGCTCATTCCAGCACGAAGGGGCCGACGGGTAGTTGCATAATGCGGGCCCTGAGAAATGACTTCAGCGATCAAAATATTTTTATAGGCGGGAATCTTGAGGACCTGCTAGATGCTCTAGTTCTGTCTTTTTTCATCTCCCTCCTTTTCCCAGTCCGATTCCTCATAAGCCCAGTTCAAGACACTGGTTTTGGCGGCCTACTTTCGAGGTGATGCCCAAGACAACATCTTTGTCCGCGTTGAAAAAGCCGATTTCATCGAGTCGCACCAATGTCAACCGTTTGATCAATACTCCGTTCAATACCCAGCCATTGAACGTTATGCCGACGAGTTCCTGAAGGGGCCCTCAAAAGAAACCAATGGTATCACATGATGCTTCTCAAAAGAAGTTGACCTTCATCGCGGTTCCCGCGTTATTATGGGGGCCATGATCATCGCATGGCTGGCCGCCTGTACGGTATTAATCACCCAGCTTTCCTGGGCTTACTTCTCACGATTGTTCACAGCGATAGTAGTGTTAGAGATGCGGAGGAAGGGAATCTAAAATTATCGTATTTATCAGTTACAGAGACATTTTCAATAAGTTTAGTGATGTTGAACCATGAGACGAGCTTCCGCATGTTGAGTGTAACCGGTCTCCCAGGAAGTGTCACCTCTCTCAGGTTTTCATTGCATACAGCTGAACTCAGCGGCCTTCCCGAATTATGGCTCAGAGTCAAGACTTTTCACGTACAACATCGTAAGCAAGGACTCTTACAGTCCAAATTTGGAACAAAACTTCGTTCACACTTCATTACCTCTCGTCTATCGCCGCAGCTGTAGGTACATAACATGAACTCACCCAGTTGAGCTTCAGTCACCTTCTGGTCAACGACCGTATTCACAGGACAGACGAACTGCTGACCCGAAGGGCAGGCTTTATTTTAAATACTGATCGAACGTACGTTTATAGGCAGAGGTTCAAATAGCTCCTCATCCAGCCCTTTAAACTACAAAGATGTCGTTTGCATTCGTCCGGCTGGCCTCTCAAATGTGAACTACTGCTCCAAGCACACCACAACAACGTGCCACTGAAGAAGTACCCTCTGCATTTCACGAGCTGGCGCTTGTAGGCACTCTCTTCAAGTTAAAACAAGCTCCCAAAACTCCACAACAGAGTTCAATTCCATTTCGAAAAGAGGCGGGTGGCGTATGAATATGCAAGCTTCATGATCAGCTTGAATGGCTTGAAACCCCTGAGCAAGATCCGGTTCCAACTCTTCAGACGGAAGCGCGTCTCGCTGGACGCAGTGAAGGGGAAAGCAGAGCTCTCTTCAGTCTCCCCTCTTATGCGATGCACTTTACACATACCGGCTAGATACCCAAAGTACCAACAAGAACCTGGTCCAATGACTCGAGAGCATGACAGCGAAGTTTTGCTTTACACCCATGCTCACGTTCCACGAGTACAACACCGGTCTTTTCAAGACCGCAACTGCGTCCAAGACTTGGAATCTCTTGCCAGAGGCGAGGAGGAGACCATCATGCGAGGACCCTCACTTATGCGGCATGGGGGCTTTGAGTTCTTATGCGGCGCAAAAGGCTGACAGGTCGGTCAATCCTAACAAAGTAAGAAATATTCAGAGAACCGCGGGTGCCCATAATATACTTAAGCTTTGTTCACGTTTCAAGATTATTTGAAGTGCTTGTAGTAGATTTCTAGACGCGCAGCCATTCAGCTGCAGAGTCTCGGGGATGAGCGCAGGGGCTGACAGAAGCAGCAGATACAGGAGGCCAAAGTGAAAAGACCTGCAACACCGCAGGCCTGCACGATCAGGAAGCAAATCACTGCATGATTGAACCTTCCGCAAACATGAGCCCACACAGTCTGTCGCGACCTTGCCTAGAAACATCCCATCATTTGGACCTAGCCTGTCGGTCCCTTCCTATCCGCCGTGTGGCCAGCATCATTCCAGCACGAAGATCATCTTATTGTAGATCAACCGAAGATGTCTAGAAGCCGAAATTTGTTCTGCATTCCACCGATGGCATACGAATCTGGTTGGTTGTCCTTTGCTCCTCGGCCGTGGGTTCGAGGCGCGCTGTTCCAAATACCCCCTTTAGAAATGTATCTCGACCGCTTGCCTACCAGCTTACATTATTATCGGTTGTTTGTACCTTTCATAATCGCTGCACAACTTCCCCGGCGCATTCATGTGATCGCCTTCGAGGAAGATGGGTTTGGAAGCAACCTTAGGTGATCTCTCTGGCCCGCCTGACGTATTAGTGGGAAGAAAGCTTTGCCTAGGACCACCATTTTCTAGACTGCTAGAAGTTACTTTCGGGTCTTATATACAGTATCAAGGCACCGACTTGCCCATAAATGCATTTCTAGAGCCATTAGTACAGATGAAGCGTACCCGCTCGCTCGCCTACAAGCAACTTATGGCTGGATGATGAGCTCGACTCACAGGCTGTCGAAAAACTGGACCTATTATCTCAGATTATCGAGGCTTGAGACGTGTTGATAAAAGGCTTCAAGCTTGTATGACCCGACAAGAAGAGCGAAGCCCCCGTGCAGCTGTTTACGAGAAGTGCATCAGTGCGTTTCTTTTGATGTCTGCCGACCGAGCGGTTGTTGCAGTCGCGTGGGAAGAAAGCTTAGCTTAAGCCTGCATCTCACATAACGACAATCAAGAAGACATATGAGCTTGATCTCATTCAATCCCGCGGAGCGTTCGCGGCACCAATTCGGATTCGGAAGTGAAATGGAATCTGGAGCTCACATTTACTGCTAGACCTAAGGCACTGAACCTTGTTAAATGGGGTAAATAAGAAACAAGTCATTGGCCAGCATTGCAGTTATTGATGAGTCTTTACTGTCTTTAATGAGCTCCGCTTAACGGCCCTCTACTAGTCATCGAAGCAAGGACCTGCGGGAAAACTGTAAGACACAGCTAAATCGAATCTTTCGATTGGAATTTAAACGCATAGCCGCATTTTTTGACGGGATTGAGAGACAATTTCAGCCAGACGGACGCGCCGCTGGCTGAAGCTGGTAGCCTGTGTTTTGAAGCCCAATGCTTGTGCGTCGCTGTCTCAATGCCATGAGAAAGGGTTGGCATATTGCGCCGTTGGCGCCGCGACCCCTTCATTTCTTCGGCGACTCCGAACCTCCTCATAAACAGAAACAGTAGCTGAATTGCCTTTAGGATCAATATGTGACGTGCATATCGCTTGATAGCTAACGAGAGCGCACACGGTGATTTACTCCCGCCCATCCTAGCGAACGTAGCTTTCACAATCTAATTAATGTCCATATCATAATTGCTGAACCACCTTCCGTTTGAAAGTTCGACCTGTCTAATCATTCGACCTGTCTAACCATTCGACCTGCTCAGCTATTCGACTTGTCTAACAATTCGATCTGTCTAATAATTCGATCTGTCTAATAATCCGACCTGTCTAATAATTCGACCTACCTAGGAATTCGACCTGCTGAGTATTTGACCTGCTTAACAATTCGACTTGTTCACAATTTAACCTATTTATAATTCGGCCTGTTCACAATTCGACCTACCGGATAGTGCTCCGGACCCGGAGTGAGGCTGCGGATCCGATAAGCCGGAGATAGTAGGCTCACTCTCAGATACACAGCAGAAGAGAAACGTTCAAAGCTTGGAGGATCGCATGCACGCGCGACATGGGCAACATCGCATGCTGTGAATGTACATGCAGGTCTGGTCTACAAGGGGTATAAACGCGCTCAGCATGCCTTCTTGAAGAGGCGTGGTAACAGAGAGTAGACCACGAGCTAGCTACCGTAGTAGATAGAATCTGCTCGTGGGCTTCTTGACATCAGCGAATTGAGCATCCTGAGCTGTCTGCTCCAACACCGCAAGGTTGAATTCGAATCAGGCATGTTGGCCCTCTATGACATCTCAAAGGTCTGCATACTCCGGGAAGGCCTCGTCGATCGTCAGGTAGATGTACTGCACTTGAAAATGACAATGATGGCGGTCAAGGACTTGATTTCTCTCTATACGTACAAGGCAACTTCGGCCACAGTCTGCAGGATCGCTTCACGGCACGCTAGCTTGAAGGCATCCACGTTGACAAGCATCTCCATCTCAAGACGCGAGCATTGCAGTGTCGCTCCTGCAGCTCAGTCTTCTACGGTGCATCGTAGACGGTCAGCGCATTTCCTACTTATACATTAATTCTTTTGAGCCTCCGACATCATCAACATTGATCTCGAGATTGACGTTTGCGAAAATTCCCAATGTAAGCAGGACACGCCCGAAACGCACGTCGATTTGGTTGCATATCTAACCACTATCTAACCACTATAATCGCCCAAATGGATCGGTTTATTCTCAAAATCACCGTTGCCATGCTCTTTAGTCGACCACCCTCCCAGGTCCCGGTCTTTCCTTCCACGGTTAAGCACCCCTCGCCCTCACCTCGAACCGCACGCATACTTGACGATCCATCGACCAACCAACCATTTTTAGCCGCCTTCATGTGCTTACCCATCATCATTCTACCCGCGTTCTCTCTGTCTCTGCGCTGGCCCGGTGTTTGAGTCTCAGGTTGTCAGTGGCATATTAAGATTGATCACCTCACGGCGGCCGCTGGCACACATCAACGCACCGCGCAACAGCCCCAAAGACCCAGGAGCGGGAAAGCAAGAGCAGGAGCAGGAGGAGAATAGGTAGGAACTACACTCCAGTGATGACTTCACGATATTGGGCTTCAGTGTTGGACTGCCGTCGCACAATGGTCGAGGCCATGTCAATTGCGTCGTTGATGACGGAAACGAGGATGGTGACGATAAATATGTCAATCCAGCTCTGCAGCCTACCGAGCTGTTTCCACAGCTCCTTCATTTAGAGCCTCAACCACGTTATTCCATTAAATTTGGCTGATAACCTTATGACGGTATCCGGTCTCTTGCACCGCCGTGGGAGTTGTAGTACGTCTCGTGTGACACACAGCACCAGGGCATTCGTCTCCCCCAAGAGATCCCCTCTAATGCTACTGACTTGGCCTAGATCCCAGGCACCTCGTCGGTTTCGGCTGGCCTTCCACACCCTCATCATTGATGCATGCGGCTATGTTGACCCGTATGCCGATATCCGACTGATTGGCGACTTTGGCAAAATCGCGCCCTTTGACGAGCTGCGAGATGCTGCCCATCAAATCCATGAGGCTGTTCACGCGTTCCCGAAGTACAACCTGAATATCAAGCATAACATCCGCCCCATCTTCAACCAGATTATGAGATCTATCGGCCATGTCTCCGCTGACTGGACATACCTCGAATAGTACTATGGCTTCGGATGGCTGTCCCGTCTGATAGCGCTCGCCAATTACACGACAAATTGGAAACGATCGCAGTGCATTACAAAAATGACGATGCTCCCTTCTTCAAGCTTCCATCTCCCATCGATTTCACGACAACGAATCCTTTGTCCCGTTACCATCGAAGGCAACTCGATATTGTTGAATGCGAGCTGGTGGTAACAAATGGGTCGAGTTCTGCTATGCGTGCCTCTGTGCTAGACGCGCACATGGGGAGGCGAAGCACTTCGTCGTCGAACTCGAGCGAAGATATAGGAGCTCGTGTTGGAACAACGTGCGCTCACGCCACCGACAAAGTACCGCAAATCAAGGTCGAAGAGGCGGATAGACTGGGAGGATACAGATGAGAGCAAGAGCAATAGCCTTGTGATCAGAGTCGGAATCGCAGACGTGCTTGCGATCGTCGCTTTAGTGAATGTCCAGGGTGATTCGACCACGAAGCATAAGATGGCTACGACCGCCCCCACAGTCACAACAGCAGCGCCGGTGTCGAAGGCCGATTTCTCAATGCGCATAATTTGCAGCGCAAGCAAGCGCATTACCAGGCTGCATTGGTCGCAGGTGCCGTCATCGCGCGCTGCCGACGCTGTTTGGGGTTCTTGCCTCAGACGAGGGCGCTCCGCGGTTCAACTATCCCGTCGGCGACGATGCTGACGCGCGCATCGTCAACGTGGGTAAGCCGGAGGCCAGCTTGAGTCTGGCACGGAACGTTGCTGTGGACAGGATCGACAGAGAGGATGTTGTATCGCCACGCCTCAATGCTGATGGGGATGATGGCATGGTCGGGCAGGCGATGGCCACGCTGCTTGACGACGCTGCGCGGGGCGTGGACCACGGCGTGACTTTGGGTGAGTCGTGACGCGTATGGTTTTGATGTGGCGTGGAATAACGCGTCCTAGTCGTGTTGATGGTTTGAGATGGGCCTCCCAGCTTCGGACACGTGTGTTTGTTCGTGTGTGTCTATGGAAAGGACGCATCTCACAGATTGGGGAGGCTGTGGAGGTAATTGGTTTGCGATTGGAAGGACTTCGGCATCTTGATGTTGAAGGGAGTAATTGGTTGCAGTGGTAAAGATGGAACTGTCGCATGTGAAGCGACTTGCGCCCTCTTCGTATACCCCATAGGTGGTAATGGAGGCTTGACTGCTATCCTAGCTCTTATATACTTCCCCGTCAGAGTCATTCGGCGGTCAAAACGGTGTGCTCGCAGGCGGCAAACTGCGGAAGAAAGTTGGAGGGGAAGGAGCAAAGAAGGAAAGTGCCCATGCCCAGAAAAGCCCAGTATTTGGTCGAACTGACGGTGTTTTGCTTTGTGATATTTGTCTTGACGCCTTGACGGTGTGTCTGGGACCTGCTCGACAGCCTTGGTCCAGGCCACGGGGTTCTGAAGGAGCTAGCGCCGGCTAGATGGAAGCAGCAGTTTCAGCAGGACTTCTGACCCCTAAGCTGGGGCAAAGAGCAGCACAAGTACCTCAAGGCGTTCTTAACCAAGACCTTTAGCAGCTAGAAGAGGGTGCGGACCGGGAGCCTGCTTCCAGGGGGAGTCGGGCGGATGGTGGGAGAAGGACAGGGAGAAGCCGCTTCCAGAGCAGTAGATGTGCCTTGCATTCAGCCTCAGCTCCAAGTAGAACAGCAACTTCAGCCCCAGCAGCCACAAGAGGCCTCGTTCTCCAACTTGGCCTCGGCGGCGAGCACAGGAGATGTGAAGGCATAGTCATTCCCAATGGTGGAGCTGGCAGCGTTCGTAGTCTGCTCAGATGACGTCTGCAGCGCTTCTGGTGTTACTATCAGCTGAAGGCCGTGAACGTTTGCGATGCATGGTGGTTTGAGATGCGTTGATGATTGCGACGTCCTACTTGGCAACCCAAGTTGAGAGCGAAGAGCTCGACAAAGTTGCACATCCCATCAAGGATCCCGGGTCGGAGAGCGGGAGGGCGACCTGAGTTGATTGCTGGACGGTGAAACAGACGGGAAGGGTACGTACTCCAGACTGTGTTATGTCAGCACTGCACGAGCCATGTGTTCACAGGCCCTGTGGGGCGTCGTGGCCAAAAATCGCCATTACCTTGATGACTGAAGGAAGCGTGCTAGCTGGAAAAATACCAATACCTTGATGATACGAGGGGCGTTCTAGCTAAAAAAACGCCAGAACGCTCCAGTGACGTAGTGTTCTGGCCAAAGAAAAACGCCAGTGCTGCTGAGCAGGCCAAAGGCAAGTCTCCCGCCGAGCCCGGGCAATTGGCAAGCCTCTGCATCGTCTCGGATACGTTTCCCGTCGGCAAGTGACTGTCGGCACGGATTTCCTCCTTTTCCTTCAGGTGACTGTGCCGTAAACCACCAGGTCGGTTCAGTCAGCAGCTCGTGCCGCCTGCTGCGATCAGTCGCATCCGAAAGTCCTCATTCTTTGACCGATTGGACCACGGGAGCAAGCTGGAATCGTTAGGCGGGGAGCGTCGTTGACATGTCTCGAGCCCATCAATGATCCCTCGGAGAATCGGAAGCCAGGTGATGCTTGGTTGAGATTGGGCAGACGCACCTTTCCTTCCAGGTTGCAACATCAAGGAATCTAGATGCAAACAAGCGAGCAAGACGTCAATCATCAACATCGCGCAGATCAATGCGTGGATAGCACCAAAGCAAGTCATATTTCTACTCCAGAGCACCTATTGACTAATCCTGATCACGCCACACGGTTCGCCCATATGGCGAGTTCCCTCTCCTGCCCATCGAGGGCCTGCGTGAATGTGGTCTTCTTTTCTCCTAAGGCGTCCACAAGCCCGGCCAGAATGCTGCACGATTCTTCTAGCTTCTTGGCTCTTACCCGCAGTCGAGCAGCCTCTGCGGCGGCGTCCTCATCGTGTTCGGCCTCTTGCTGCTCGGCATGGGGTATTTGTGCTGTTGTGTCTTGCAGTCTACTTTTCGTTTGGCTGAGTAAATCCGCAGCAACCCTGGCGGCGGGCTCGATGTGAGTCATCGTAGTACCATATACGAGAATCTGTTGCTCTGTCCTGAGGATCATGCGCCTTCTCTTGTCCTCCTGCCACTTCTTCATCTGCACCTCCCAGTCGCCATAAGCCGTCGCTGACCCGTCATCACATGCTGGCGGCTTGGCTGGGTCGTTCGGGGGCGTTGGGAGCACAATCGTTCTTTCCCAACTCCCGCCTTCGCTCAGGGCTGCGGCCATCATTTTCCTCCATAACGGCGAATGGTACTCGCAAGGCAAGTCCTCGTCAACAATGACGTGGAGGGCCGTGGCAAAGACGTATACGCCACAGTCATGTCCGTTTGGTTGCAGGGGTCCCGCCATGCTCTTGAACAGTCTGTTGACGGATACTGTTGCGTTTGGTAGGTACAGCTCGAAGAAGCGCTGGGTCCGGCGGCGGGCAACCTTGGTGTTCTTTTCGGCCGGGATCGAGTCGTACAACGACACCACGTAGGGCTGGCTGTCTCTTAGTCTCACCACAACCAGGAACTAATGGTTGTCGTAAAACATCGGGAGCACAAGAAACGTCGTGGAATCGGACTCGACCATTGCGGCCAGCCTGTGGTGGCGTGCATAGTCCGCCCTGTCGAGATTTTCAAGTACGGAAAAGTCGACCACGACCACCCCATCAATGCCTCTTGTCATGGCGTCGAGGGAATTTTGCAACCAGGTCCCTCGAACCCATTGCGACTCTTTTGTTATCGATTGCGGATCGTCGCTGCCTTCGTTGTTGTCTGGCTTGGCAGGCAACTTTGGTCGTTTGCTTGATATTCCTGCCAGTGACATTTAGCATGGTTCAGCAGATGGCTGAGATAAACGCTGGGCAATCGGGAAAACTCACCTGCATCAGACTGCGCACGAGGTCTTTTTATGGTGACATTTGTCAAATCCATGCTTTCCGATATGTCAATGGTCGCGTCAGGGTCGACAGGGCTGTCCAATGCACTGATGTCTGACTCGTCTGGCGAGTGGAGCTGCAGATGAAAAGAGCGACTGGGGGACGCTTCGGTTTGGTTACTGGCCGCATCCGCGGCGAAAATATCGAGGCTACCGGAGGCGTTGGGGGAACTTGAGCGCCTGTTTACCTCGGGCGAAATAAGGGCGCGGTCGTCAATGGGCTCGGTGATTGGAGATGAGGGACGCAGGTTGATGATGTCGGCTTCGGAGACGTCAACGCTAAAGTTTTCTGGAGAACCTGTTCTGCTCTGCAGCGGCGACGGAGAGGCCAACGGTGGTGCAAAGCCGTCGTTCAATCCGAAATCAGGAGGGTCGGAGCCCAGACTCCACTCGTCGTCCTCTGGATAGTGGGATTGGGCTCTCGCAGTTTCTGGTTGCTCGTCCTCGCTCTGGGTGTCGTCTTCGCTGTGCTTGGAATCGTGACTTGTGGCGACGGGCGTTGGGACCTCTTTCCTGGGCCTGCCTCTCTTGGCGCGACGGGGAACCTTTTGTGGTCCTTCTTGGCGAAGTAGTACAGCGACGACGTCAGCGTGGATGATGCCTGGTTTTTGAACGTGGACCCCGGGGAGATCCTCTGGGCGTAGCTTTCGACGTGAGTCTGCTTCTTGTCTCAGTTGTTGGACTGCGTCCTTCCAGCAGAGGCAGTCGGCGAGGTCCTTCAGTTTGTCCCACGTCGTCCGGCCGTGTTCCCAGCCTAGGTGGAAGAGGACGAGGCCCGGCTCGACGCCCTAGGCCGAACAGGCCTTTTCAAGCTTCGGCTTAGAACGAGGGTGAAGGCCACAGATGCTGGAGCGGCCGATGCAGTGCACAAAGATGTCAACGGCATCGGGGGGGAGCCCGTCGCGGAACTCGAGAAAGTCAATCTCCGAAGCAACTTCCTTTTCGAAATCGACGAGAAATGTTACGACGTTATCCTTAAGCGCCGTGATGTCGTTAAGGGCGGGCAGCTTCTGGAGGAAGGAATTAACCCTCGTTTGTAGAGTCTCGGGGGAGTGCATTCCGTTTGGTGTGTGTGTGCAAAAGAGCGGGGGTGGCTTCGCACATGCTCGCGCGGCACGAAAAGATGGCGATGAAGTAAGACCCGGCTTCTAAACGAGGGTTGTGGTAGGCAATAATCAGTAGGTATTGCGTGTCCAAAGTCGAGAGATGTTGAAGGCGGATGAGGGTAGACAGGAATTGTGATGATGGATGGGGGTTGGGAGGAATGGCAGGCCAGGAGATGACAGTGAGGCAGCCAACGAGGGACGGGACAGGAGGGCGGTGGGTGCTGGGTGTCGAGAAACAGATTCGCCCCTACAATGTCGAAGTGGCTGCCGTGAAGGAAGACACTGGTTGGAATGTCGCACTCGGGTGCATCGGTCTGGCTGAGCGCACCGATGTGGGGTGTGTCCACGAATGTCACAGTGTGTGTTGTGTAGGTGGGTTGGTGTGGTGTGGTGGGGGCAAGTGGCAGTTGTTGATTGTGACGTCATGCCTTATTTGTCCAGAGAGGCAGTGCGGGGAAGCGTACCTTAGCTCTGAGTCTTCCTCGCAGATTGGGCAAGAGCGACTGCTTCGGACCTCCCTTTTTGGGTAGGGGGATTGGGAGGTGACAGGTCGGTCCGCTCCTTCCTCTCGTCGCGAGGTGCCACGGTGCCTGCCGAAAGAAAGTCGCCAGCCCTACCTAGATGATTACATAATAGTGGGGCGTTCTGGCTTTCTTCCGCCAGAACGCTACGTCACTGGAGCGTTCTGGCATTTTCTTGGCCAGAACGCTACGTCATCAGAGCGTTCTTGCATTTCTTGTGCCAGCTCCCCGTCCTGGCGAGAGCGACACCCGGACTGCGCCCACACTGGAACTATCCCCAGACTCCGATCTGTTCTTGCAGGTGACTGGGATGCCAAGGTCCACACCATCTTCAACAAGCCTGGGGATGCAAGGGACGGGCCGAGCCGAGACATGCATTATGTAGCTCGCTGCACCGGCGGACCCCAAAAAAGAAGAAGCTCAGTTGCATTGACCCCTCCACTGGCGACGATGTGGCGGCGACCGAGGGCATCGGGGGCGAGGCAGACCGGGAAGGGGGAAGAAGGCGGGAAAGCCCCCGCCAGAAAGGGTGGTAGCCGCCGCAGGTGCACCTACCTTATGTAAAGTACCTACCCAACACAGCCACCGTCACGTGGAAACATCTGAAAGGAGGCGGCGCACGAGATTCCAAGTCTCGCTCGGTTTCCTTCAGGGAGGCGCAGCACCGGCGTTCCTACCTCACTTGAGCCCCGGGTTGAGGGAAGTGCTGCCCTGCCAAGATATCAGCAGGACCACTGGCTCTGGGGCCAAGATTTGCTGAAATTTCCATCCCAGAGCCCCACACACCCGCTACCTACCTTACTTAAGGTACCTTAGACAGCCAATTACTTAGCTAAGACCTGGTTCCTCCTGCTTGAGGCCTGCACAGCTGGGATGCATCCAAAGTCCTCTCTCTGCCTGGACGGAATGCGACGTCGACTGGATGAGAGTCTTGCTGCGTCCACCACTGGTCAGAGGCGTGAGCGCCTCTTGCTTTCTGTTGACTGGGGCCAACACGCTTTAGGCTGATACAGCTTGAACACATTCATCTTACGTTGCCACCAGCTGACATGAATGCGAGGCCAAGTTCAGGGAGTTCGAAATTGACGGTTTGTTTCTGGATTTTGACTGTCGCATTCTCTACGAACCTTTTGCCGAACACACAACAAGGGGCTGCTCTCCAGCTTTCCTGTGCGGTCAAGAAAGATCTGATGGCTCGTCAGACGCCGAAGAAGTTTCCAGCGATAGATCAACTTTACAACAGGAGCAACTTGATCGGCATTGACCCGACCCTGATGCGGGTAGAGACCGGGGTCGATTACGCACTGCATCCGATCGACATCTCCCGCAATCGACAGAAAAGCGATCCAGCCTACCTGACGGTCAACCCTATTTGCAGCACCCCTTGACTTACCGATACTCATCTGTCGGGTGACGCAATGATCGACGGAGTGGCTCGATCTATCTTGCGAAGGTTCACAATTGACGTCTGTCACTGTATCCGATAGTGCAGATCGAGGAACTCAGATGAACCTTACGGAAGGCCAACTGGGCCCCGTTGCAATGGGATCTGCCGCGTCACAGGTCCCTAATCTCGGCCGGCACTGATCCCAAACCGGATCATGACATGTGCCAGGCCCTCCATCGTATCGACCTGACGCCTCGGGACACCCATGGACTTGGTCCTGCTGACCCATAGATGGCGAAGCGGTTGGTGTCGATCATGGCTATCGTGTGGAGACCAGTGGCTGTGCCTGCACCGGTCTTGTTTGATGATGAGGCCGTGGCGGCGGGAGCCGATCGCGTAGCCCATGGTTTCCCGCCCGGTGGTAAGGAAGTTGTCCAACGTCCACGATGAGACCCCGCGAGCGTCAGTGATGTCAATGTCTTTCTGATGTGTTAAGTAACATATGACGTTGCGTTATTTTACCCTTGTCTCGCGCCCCTTTCTCGTTCACGTCGGTCCACCTGCCCTCGCCATCGCCCGCTGTGATGCTTTCTTCAACTTGGCTATCTCAAGTGAGCCCAGTCCATCATTGACTGATCAGGATGGGATCATCCTTCCTTCTGACACTCATGTAGACCGCATGCTCGTTTTCCATATCCGCCTTCGTATATCTCATCCTCTTTTCTTGTCCAGTCCATACATTCCCCCATCCCCTTTCTCATCCCCTCCTTTCTTTTCGTTGCACATTTCTCTTCTTCCGCATCTGTACTTTGTGATGTTACTCTCAATTCTATAGCCTTTGCGCTGGCAATCGTGTCAGGCCGTACAACCACTGTCTACGGCCCGGAAGCAGTTGGGGTTCTGAGAATTTCCTCACCGAACAGATGACCTCATTCTGAAGACCCCATTCGGACCCTCAAACTTTATAAGAGGTCAAGAAGAAGTGCGATAGGTGTATTCTTGAAAATATCTTTATAGTTGATGTGTACGAGACGTGATGGTTTCCACTGGAGTCAAAGGTTACGCAGCAGACGCTCGAAGTGGATTTCAACCCGGACCGGACGCGAGCCTGCAACTAAGATCCGTGCTTTGTCGACAACTGTTTCTTGTATATAGACCATTGCTTACTCGATATTAATGGCGAAGTCGATAAGGAGGTGTGTACATGGTACAAGCTGGGGTGACGAGCGAGAGCGTGCAGCGTGGATCGGTGACGAAGGCGACAAACGTGTTTCCAACACTGCTTTCAGCGCCATCCACTGCATCTCCAGCTGGCCTGTCAGCATGGTGTCTGCCATGCTTATCATCATTATGTTCGGGCCCACCAATGAATCGAGGCAATCGATTGGCTCGTGTTCACAGACACGCGTTCCCGCTCAGAGTGCTATGGGACTTTGGGAGCGGACACTGGAGATGGCCGGCTCTTTGCAATCTTTTCTTCAGTCTATCGAGTCTTTTGGATTCTGTGCTGTCTTCGCAGCTGAAACTTCACAGACAGAGTCATGGCCTCTGGTGCTGCCGTGGCTTCTTCCAGGACTGGAGCATTGGCGTTGGTTAGGCCTGCCAGGCTTGCACCCATGGTCTTTAAGTTCAGGCAGCGAGTCCAGACGTCTCTGGCTCATCTCAGGCTGGCATGATATCCAGTTGATACACCACGCCGGGTTCTATCTTATTCAAGGTATTTTGGTGCCCTTGTTCCTGCATAACTACAAACGACATGGCTCTTGTAGAGCTGGTTATCGCCGACAATCTCTTTCAATATGACAAGCAGCTGGCTCTCGGAATAATCACCATCGATCGACAGGACGGCCGAGGTATCGCTGTCGCACCGCAGCCTCCGCTCGGACTATAACCCCCTCGCCGGGTCTGACGTTGGCCGAAGCGGATCGTGGCGCGGAAGAGACCCTGGCCCCCTGCCGTTCCGCCGTCGTTTGACACGGTGTGGAAAATACGATACAATGAACCGGATGACCGACAGTCAACGACAAGGCCCAATGACTACGTGTAGACGACCCAGGGGGTCCAATCTACCCAGTTATCGCAGTCATCATGGCCGCCAAGCCGCCCCAACACAGCTGTACCCGGGAGTGTTTACACGCCGCGCCAACGTGAAACAGGGAAGCTGTTTCAAGTTGTGTGGACGACATTGGAGACCGGTAAGACTTACATGCGCAGTATCGAGGTGGGCTTCTAGCACGACAATAAATCTCACATTTTCCCATTCCATAGACATATAATGACGCGAGGATATGAGGAGGGTGCTAGTTTGTGAAGAATTCTCTTGTGAATTTTTATATAACTATAACTAAAAGGAATATAAAGACCCTTTTTTCCTCTACCTTAACCTAAGTTAGTTTTCTTAATTACTATATCCTTAAATAAAAGTAAATATAGTAATTAATTTTTAAAACTATTTATTATATTTCTTATTAAGTATCTTATTAATCTCTTTTATATTATTTTTATTTTTTAACTTCTATTTAGCTAAGTAATTTAAAAATCCCCTTTATATACTTTATAAATTAGCTATTGAGGTTACGCTCCCTCTATATATTTCCCTATTAGAGTTATATAGTAGTTAAAAAGGTACGCCTATAGGTAGTAAACTACGAAGAAAAAAGTCAGAAGGGAAGAAAGATGAGGAGGGTGCATTTGTGAATAGGATGGGGGGCGGCCGACCGCGTGAACGAGACTCTCCTTGCAGCTGTACGTGTTGTTGAACTTGGACTTGATGATGCTGCCGTTGACGTTGAGCAGCAGAAAGCGAGCTTCGAAGCTCTCAAATTCTTCGCCAGCGCGTACGGCCGGTGGTAGTCTCCGACACGCCGTGAATCACCTTCACGGCCTCGGTCAAAGTAGACCGGCTTGCGGGCGACGAATGCCTTCAGCGTACGGTGAAACTTAATCTTCTCGTAACTCTGGGGGCGATCGAGATCGGCGCCTGGATCAGCGTAGGCCGCGGCTCCTTGATGGACTCGAAGATGTAGATCATTGGCTGATAGGGGATGGTATCGCCCATGCCCGGCGGCCTTGCCCTTCACATACCCATTAACGGTATAGTTTCGCGCGCCCAGGTTGTTCCCGGCCACATCGCACAACCGGGTCTAGCCATCACCGCCGCGGCGCTTCATCACGTGGACGTGAGCAAGCGGGGCGAGACCGATTCGCGGCAAGTCTCATTCAAGCCTCTTCGACCTCAAACACAGCCTGGAAACGCAGGCCATAGTGAGTATGGAAGGGATCACGGAGCTCGTAAGTCATCACTACAAAGGCTTAAAAACAGTTGCGAATCCTATAAACCTTTACCCGCATATTGCACCAGGTTTCTGGGGTAGATAACGAACAGAGACTGAGAGAGACAGAATAAGATCTGGACAGGATTCTCCCATCCAAGAGGGTCGGAGCCCTGGTCGCTGTACACGGACGATTCGTCAGCACAGTCAACTCGAATTGACACGTCGCAAGGGACATGACTTCTGCAAAGACGACGGCCGCCATCTCCTGCCGCAGCATGTCGAGCGCGCTGCTGGCCAGACCAGATGCCTTCCATGTCAGTCCTTAATACAAGTCCGTGAGATCGTTGGTGGCCCCGCGCTGGCCTGGCTCACTGCGGCAGCTTCAAAACTTCACCTCTTTATCTAGGCGATTGCTATCGTCAAAATGCTGTAGCATGGTTATAATGCCAGTAGGGCGTGCCGGAACCAGCAAAATGTTCCATATGACTTGTGTTTTTGACAACGCTTCTACGTGGACTTCTCGAGATCACAAGTGCGCGTTGCCAATGGGCATAGACATGGGTGTGGTCCGACGCGCATCCCCCACAACATGACGTTTTGCTTGGTAGGTGCCATCACTGAACCTGGTGTTTAGCGCCAATCCACATGGGGCTCTCTCTTGCTTGTTAATGCTGTTGAGAGACCGGGCGGTGCGTTTGGTATCTTGCTAGGTCGGTGGTCTAATAGACGTGCACCTACGCAAGTTTTTCTGCGTCTGTGAACGCGCAAGGCACGATGCTGGAGTATTGTCACGGAACCAGATGTGGGAACTCGCGCCCGCCCGGAGAGGAAGCATAAATCTAAGAAAACCCACCAGAGCTGCTCCGCTGAAGTTATCGCCATGATTTCTAGTAGAGTATGCTCTTCACTATGGAAAGAACAGCAAAGCTGGAACAGCCTCAAGGGACGAAAGGATCGATTCAGCAAGCAGTCATATAACATACCCTGAGGAATCATAGATTGTCAAAAGAGAATCAACACGCGCTGGCTAAGGGAGATCTGGTCAAGGCCAGTGTGATTGAACTGAAGGAGGATTTGGAGACTACCGTAGACTCTCACTGACGCTCCAAACGGATCTGACTCTGCCGTGTCGCACTCAATATCTGATTGCGATGCCGACGCCCTCCTCGGCCTGCTGTCTGAAGAGACTGACGATGCTAAGAGACCTGAGCGTTTAAAACCAGTGCTATCTCAGCTAGTGTCTACCACCCCTGAGATCTTGAAGAACCTCAATCTCCCGATGCAACAATGTTTCCCGGAGACAGCACGAGAAAGACAAATTACGTGGCAAGCCGAGTAAGATGGTAGCACATGCCGCAACTGAGATTCAGCACATCACATACATGCGCAGACAAAATTATAGACCAGCCTATCATCAGATCAGGGCTCAATACCAGTACGAGCATCCCCATGGCTTCTAAACATCCAAGTAGGTTCCAGAAGCTCTCAATAGGAGATATAGTGACGGCAACATGAGATACTACGCACTTAATGAATTGCGTGGCCGATGCATGAGCAGGGGAACATTTGACGACTTTTATGCCGACTTCGCCCGCTGCTTAAAAGAGACAGGGTAGGGTGACGATGCTATAGTTCCGCCGCTGGAGGTCGCCGTGTCAGATGAGCTAGCCCGGAAGGTCATCGGTCTACGCAAAGCTGAGGACTACTAGGATCTACTAGACTTTCAATGAGAAATCAACCATCGGGTGTGGGATTACAGGAGAAGGCTTGCCGACTGGGTAAGACGTCCCAGATCGAGGTTCCAACAGGAACATCCCCAGAGATGACAGAGTCACAGAGAGCAACAACCACCCCGGAATCAAATACCTAATTACATGTAAGGCGCACTGAAACGCTCGCTGCTCTCGCAACATGGCCGGTGTTTCTGGTGCGGTGAACAGAGCCATCGTATCATCAGAAACGTGCGGAAGGAGATGCCACGACTCTCTTCTCGCGCTGCAAAGAAGGTGAATGAGATCACCCTCGACTTCAATGACTAAAACATCATTGTGAGGGGGAAACAAATGCCCTATGCGAAAGCAGCAGCCTTTCAGAGCCAGAAGAAGAACTGGATTCATTGATTATCTCAGCCTGCTGGGTTGAAGAACAGAAAGAAACGTTCGCTGGTCTGCATCCAAGGCTCCCTCCCATGCGCTGTTGGCAGGGGCTAGGGGCTAACGGCAGCAGTGGCAGCTGAGAATATTGGAGACATGGAATTAACTGAGTTGATCAGCCCTCGAGAGCTCCGTAAATCACGCTAGCTTGAGGTGGTCGATGGACGGCAATCTGCCGCAGGGCGGAGCACTAGTTGTGTTGAGGTCCGCCTCAGCATTAAGAGAGACACACAAAAGATCAATTACGCTTCGTGACGGAACTCAATCACTGTCCCAGCGTACGAAGAATTCCGTACAACTCCATGACGTAGGCATTCAATAGAAGACGAACAAGGTCGAGTGAGATTCTCATTGAACCAGTGCCGTCAGAACGGCGGCGGTACTCGTCAGGTTGAGATCAAATGGAGACATCAATTAGAGGAAGAGTTGAAGCTCGATAAGTGTCTCAAAGAAGCCGCTTAGCTTCTTCATTCTGAAGGCAAAGTGAGAAAGACGCTAAAGGGGTACAAAATCTTTACCGTGACATTCCGGGATGTCGAAAAGGCCTTCGCTCCTAAGACCACCCATACACCCGAAGGAAATGCTTCCGCCCAAATATCATCAAATCCCTGGTATCTTGTCGAAGAAGGTTAGAAGAAGCTACTGCAACATCGCCCATATAACCATAAGCTTTGGTTGAAATAAAGAATCGAACCGCCTCTCCGACCGCTGTAAGAGTACGGCATGTCTAAGAATGGCCTGTTCATTTCACAGTAGCCAGCAGTGACTGCATGAGGACTTGACAATGGGTCCAAAAGAGCGTCAAGTTTGCTAGCCACATCCCTCATCCTATTCGTTCGCAAACCGGGTGACGCACTTTGCATACGTGTGGATTACCGGGTGTTGAACTCTCTGACAATCACGAATCGATGCCCGATGCCGCTCATCAGAGAAACTCTAGATGAGCTTCGCAGCGCCAGGTTTTACATCAAACTAAATATCATTTTCATCCGTGGTCATCTACGTATTGCAGAGGGAAGACCGCCATTCGTATCAGATACAGTCCCTTCAAGTTACTCATCTCGCCTTTTGGCTGACCACAAGACCGGCACTCTTCCAGCACCACATGCATGACGCCTTCCGAGGCTACCTTGACATCGTCTGCGCAATGTAACTTCACTATATACTCGTCTCCAGCAGCTGGCTGAAGGATCTGAAGAAATATGTCCGACAAGTACTCAAAAGAATGAGACAATTCTGACTGCAAGCGGATTTCGCCAATTGAAAATGCCATACGCAGGATGATAAGAACTTAGGTCCAATAGTGGACAGCAGCGGAATTTAGATGAACCCTTCCAAAGTTTCAGATGTCCTTGAAAGGCCAACGCCGGCAATTGTCAAGGCTGTCCAGAGCTTCCTCGGATTCACGCTACCAACGGTTTCCCAAGAAGCATGCAAAAGAGGCGGCGGCACACACAACATTGACGAAAAAGGAACTCAACGCAAAATACTAGCTGTGAGTGAGCTTTAAAAACCTTGAAGGAGGCATTGTCGTCCGCTCAGATGCTAAGACATTTCGAACCAGCCTGGCCCACCACGGTGGAGTGCAACTTATCAGACTGTGTCATCGCCAATTGGTTATACCAGCCTGACGAATGGCGACGCCAACACAAGGGTAGCGCGGCTCCTGTGGAAGTTATTAGATATCATAAGAGTCTGCAGCAGTTTGTGATTGCCAAGCGACTGAGTCGCTGTTAGATTACAAGGAGCAAGTTCCACTCGTGGGTCTCGAACCGAACTATAGACGTAGTGTGTATGGGGGCAAGCCAATTGCTGTGACAGGACGATCGGCCGATGTATCTAAAGACGAAGATGATAAAAGACAGAAACACTAAAAGCAGACGGTGGTGGAACGAGATAACCTGTCACCCGGAAAGAAGTCGGCGGGATTGAACCCGAACACTCGTTTTTATGTAGATGAGCCCACGTGGCATCATTTCGAGGACTTGATAGCAACTACTCGCTTATGGGAGCGAGATGCTCACCCGCAAGATACGATCATTTGACAACAGTGAAGACCGGAAGCAATTGCCAGCAGAATTGTCGCAACTCAGGGGGCCTGTTACCAGCTTATCAGAGAAAGAGGAGAGGGCCGAGTATGTGTTTGGAGCCAACTTTTCATTCGGGAGGGCAACGAATTGAGCCTACACTTGTTGCGTTCTTCTCATGACTGTCCGCAGAGTCTGGGGAAACTTTCAGCAGTGCTCATCCCCCTTCCCTTCTAACCCTTTCTTCGCAGTTTGCCGCCTGGAGGCGCACCTCGATGACTACCGTATGACTCTCACGGGGAAATATTCGAGGGCCAGGATGGCCTGGGCTTCACCGAGAAACCTCTATGGCCACCTATGGGAGTATATAAAGAGAGCGCTAATCGCCTTGCAGGGGCAGGCATCTCCCTCTTCACACTCAGCAGTGCTCATTCCACGCACCAACTCACGCAAGAAAGCCGGAGCTACTACAACTAGCCAGAGAGCAGTACAAAAAGGCGAGTAATGCGTCTGGAGTTGGTGCTTATGACCTGCCCACTATCTACAAGCACGCTTCAAAGCTCTCAGTCCATAGCGGCCAGACTCCAGCTGAGCAGCCCGCAGGTAGGGCCTCAGACGAGCTTGAGCCCGACAGCCTCCTATTTAACAACTCCAAAACCGCCGACGAGACTGCAGCTTATCGGCAGCCCGGCTTTAATGCTACCTCGGTCACGATGCGCAAACTTCGACTTATATTGTGACCAAGTCGTCTATATTCAAGCCAAGAAGAACGCTGATGTAATCCGACCGTTTGGGGAGCATATCGCCCCAGAAGCTACGGCCACAACAATTCAAGCGACAGCTACACCTGAGAAGACAGGCGGAGACATAATTGAAGTTTGATTTCAGTATAGCCTGATTTGATTCAGGTGCTACCCACAATGCTGAGGAAGGCATAAAGCGCTAGAAGGTGGAAAGCATTAGCGAGTATGAAGCCTCATCCTGATGCATGTTGGGCACACATATAAACGCTGGATTTCCACACTTAGACCCGTTCGTGCGAGACGACCGAAGCTCCCGTTATCTATGTTACTTAATAATTAATCCACAGAGGACAGACGACTGTATTGCGTAGAGAAACTGAGCTGCTGTGGCGAATAACGCGGGCAGAAGGGCATAGTGAACAAATATATATATATAGATGTCTGTGGAAAAAGGAGGGTAGCAGGGATCGCGAGGGTAGAGGTTATATATACCCCTATATAGACCCCTACTATGTATATCTTTATAACACACCCCCCTAGGAACAATATATTACTTCTAAAAGGCCCTATAAAGTATATATATAAAACTAAAGTAATATAAAACTATTCTTACCCCCCCTATAGAATATATTTAATATAGAAAGTCTATTCTATTTATTTATAGAATATACTTAATATAAATAGATACTTATCTATCTTTTAACCCTATAGATTATACTTAATATAGATAGTAAACTATACTTAATACTAAAAAGCTTTAAAACGTATTAGAGTTAAGATCTTAAGCGATAATATTAGTAGTATTAGTAGTAGTATCTAGCTAGCCTTACTAATAAAGATCTTCTATAAGATCTTTTTACTTTTAGAACTAAAAGTAGATCTAGATATTATCTATATTATTAGAGGATACTTAAATATTTAGTTAGTTAAAGTACTTACTATAAAGCGCTTTTTTAAGCTAGTAATACTTAATAGAGCGCTATTTATATTAATACTTATAAAAGTATAAGTAGTAGGTTTTTTTATTATTAGAAGTTATACTAAAAGAAAGTTTAGAAGTAGCTTTAGTAGCTTATATAGCTAGTTAGAGTTTTAGATATTTACTAAGTATAGTATATATACTATTTAAAGCGTAATTTAAGTTAATACTCTAAGCGTTTTAGATAACTATTATAAAGAGTTATCTATACTCTTTAAGTAATCTAGCTAACTAGCTACTTTCTTATATAGTTAAAAGCTTAAATTAAGTATATTCTACTTAAGCTAAAGCTAGATATATACTAATAGCATTTAGAAAGGTTTATATACTTAGTATACCCTAAATATGAGAAATATTATAAACCTTTATTACTAGAAATATATAATACTAGCCTTTATACTATTAAAAAAAATTAATATTATTATTTATATTATATAGTATATATAAGTAGTCTTCTTAAATAAAGTTATAAACTATAAGATTAGTAGAGTAAAGTTAGACTTAGAAGGTTTATATAAAGGCTTAAGTTATTTTAAACAACCTATTTAAAGCGTTTATAAGTTTAAGTTATATTATAGAGAGGATTATAAAGTTAATTATACGTTAGATCTATTACTATATATACTAGAGACCTTTAGAAGCTTTAGCGCGCTTAGTAGTAGTAATCTTATAATTATAGATCTAGCTAGAATGTTCTTTATATATATTAGTAGTAGTAATAAGTAAAAGAAGTAATAGCTTTAAGTTATTAAGTATATTAGAAGTAGTAGTTCTAATATAGCGCGTCTAGCGCTAAAATATTTATACGTTATAGTTAGCTTTATACTATAACTAGAGGCTTACTTAATATATCTAAATAACTTTATTAAGTATAGGAGGTTATTAGCACGTCTAAGAGGGCGTATTAAGCGTACTTAGCGTAGAATTTATATATTCCTAGACTTTATAGTACTAGGTATACTATTATAGCTATAAGACCTACATAGGCTAGTTTTATAGCGATATAAGTATTATAGTTACTAGTGAGGTAGTTAAATTTATTATAAAGGGGTAAAACAAGCAGTTATATATATTACTTATGTAGTAAAAGGGGTTATAAAAGTATTATTAAAAAGCTAGGCTTATAACTATAGTGAATAATATAGATAGAAGGGTATAGTGAACAAACGTATATATATAGATGTCTGTGGAAAAAGGAGGGTAGCAGGGATCGCAAGGGCAGGGGTTATATATACCCCTATATAGACCCCTGCTATGCGTGTCTTTGCGACAGCTGCTTATCACAACTGATTTTGGGCTGCAGTTACAGATTGAGAGTGTTTAAATATAAAATTACGACAAAATCCCAGCTTAGCAAACTATCATTGCACGTTTAATAAGAGCAGCTTTAGAGCATAGGCTAAATGCTGTATATAAAACCTATTGTTTAACGCTTTGATATTCTCAGTCTGATTCAGAGTGCGCTGCGAAGTCAAAGTCGAGATCCACGGCCTTATTCAGTTGGCGCATGAACGCATCCTTGTCTATTACGTTTGTTTCTGCTCAGCGGTCTTCTCTTCCTGCACATCCTCGTATTTCAGCCACTGAGTGTGGTCCTGTGCCCTGCAGCTATGAAGCCCTGTGTCGATATTACGCACCGGGATCTCGATGCTTAACAGCGGCTTTTCTCCGGTTTTACTTCCGGAGTAAACGGCCAAGATGTTCAAAATGCTGTGAAAATCCTTTTTGTGGCCGTTGTATGTGCTTGTAACTTCGCCGCTACCTAAAATCAAGAGCTTCTTCGGTCCATGGAATCGTCTACTTTGTCGAGCCGCCTATCGCAGTCTGTTGCTGTCACTGAGAATCCATTCCAGGCATGAGCGCCATCATCGATTGAATGCACCCAATATTCCCGGCGTTCTTCGCGTCCCAGCGGTACTCTTCCTCAGGGTCATCGACTTTTGTCTGGCCCTGGCAGTCCTCAAAGTTCTCCAGCTAAATGGTTGTCTGATACTCAATGGTTATGGTCCACAGCGCCACTAGGTGCCTGTGAGATTCACCCCTGATAATGGACAATTTCCCATCGACATCTTACCTGAAGGGCCGGATAAAACGGCACTATTTACTTGACCAGCCTGGACCGCAGAGCCTTTTGCGGGCAAGGGTACTGGGGTAGAGCGAATAAATCTCTCTACATCGTAATACCAGTAGATCTTCGAGGTCGTCTTCTACATGCCATGTACAAGCTTTGTTTCGGTGGCGTGCTTGGTTGCAGTACAAAGGCAGCCCAAGAACCGTAGTGCTACTCCAAGTCTTCCAAGACTACTCCATCTTGTCTCCGGATCAACCTTCCTTGATAGCTCTCGCATGCTGTAGTCATATTGTGAAAGACATTGAGTGCAGTTGCTGTAGATAATGATTTATCATTGAAACCCCGTCTGCTGCCTCGACTGTGTGAGCTTGTAGCATGCCCCTAAGCCTCTCCACCAGTTGCTGGAGTTGAATAAATGAATTGGAGAGTACCCAAGAGATTCAGCTCGTTGATGAGACGTGTCTCAGAGCGTCCAGTGAGCTAGCGGTACGGTTCAGCGCTTCGAAGGCGAAAGCTTGCTGCGCGTTTTCTTTTCATTTGAGGTTTATCGTCTGCTCAAAGACAGTGCGCCACTCCGTTGCCAAAGACCTTTAAAACGCGGTGGGCGTGCCCTCGAAGTCAAAGTCGATTGTTCTTGGTGTTCTGGTTTGATGACACGTCTTATAGACTTCCCCGCAGAGATTCTTGACATGTCATTCCGTCAGACGATCGCTGTACTGCACCTGGCTCCACTCGTGTGCGCAGAAAAGCCGTTAGTGACGCATGTGGGCGGGCGAGGGAATCTCCCAATGACAAGTGATGTATACCAAGACGAATATAGAATGACGATTAAATTCTACGCCGTCTCGGATTGCAAGACCTGTGGCATCGACGCTCTGGGCAGTAAAGTCGAGGAGATGACAACGACCCATCTTGGTCGGTGCCTCGTCAGACGAGCAATAGACCCTCCCGGGCAGTGTTATCCTCGAGCCTGACAGCCGTGGATTGCACTGACGAACAGTGATAAACGCAGTTTACGGGGACGTGACTTCGCGCGCCTGGAAACGACACAAAGATCCACCAGGGGGTCCTCGGAGCTTGATGCAACACGCCAAAGTGGCTTTGGGGTTGTGTCCATGACAGGAAAAATGTAGACTGTTCGAGCGAGCGGCAGGAGAAATTTACATCTATATCAGTCGTCTGGTTTGTTATGGCGAAGATACCATCTGCATTGAATGTGATTGTAATCCAGAGGCGGAACTTCGTCATGTGCCATGCGTGACTCGGCTGCAAGGTGCCCAATTGCCGCCCCGATGCGTCAAAAGCTGAGGCTCAACCGGCTCTGACGCTTGTACCTAGGGCGCTCAACATTGATGGTCGGGAGCGAAGTATAATATATCATAAGCCCGAGCATACAGGTATTCGTGGAAGCGTGGGCATTATGGGCCGTAACTCCCAACTCCTAGGGCGTGTCCCGGCCAACCAGCTTTACTTGCCGTCTCTTCCCTCATAAACCTTGATGTTGAGATTCTGAATGTGCTCAATGCTTCCATGGCGTGGTTGAAATATTCGTATCATCAAGAACATTGAGTTGGATATTTAAACAGCCATCCGGTACGCGAACGTCCGATTACCCGCTCGTCGGAGCCACCTGAAGCCTGAATCAATATTCGGTTCGTTGATGAACGCCTAGAGCACCTCACGAGACGGAAGAAAGATCGAGGCTTGTATATAATTGCTCATAGTGAAAGTCGTGGCCACGAGAAGGATTCATGGGCAAGGGCTCCATGGGACGCCTGAGTGCAAGCAGAAACGTATCCACGCAGCCTAAAGCTTGGAAAGACCCAAGACCACTTGTATAGGCAAGTTCTTCATCATAGAAACCAATTTCATGTCCCTTCAGGGTTATTCGAAGCATAATGATGAAAGTGCGAGCGTGCTTTATCGTGCGCAACCCCGAGGCTAAGTCGCGACCAACCTCGACACCACCGCACCGCTTGAGTGGAGCCGGGGCCGAATCCAGAAGATGTATGCTCTTCACGTCCCATCAGCTCCGTATCTTCGGTTTTCCTCCAGGCAGACGCAGTATTTTGCTTTATATTTTGACATTGGGACACCTCTTTTCATGATGATGGGGCTTTGTGAATCCTGCAAGCCGTGGGAAGTATATTTATCTTTAGCAGATCATAGATCCTTTGATGGCTCAGCACATGGATGAATAACCAGGACTGCTGCTCTGATATTCAAGTGCCTGAAAACCAAAGGTCAGCACTACTTCAGCAAACAATTCCCATGGTGAGTGAAGTCTTTTATCTGCACTTGCTCTTTTGACAATGCCCCATGACCTTTGTGTCTCGTTGATTCTTCTAATATCTTCGACGTTCCGCCTTCTGACCTCTCGTGAGTTCGGACCCTACATCCGCTCCCAGAAAGCTTGCCAGCAGTGAAGGCAGCCACTCACCCTCATGCGTCATCGTACAATATTCGGTCTGATTTGAGACCAATGATAAATGCGACAGCACGTCTTCTCTATATGAGACGTAAAGGGCATTGGCTCAATTCCACACCGTCCAAGCAAGTCATGTTCTAGGGAGGCGGATTCAGTCACGTCAGTTACTATCAACTCGCGGACGATGATTACCTCCGGGCCTTTCCTCTCTCATCAAAGCCACATTAATGGATATCTTGCAACAATACCTAGGAGATTCGAGTCGTCACATTTGGTTACACCGATATCTTGGTTCCCTTGCGGGGATAGCTAAGGGTGTGGTGATAATTCCCTGAACCATATGAAAGCTCGTCTAGATTTGCTGCTGTCGTTGAACTTGAAAAGCTCGAAGGGCTAGTAATGAATTGCAAATAGAAATTCCGCGTCAAAACACTCTTTTGCAACTTCCTTTATGCGCAGCTCTCCCAATAGATCCAGTTCCGATCAAACATGCCTACGATATGTCCAATGCGATATGCCTACTAGGATTACCGGGAATCCCTTGAGTTATATGCTCCGTTCTTGTGCGCAACCTGCCGGTCGAATGATCATGCGTCAGGACTGGTTGCGCTTTTATAAGTGACGTCCATTGGAACCAACCATTGAGATATTTGGGGATGACCAGTCGAGCTCTTCATGAGACTCAAAGAAGACACACCCATCAATGTGCGCCTATGCTTCACGACGCAAGTCATTCTTGAATCAAATCTAGAACGGACACGAGATTTTGCTGAAACCTGGGTGTCATCTCGTTAGACCAAACAAGTTGGGTTCATGCTCGAAGGGACAGACACTGAAATTCACCAAGGGTAGGCACGGCTCATTTAACTCTGCCATCCACGATGCAACAGAGCATTCAAACGCCCAGATATTGCAACACAAGATCTCCAAACTGCTTATCAAAGGTGCTAATGATCTTCTGTTGAATCAAGATTAGGCACACCAATCTGCAATCGACCTGCGGTGTCTCTCATTTCCGTTTGCCAGGCGTTTCTTATGCTTTCTCTTATGTGCACACTTTTAGCAACTCTTCACTAAGGCTCATTGGGAACTGGCAAGAGAAGGTGTTAGATAACTGATGACTGTGAGTCGAGTCTTCATTGTCTTGAATGACCCGGTGTTCGGCGGAATGATGCTAAATTCTGAGCCTGATGTTCGCGTTGCTAGGTTGTCTGCATTTCTGAATAGTTGGGTCAGATTTCACGTACGTCTGTGACATGCATGCAGCACTTTAAACGTCATTCCCACTCCACCTAGATGCCTCCTTTCACAACCCAACCACCCTTGAGACTCGCACCCGTGAGACTCAGCCACCGGAAGAGGCAGTGAATGTGCCGTGGCAAGGCTTCACCCAGGGATTGACCGTCAACGTGTCTAGGAGAGACGCCAATCCAGCTTTGCCAAGTGTAGAAAGGCTTGATGAATCCATCAATTGATACCCATGACAGACGGAAGACACGCGAAAAAGGACAACTGTCTGTTTCATTTCCCAAGCCCCCATGCTCTTCCACTTAGATACACAAGCCATCAGTGTCATACACATTGGAAATTTGAATGAAGATGTGTGTTTACCGCTCTTACTGTCAGTCTGCCTCATTCAATCGCACGCTTCCAGTCTGCAAACCTGCATTTATTGGCAATCAAGACATCACAAGATACGCATCTCCTTTTGCTCACTTGGCCCCCGTTGATCGTCTCCACCACACCGTCTTACACATCACTGGATGTATCCTCGATCATCTTCCTGTTCGCATGGCTGACGCACACCACCTGGAGCTGGCTCTCACCGCCCAATTTTTGGTCTTCAATCTCCCCCCGAGAGTACATACCGGTCTCTTTACTTGCTCGTTTTCATCCTCAGCACAGCATCGCGACCACCTCCTGCCGCATAGTAACTCTTCAGGATCTCTGGAATATCTCCTTTCAGACTCGACTCATACTCCCAAGTCGCCTCGTGGTCGGGGTCACCGCGCCAGGCAACGTGTAAATACACCATGCCGTCCGTCTCAACTTGGTGTCCTATTATTGCGCGAACTTCGTAGAGGGCGAAATCCCGCACCGAGATATTTTGCTCCCATCCGCCAGCGACATGGGCCTGGATAGCCTTCTGGTCGAGCTTGGACATTTCAATACGACGCTGATTCTTGTACTGAAGGTCTACTTCGCCCATCTCCTTCTATCTTCCTGAATGAACCTCCGACTGGCTGGAGCGTTAGTCTTGGGGCGAGCTGGTGAGGGGGATCAGGCAAAGATTGCATACCATGACAGCGCTCTCACGGTTAACAATGAGCGACTTGCTGGCTAAGTTGAAGTAACTTCTTTTTAGTATTGTGAATTGAATGCTTTTTTAAACGTCGGTAAGAGGAATATCAGCTAAAGATGTGTTGTGTTTGAAAAGCTACGAGAAGTTGAGTGGCGAGAAGATCTCGATTGAAGTGCTGTTATGTAGGAAGGAGTAAGACTAAATGGGTCGCTCCTTCAGTTTGTGATAACAACACTGCTATCTCGCTGCGGATGTATAGGTAGCCTTTGGTTCTGTCATCAAACCCACAACAGACGCATCTATGGAATTCGGGGGCTTGGCTTAAAGAATTTACAACACTGTTATGGGTATCTGAAGAGAATCACCTGCGAATATGCAGCATTGTGATGTGTTAAAACTTGGTGTTGCGAAGTAAGACGTCTATGATTTTCAGAAATGGCGATGGAAGCCAAGTGATATACTTGGTCGTTGAGATACTGCTGGGAAAGCAGAATTCTGCGTTGACAAAGAGAAAAAGCTTCTCAACAAACGTTCTGAAACAATTCGTGCGCGGTATATCAGATAAGCGGCATATATCCGCGGTAATGAAGGTGAACAGGTACTTGGGGTATGAGCCTGCTTGTTTCTGCTCAGTTGTTGTCGTAAGTCTTAACGCTTGTGACGGTTGATTTGAACGGTAGGATTGAATTTCCTCGTGACTTGAACAAAGAAATAAGCCGGTCTACCCCATTTTCTACACTATCGACATGAGTTAAGGAGGAAATAAGGCAGAAAATACGTGCAATATAGGAGCGCCTTTAAATGAGGATCAGAGACAGTGAGGGGCAAATATTGCTTGTCTTTGGCGACGCATTTTGGCCAAGCAACAATAAGTTTTCTCTCGACATCTTCCCTAGGAACATAATAATCAAGAGACATGAAGGAACTGAAGAAGAGGGTCTCTTTGGAAAGCTGAGCTGAGCTTAGCATCAACAGCACCGGCCCCGAGAGGACAGCCTGTCTTACCCAACCGTACTTTGAGGCTTATGCATGGGGTCTACAAGATGTCTTGCGCGGACATTCATGCAATATGCACCCCTATTTTGGCAATGCCAGTGAGTAGCTTAAATGCGATTGCGCTCTGGGAACTCCTTGCCTCGGAAGTTCATCCCTCCATGCCGCATTACCTACAAGCAACTAAGAGCAGAAATAAACCTGAGGTCTCAGAACACCAACGCATGATGCAGTACTAAAGCAGCGTTGGGCGAGTCTGTGGCCCGGAGTACAGGCTGAGCAGAGAACTTCAGACCCCGCGCTCCGAAAGCCGCGGTGCATCGCTGAGGCCTTGGATTGGGCTCAGTGTCAACAATGCAGCGCGGCGCATTTGCAAGATGCTCAGCACTGTGTTCATCTCTTCCTCCGCGGTTGCTTTTCCACGCCGATGATTAGCCCCTCACCCCTTATATCGGCTGCCAGTCAGCGATGCAGCCCAAATCTCGCATGCGTCCAACGGTTACTCCACTTCTCGGATACGGCAGGGTCAGGGAAGAATTCCTTTCAGCCGATGAGAGATGGGCAGACCCGACGATTGCCACATTTGCCCCAATAATCGCCAATGTCGGTTATCAACCGAGGCCTCCCAGCACATCGCGTCTGCCCGCATACCTATCTGCCTCTGTAAGTCTTCTTGCTTGCATCTCTCAACGATGCAACCTCACAGGGCCAACTTCAGTGCGCGAGGCTCCAAGTACCACATGCGTACGCAAAGCCTCGGGGCTTCAAGATATGGAACTGTGTCGGGCATTAACGAAATATTCCTTCGCAATCTGTGGTGCGTCTGGTCTTTCGTCGTCAGTACGTCAAGGTTTCTGGCGGCGGATGCCATGTCAAACTGACGGTAGCCGAGCTGGTGGGCTTCAGAAACGATGGGAACCACGACGCATCCGAAAGCCGGCTTGTCCCTGCCTGCGTTCTCGAATATGTTTTCTGCCCCTGGTCATAGATATAGAAGAAAGCAAAACTGCAGTGTGTTACTTGTGTTTCCCTAGGTCACTTTTTTGGTTCTTCTTCCGCCTCTGAAGCTCTCGATCGACGTGTGTTCGCCGCTAGCCGCATTACCGCCAGGCGTCCACCACTCCAGACGACATCACATCCTCGACTTCCCGGCCTTCATCGTGAAAGACCTTCGGCTCCGACCACATAATCTTTCATGTGCACGCAATCTTCGGCCCCGACTTCACCGCCCCAAAGACCAAGGCCGAGGGACCCGCTCGCATACGGAAATGCCGTCAGCGCCCTCGAGCACTCTCATCTAATTCTCTTCTTCCTTTACCTCAGCCCGGCCGTCTGCTGCTCAACCATTAGCCTTCGCTTGATATCCAGCCTTAAGAAGTTCAGGACCCATTCCCGGATCGAGACAGCGGGCATCGTGCGCGTGGTCCACGAGACGATGATCGCCTGGATGACAATCCTTGCTGATACGGGGATTTGACGCCAGAGTGGACGATACGCTGCCGTCTCCGCTAGAGCCCGGGCTAAAATACAAGTGGGAGATGATCTAGCACCATAGCCCATTCCCCTGAAGGATATGTAGTACTTCTCGGGATGCATCGTCACAAGGCTCGAGATGTGTCACACATGATGTTGCATTTCGTCTTGAACTTGAAGAAAATGCCTTAAGCCTTCCATCTACTAATCATGGCATCGCCAGGTGGTCTCGCAGCCGGGACGTTCGTGCTCTAATAAGGGTGTGCTCGTTGGGTTTGCTTCCGCCCGAGTCTCTGTGCTGTGGCCTCAACTAAATGATCTTGTCCCAGTCGCTAGCCTCTAGGTCCATTGTCCCAGCATTGAGATACAAGGAAAGGACCACTACACCACCACAGAAGGGACATGAGAAGCTCGACCAGATAAATGATTCACTAGAACTACCCTCGAACTAAGCTCTACACACGGGGACAATCCCATGCTCTGTGGCATACCGCATACGCCCAAAGTAACCCGACCAAAAGACTCATAACTCCCCACTCCCCGATTAATACGAATGGCTGTTTTCAGAGTCCTTGCATTCCTCGACGAGACCCTGTAGAGAGCTGTTATCTCGGTGCTCCTCGAAGGCTCCCATGCTGTCCCGCAATTTTCCTCGTTTGGCGGACCATTTATTGATCTCCTCGACTGCTGCGCGTTTGTTGCCCGCTTCAGCGACCATTTCGTTCTCGAGAGATGCTGCGACATTCATCTGTCTCTCTTGGGATTTCTAGGCCTCGAGGGAAAGCTGGGTGTCGGAGCATGCGGATTTCTGAATGGCCGTCAGACGACTCATCATGTCTCCTGTGATGCCAGTCATGGCCCTGTCTGCGTCCGCTGCTGCTTTCGTTGCAGCTAATTGTTCTGTATGGAGCCTCCCATCCACATCCATTGCAGTCTTGACGGCATGGTAGCCTTCCTTCAAAAAGGTTCGAAACGCTTCAAAGCGGGCGTCCCCCGATAGAATGGCATTGATGTTTCCGATGCCCCGCTCGGATTCTCCAACATGCTTTTTAGTCTGCTGAGATTTGGCGAGCTCGCCTGGCTTGTAGGAGAATGCCCCGCGTTTGAGAATGCTCTGGACAGTCTCTTCACCCGGGGCTTGCTGACTTTCCTTGTCGAGGGGTCCTCTGCGCTCCTCAAATGTCTCGCAGTCGTCGTACTCGGATGAGCTGTTGAGCGATCCATCGGACTGCGCCGGAACAGGCTCCTTGGCAGATGCCACGCCATCCTTCTCCGCAACTCTGTCATCATCTTCAACGGGGTCGTTGCCCATCGCATTGCTGGCGTCGTATCCTCTTTCATCGTCATCTGAATCGTCATTGCTGTTGAAATTGCCCATACCATCAAGCCCGTTGTCGTCCATCCCACCAAGTCCGCTGTCTTCCGCGATACGACCACGTGCTGGTGTTGTCGACGGTCTTTCATGGAGGGTTTGTCGCTGCACTATCTGACCAGCATGGCTTCCCACACTATGCAGAGATGCGACGGCCTCATCCTTGGGATTGCCTACTCCCTTGGAAGTAGCTTGGGCGTCGGGACTACCCTCTCCGGCTGCATTGGAAGACATGGAACTGGGGCTTTGCTGGGCGTTTGGACCGGAGGGCTGTGCCTCGTGGGCGGCTTTGGTGTTCGGGACAGGAGCGAGCTTCTGGCTAGGCTGGCTACCAGCGTTCTTCGAAGAGCTGGCCATCGCATGGGTCGTTTGGGTGGCTTGGGTGGCTTGGGTCGTTTGGGTCGCTTGGGACACTGGGGCAAGTCAGCAACAAGGAACCAATGCGGGCGGGGTGTGTTGGCACTCACGTTGCTTCTTGGCTTGAACAATCTCGCGCGGCTGGATTTCGTGCACCAGGTAGTGCTGATTCTTTGCCTTTCCGTCCTTTGCGCGATTCTCAATTAACTTATCGAACAAGGCTTCGACAGACGCGCCGACGGCTGCAAAACCCTTCTAAGAATCTCGGGAGCTGACGGCCCGGGTGCCGAACCACAAGTAAATCTCAAGCGGGTTGTTAAGGCCGAGATGTTTTGCTGCGGTCTTTCGGTACGTTTGCTCTCCCGCGGTGGTCCCAAGATGTGCCCAGTGGGTGCCGAATTTGGCTAACAGCACCGAATCGAGATCTTGGTTGGAGAGTTTGGTTTGGATCCAGACTGCGAAGGGTTTGCGGGGTCTATCTTTGGGCAACTTCTGGTCGTATTTTCGGAATGCGATGACCAGCTCGTCGAAGGCTTGAGCGGTTCTTTCGCGCGATTCGCTAATAACCTTTCGGAGAGATGACACTAGTCTTTCGAGATTCGTGTCGTTTGCTTGTGATCGAGTCTGCGGCATTGCTCGAGGCTGGGTCACGACTCTCTGTCCCGGATGGTGAAAAATCACTCCATGATCGTCTGGGAGTAATTCCGTTCGTTGTGGTGGAGGTGGAGGTGGAGCCGACGTCGAGGCGGAGGCGAGGTTGAGGTGGGCGATTTTTTGCGTCAAACGGCCGACAAGTCGAGGAGGAAAGTCACAAAGTGCAGGCGCGCCAGTGCGTGCACGACGCAGTGTGCCTGCCTGATGCGGCGAAATCCACAGTCGCTCGCAGCGGCCAATCAAATCGTTGTGCTTGGGCACCTGGATGTTGACACAGAGCAACAAGCTTGAAAATCGCAAAAAAGCAGATGAATGTGTTCTTTGGAAGATGCCACATTCCTTCTGATTTTTCTGGAATTTTCCGACAGCGAACGTGGTGTAAGATGCAAATATGTCGTCGCGAATGGCTCGAATTCACGCTGGCACCCCTCCTAAATGTCAGCGAAAGATACATGGGCACGGACATGTGTTCAGTGGGGAGGTCGCTTATATAAGCCAGCCCAGAGGGTTGGGTCCAGTGCAGATGTGCCGGCACACAGTACGCTCTTGCCCACCTCGTGAATCGGCGAAGATTGTATGCTTGAGCTCAGCAGGCCCGCACCTCACTCAGTGGGAAAATTTCCCATACCTTTGCCTACAGCATCCTCCCATCGCTGGCAATCATAAGCTGCATGCCAGGTTGTCTGACAAGCGTGGCACACGGAAGGGGCTCTGTGGAGATCCCCGAGTTGGCAGCCACTCATAGATGCCGCGCCGTCCAGATCAGGAAGGGCAGTCCCACTAACTCGAACCTTCGCATCGGCGCGCACTCCCGGCAGTGAGACCCAGCAGCGCAGAACACGTCTCCAAACAACATAACCACATTCACAACGCAAGTTCTTCCCTGCGCCTCGAGACGGGCCTGGTGTGTCGGTCTTCAGACACGGACCATCGAGGATCATCTCTACGCTGGGCGCTCTCTGAGAACCGATGCACCATAAACACCGTCGCCTACTGCGAGGTCATCGCCAGCCTCAGGAACCAGGCAGGTCGCCAGTCGCGATGACGCACCCTCGCGTCGCTCGCCCTTTCGACCGTCCAGGCTCTTCTGTTTCCAACTGCGTACGCCTTGGTAGGCGCGTCAGCCCTCGGCCGCGCCCACGTCGCGTATCGCGACGCACGGCTCGAGCGGAAGGCTGCAATGGACAGTGTCCGCGATGTTCTCTCCGGCTGTGGGTTCCGGAGTATCTACCCCGTGGAGGCGTGGTACTGGCTTCCCCACCGAGAGTCAATCATTCGGCCAAGGGGCCGAACAGGCTGTCTGTTATTTGCATACGTCACTATTTGCACATGTGAGACGAGTTACGCTCATGGACGTCTTGACGACAATTAATAAACTGCGATGTGGTGGGGCACCCTCGATTTTGAGTGCGCGTGAACGACTTGCCAGGTGAAAATATTCCCGCTCTAACCTTACCCTTCCACACCTCCCGTATCTTCGCCATCCCCTGTGGCATCCTGTACCGCCTCTCGGAACCCATGAAACATGTCGAACAGGCCCCGTGGTCAGGCAAGCATGCTACCGTTCCTCAGCCCCTCCAGAAACTCCGCTTCACGATCGTTCCGAGGTCTCATGGGATTGGTCTTGCTGGGAGCTTTCGTCACCTTCTCGGGGTGGTCGGACGGACTCAGCTTTGAGCTTCGCGACGATCGTGTGGATGACGTGCTTCAGCTCAACCATAGTCGTTGCTCCGGCGTCCATGACAGGGGATGCCGGTGCTCTCACGGATGCCTCTGTGGTTTCCTGACTGGCCGGGCCTGCGCGGTCCAGATTGTCGAGATCCCTCACCACATCCGCCGATAGAACGCATCCTCGACTAAACCCGGCGGCAGCCTGCCCCGCAAGACGGACGGTGGGTATCATGGTGCTGTTGCGGGTTGCTGACAGGGCATTCACACCATCGGCAATGGCTGACGTTGTTATCACCTCCGAACGTCCTAATTTTCATAGCTGAGCTATGAAGAAATCCATGCCTATTGCTGAGGGCGGCGACTTTTGGACGACGACGGTTGCCCGGCTCGTTCTCCAACTTCACCCGGTTCGTATCGGTCCGAAGACGTCCCATCCGTGACTGGCCCAATAACACGCCTCTCCACGAGAAGGCTGGCGAGGGTGGAAATGCAGACGGCAATACCAAAAAGATAGCACCTCACGGCAGCCTCAGCAGGCAATTTGGCGGAGATCGGCTTCTGGAAAGGAATGCTGATTATTGGCGAAGAGCCGGGTATCATCACCCCCGAGCGGCGCATTGTGGAGCGTCTCAAGACACTCAGTAGACTGATCAGTAGCCTAATCCAAGAGGAATGTTGCTGTAGTGTTGCTGGCGGCAGTGGGAGTAGAGTTGGGCAAGCAAGCAAAGTGCCGACTCCAAACGGGGCGCGAGATGGGCATGGCGGGGTTGTGGGTAGAGCGCATGGTCACGGCCGCCGGGTCGCAGGGGCGGCAGGCGACGACGAACGGGTCGCAATCAGCGCCAAAGAGAGCGGCCCGAACAACGCTCCCGTTGTCGCCGATAGACGACACGTTGAGCATACGCACGGCACGGGCCAGGTTGCTGGGTATGGTGTCGAAATCGGAGGAGGTGCGCAACTCGTTCCATATTGCAACGCCACTACTGAACCAACGGAGATGTTCATGAAGTAGTCCAATAACATCTATTCCCTTGCTTGTCGCGAAGACATGCGTAGCAGGGGTCTTCGTAGGGGTATATATAACCCCTGCCCTCGCAATCCCTGCTGCCCTCCTTTTTCCACAGACATCTATATATATATTTGTTCACTATGCCCTTCTGCTTGCGTTATTCGCTATAGTTATAAGCCCAGCTCTTTAACGATACTTTCATAACCCTCTTTACTACGCGAGTAATACGTATAATCGCTCGTTTTACCCCTTCATAATAAATTCAACCGCCTCACTAGTAACTGTGACGCTTATATCGCTATAAAACTAGCCTATATAGGTTCTATAGCTATAATAGCACGCCTAGTACTACAGAGTCTAAGAACATATAAATCCTATACTAAGTATACCTAATACACCTTCTTAGACGTACTAATAACCTCTTATACTTAATAAGGTTATTTAGATATATTAAATAAGCTTTTAGTTATAATATAAAACTAACTATAATATATAAGTATTCTAGCGCTAGATATACTACGTTAGAACTACTACCTCTAATATACTTAATAACTTAGAGCTATTACCTCTATTACTTATTACTACTACTAATATATATAAAAAATATTCTAGCTAGATCTATAATTATAAAATTACTACTACTAAGTATACTAAAGCCTCTAAAGGTCTCTAGTATATATAGTAATAGATCTAATATACTATTAACTCTATAATCTTCTCTATAATATAACTTAAACTTATAAATACCTTAAATAAGTTATCTAAAATAACTTAAGTCTTTATATAAGCCTTTTAAGCCTAACTTTACCCTACTAATTTTATAATTTATAACTTTATTTAAAAAGACTACTTATATATACTATATAATATAAATAGTAATATTAATTCTTCTTAATAGTATAAAAGCTAGTACTATATATTTCTAGTAGTAAAAGCTTATAATATTTCTAATATTTAAAACGTACTAAGTATATAAGCTTTCTTAAATACTATTAGTATATATCTAGCTTTAGCCTAAATAGAATACACTTAATTTAAGCTTTTAACTATATAGGAAAGTAGCTAGCTAGCTAGATTACTTAAAAAATACAAATAACTCTTTATAATAGTTATCTAAAACGCTTAGAGCGTTAACTTAAATTATACTTTAAATAGTATATATACTATATTTAGTAGACGTCTAGAACTCTAGCTAACTATATAAGCTACTAAAGTTACTTCTAAGCCTCTTTCTAGTATAACTTCTAATAATAAAACTTACTATTTATACTTTTATAAGTATTAATATAAATAGTACTTTATTAAGTATTACTAGCTTAAAAAGGCGCTCTATAGTAAATACTTTAGCTAACTAGATATCTAGGTATCTTCTAATAATATAGATAATATCTAAATCTATTTTTAGCTTTAAGAGTAGAAAGATCTTATAGAGGATCTTTATTAATAAAACTAGCTAAATACTACTACTAATACTATTAATATTATTACTTAGAATTCTAACTCTAATATATTTTAAAACCTTCTAACGTTAAGTATAGTCTACTACTTATATTAAGTATAGTCTATAAGGTTAAAAAATAAGTAAGTACCTATTTATATTAAATATATTCTATAAATAAGTAGGATAAACCCTCTATATTAAGTATATTCTATAGGGGGGTGGGAATAGTTTTATATTACTTTAGTTTTATATATACACTTCATAGGGCTTTTCAGAAGTAATATATCGCTCCTAGGGGGGTGTGTTACAAAGACACGCGTAGCAGGGGTCTTCGTAGGGGTATATATAACCCCTACCCTCGCGATCCCTGCTGCCCTCCTTTTTCCACAGACATCTACATATACGTTCGTTCACCATGCCCTTCTGCCCGCGTTATTCGCCACATTGCTTATGTGACTAGCGGCGCCTTCCTCCGCCGGCGCCAAGCGAACAGTGGCGTGAAGGCACAGATCTGGTAGGATCATTTCGAAATCAGACAGGGATCATATGCAATCATGGGCGTCGATAAGCAGCGGCTGCAAAGCTAGGCGGTGATCTTGAAGAGCCAGAATCTTATGGTACAGCGCAATGGGACAGGTATCAGTTGCAAAGGGGAAAGCATACCGCTGGCCGGCGGGAGATGATATGACGGTTGGTTTTGTTGGCCGGAGCAGTTGTGCTTGAATGGCTCCTGGCATTTCCGTTGGGGCATCCGCTGGGACGTGTGTCAGCAAATTAGCTAAGGCGCTCACGTGGGATCCAGCGAAGAAACCAACGCCGCGAAGATGGCGGCGAAAACGAGGGCAGACAGGGCGAGCGTATGTATCTTCTCAGCAGGCGCGAAGAGCTGGGCCCAGGGCCGCTCTCTCTTGTCAGGTCAGGGGTCTTATGGATGTAATACAGCGGCGTCGGCGGCTCGAGTGACGGCGGCACTGAGGAGAGGATGGGTTCGGGGGGCGGGGCGAAGTGCAGCGAGATAGAAGTGCCGTCAAGAGCGACAGAGTCAAGAAAGCCTGCGTGAAAGCACATTTTGAGAGATTGTACACGGGTTCGCGGATGACACGGCGGCCGTTGAGGTTGCCGTCGCTCTCAACACCACTTTTCTCATAGTCATCGTCATGGACGTCGAAGGAAGAGGATGGGAGGGGCAAGCGAGCAGCAAGGCGCGGGAAGCTAGTGGCGTCGCAGGGATGCGAAGGGTCTGAAGGAGCCTCTGATGTCTCGCGCGGGCTGGATGGGTGGAGTTGCGATGCATCTGGCGGGCTCGAGGGAGGCGGCGGTGCGCTGAGCGGATTCTGCAAAGGAACCAGCAAGGAGAACAGGCGGGGGGAGGCTCGCGGATTCGGGTGTACCAGAGACATCTGGATCAAGTCTCACTTGGACGGGACGCAGGGTCTAGCAATTCAGGCGGCATCTGCTGCTGCAGGAGGGTACAAGACCACAGTGCCAGAGCGGCCGGTATGTTTTGAGGGAACCGAGGATGGAACACAGTGGCCATGTTGTTTTTGGTTGCTGCGGGAGCGAATGACAGGTCTCTCCGTGACGTTGACTATCGTTTGAGAAAGGCGATTCTTCTTTGCGAAAGGTTCCCGGCCGCTACCCAACACTGGCCGTTCCAGGCGTGCTGGGACAATGCCTTCCAATGCGCCAGCTAGGTGTTGCTGGGCTGGGCATCTCAACGTTGGCAATCTCCTCCAAGCCTCCGACAGAGCAGCCTGCTGTTCCTCTGGGTCGCGCAGTTTTGCAGTCGCATCGTTCGTTTGCCTGTGGGCTGCGGTGGCGCACTGGTGCTGGTCGTGGACTGCTCTCTCGATGAAAATGAATCGCTCCGGATGCAGCTCATCCAAAATCAACAACAGGGTGCGTTTCGTAGGGGTCAAATGTTCGCTTCTTAGATCGACAGCGGTGTCATCATCCCCTCCCAAAGGGCCGTAGGAGCCATGGTAACCAGGACTGTCTGTCCGTGGGCAGACATCCTCGTACTTTGGTGTTGCCTTGGATTGCGTCATGTCAAGCGCCCCAGCACCCAAGGAATTTTTCTCACTCAAAACGTCCGGTTCGGTCTGTTTAGAAGGCCAACATACGGTGCCGGGGATGTTGCGGTGCCTTCTTCTGCGAGGCCGCCAACGGGTTGTTCACCGAAGACATCCTTGATGACGATTGAGTCGCCCGACTTGTTTGTCTGAGGGGGTGGCGGTGGTATTGCGTTCGTTGGGGGTGTGCTTCCACCCAGTTTCGGGTGGTTGGCTCCAGTGCCTGAAGTGTGGTCGACGTAGGAATCGCAGTTCGTCAGACACGGGCTTGGGCGTGGGGTTTCTCCGTCGGCTCATTGAGCTGGGGAGGAGGCGACGCTTGTATTCGGTGTTGTTGACCTGCTGGACCTCGAGTTCGGTCGTTCGGCTTGCTGGGCTGACGAGAGGCTTGGATCGGGGTTTTTATTGGCAATCTTGGCTGGCTGCATGGCCGGGGTACTGGCGGAGTCCACTGCGACTGTCAGTACGCGCGTGCAAAACAAGGAAGGAGCGATCGAGAAGGAGAGACTGTGGTTAAAACAAGAGAGGGGGCGCCCAACAATGACGGGGGGCAAGACGAGAAAATAACTGACACTTTTTCAGGGCGTTCGTAAACTCTTTCCAGGACTGGCGGGACGCGATAGCAAGCGGTCTGGACCAGAGATAGAGATCGAGGCAGTCGGGTGGTCAGATAGATTGCGGCGCGGTTCCTGCACAATGCCTCTTTACGGTTCGTCTTCACCGTGGACTCCTAGTAGTCGTGACGACCTCGAGGGCGAAATGGAGCAGCCTGCGGTCGATCTTGGCCCACGCCCAGGTCGCAAACAGAGGGCAGTAGTCGACGACATTGGAATGGTGGGGTGAAGGCTGAAAGCGGGTTGAGCTGGTTTTGAAGACTTGGGAGCTGTTCGGCAGCTGGTGCGCCTCAGCTCATGAACGGTCTCAAGTCTCCCTAGCGGCATCATGCCGCTGGTGTTGGCTTGGAGTTGACGTTGGCGCGGTAGTCAGCCGTTGGTCCACGACATTCTTCCTCTCATGAGACGTAGACGGAGACGCTGGTGGCAGCAAGGATCGGTCGGCGTGTTTGGGCGGCTGAGGTCCAGTCTCGTCGTGGCTGGATTCGGGGGAAACGGGGAAGAAGTCCCTGGAACCCGAGCTGTAGCGCTTGGGCGTACCAGTGCCACCAGAATCAGGCTTGGTTACCTTAGCACTGCTGCTCTGCGCCTCGTCCACCGCGCCCGCAAGTCCCCGTCTTCTTTTCGGACGCCTCGCGGAAGATTCTTCCAATTGGTCGTCGTCCTTGTGACCTGCGTACGCGTTGCCTCTCCGCCGTTTCCTCGTCTTCTGGGTGTTGACTGGACTTGACGACGCGGATCGCGGCGACGGCAGGTCTGTTGACCCCAAGTCTGGATGGTGATCCAAGTTCGTGGCGTCAATGACGGTTGTGTTGGCTTCTGCCGCGGTGTTTGGCTCGGAATCTGACGCTGAGTCGTGGAGAGGATCTGAGTCCCTCGCCTCATCGCCCGCCATGGAAGTGCACGACGGAAGAGGGCACAACCTTTCCAGGGTTTTCCGGGCCTCCTCTCTTTCCGTCTGCTGGCGTTTGCGCTCGTCGCTGGCATACTCGTCGAAGAACATGACCATGCGATCAAACGACATACTCCTGCAGAACTGCACAAACGCTCTCCATCGATGGGCCGAACAGTCCTTTCCTGCGTCGCCGTCGTGCTCGTCGCCCGCTGCGTAGCAGTGCGACCACAGGGCCGGCGTTCCTCCAAGCAGACAGCTGGTCTCCTCCCATGCGTCGCTGATCTCTCTTATTCTCTGGTCTCTGCGCGCGGAGAGGTTATCGTAGAACTCCTCGGCGGTGGCTGACTCGTCGGCGCAGCTGACGACATCGCGATGGAATGCGCTGGGGTCTTGGATGGCGGTCGGCCGGGTGTTAAAGCGGTTGTGTAGCGAAGTAAAGAGCGCATCGGGAGGAAGACGGAACTTCCACCAAGGCCACCGAAATTCGGTCTCGGTCGCGTAGTCGGGGTTCGGGAGCGACGCATTCATTTCAGCGATGCGATGTCGAGGCTCGGTGCGGAATGTTGTCGGAGTCGAGGCTCACGTCAAGCATCGCAAGGGTACGAAAGCCAGCAGCCCGAGTCCATGCAGCCAATTGGATGGAACACCTGGCCCCACCCCGGAGGACGCGCCAGCATTAGTCCGGGCTTGACTCAGCTGGCCGAGAAGGTCCCAAGCTCGGACCACTACTCTACTAAGACGGTATGCATCTATCGCATGACTCGATTGCATATGAGTACAAGATAAAGTGGTACATGCACCTATGCCCTCTAACTGTCATCCACCTTATTATTAGACGGAATTATGGATGAAACCTCGCTGCGGTCACCGCTAGTCCTAGATGTTACCTCACGAATTAAAAGGTTCCCATCTAGAAATATCAACGAGTGCCCTGAAAAAGGGTATCTACGAATGCAAAGTCAAGACACCTCCTCATCCTACTTAGCATGATACCCGAGGAATAAAAACCCCTGCATACCCCCTCACGCCTAACTGAGATGACCACTTTCTTGTCTCCACACCTGTGCCATCCTGATCACGGGGCTGCATGCAAGAATGCTAAACACTGAACACAACACCATGGATGAACCGCACGAGGAACCCCCGCTCTCAGACACGACTACGAATCCGTTCACCTCGAGCGAGCTTGCCCAAGGCCTGCTCAGGGCACGGGACAATGCAGGTTCAAATTCTCATCCGGTTTCCTCAGGGGATACCAATGCGTTCGCGTCAGCCGAGATCGTTAAGCGTCTCGGATCCGTGGCGCAAAATCCGGACGACAACACTCCGCACGACCCTCACCAGCAGGCACACATCAGAATCGTGCTCCACGCCTGTCCAGAAAAGCCTTTGCATGTCAAGGTAACTCCTCGGAGCAGCTCCAGTGCTGTTCTTCGGAGATCCGTCCGCCTTGACGCCACCGCAGACTCGAAGCCCGGCGGGCCTGCGGTAAGCACTCTCGCGATCACGCAGTCAGAGCACGAGATAGGCTTTCGTATCCTGGCCGACTCTGCCTCTAAACGGTCCGACAACCCTCGTATGATGACCGTTGGTGAAGCGCTTGACCTTAGCGTGTATTGCGATCCTAGTGGAGACCGCATAGTTTTTGTTAACCAGCAAAGAGACTCTATCACGCTGCGGAGGCTTGCGGACGATGACGAAAATTCGGCCGTTGAAAGAATGATGATCGAGATCCTTCCGAGCACACCTTGTTTTCTGTACCCTGGTGCATGGGGTGTTTTTTCACAAGGAGAAGACCTGCAGATCATAGGACTTTCTATCTATCCGCGCGAGTGCTTCACCATCACAGATAACGCAACAGAGACTCAGGGTCAACGAAATTTGAAAAGAACACTGGAGGCATCCCAGCCAGAAGTTCCAGTAAAGAAAGTGACGATAGATGGGCGGGAACCTCGGCCTCAAGCCAGCGCCGCCGCCGTTCTCTTCGAGTCAGTCCCCATCCCCGACGATACAGGTTCTGCTGCAACGCTACGAGCAACACTGGAATCGAAACAGGTCACCGCCAGTGTCGGTCATCCTCTGGAGCATCTCCGACCTGGCGTGAGAGCCAAGATAACCAGCAGGCAGGGCGACTATGCTATAACGTACGGCGAAAATATCATGTTCGCAAGGAACTCGCTGGTTTTTAAAGCGGAACACACACGCATTCCTGGCCCGACCGTCGTGAAAGTACTGCGAACGCCATCGCACCCTGTGACACCAGGCGTGCCGGACGAGTCCGCCTCCAAGATCGCCCGCACATCAGAGATGTGGCTGAAGGAGTTCAAGAACCATTCCAAGCTGTCCGAGCACGTGAGTGAGCTGGGTGCCTTGCGGGTTTCCCTATTGACAACATGAGGTGTGAGTAGATTGGTAACTTTGGTACGTAGGTAGCCATCATACGCCTCCACTGTGCCGACGCCAGGTTTCTATCCCTGTACATAGAGCATGTCGAGGCGCCAAATCTGGCCTCTTATCAGTCGCAGTGCGGAAGCTGCACCTTGAACGTGGACGAAGCCGTGCAGATCCTGGGCGACATGTCCGCCGCAGTCGCCTACGTCCACGGTCAGGGCATAGTGCACAACGACATCAAGCCGGCGAACATTCTCTTCAAACCCAGTCGTGGCGCTGTTCTCATCGACTTTGGCCTCTCATCCGAATTGAAGGACACTGCCGTGCACGTCGGTGGCTCCCCGTGGTACATCCCGCCTGAGTATGCTTTGCATGGGAGGAGGGGAGCTCCGGGCGACGTCTTCGCCTTGGGGGTTGTGATGCTGTTTGTCCTCGGAAAGATTCCTCTTCCAGATCGGCAGCGCGGTCTGAATTGGGTGATTGCGGATGTACGGAAAGGGGAGCCAGGAAACGCGGCTTGGGACATGATGTTTCAATGGCTGGAGAAAGTAGAGCATGCATCGCGGAGCTCTGATGGCCTTCAACATCCTGCGCTGAACGCAATAGCGAGGGAGATGCTGGTCACCGTTTCTAAGAGAATCAGTGTCGGCGATTTACTGCGGCTCCTAGGCAAGGCCTAGGATATGTAAGGCAGGTTTGTGGTGATGCACAATTTAGTCGATGTGTCTCTCGTGTGGGCTGGCTTTATTTTGGCTAGAAGGTACCTGAAGCATGTGATATGTAGGTGGTCGCCGTGTAGGTGCGCCTGTAGATACCACCTGATCACGACGTGACGTGCAAGGGAAAGAAAGGTACGATAGGAGGCTCGCCTCGAGGCATGACGCGACTCTGAAAAGGGGCCCGTCTGTGGTGGCAACATTTCTTCGGCGAGCCGGACGTGCTGGTGGTCTCAAAGAGTGAGGCGTTTCCCGTCCCCGCCCTCATGCCATCCCATTCTCTGCTTGATGTCTCAGAGGCATTCGCCGTCTTCCTGGCCCCGCCTTGGAACGGTCAAAAGATCGCCTCAGCAAACTCTGGACTATGTCAGCTGCTCGCCAATCTCGTCTGGCACAGAGTTGTGGTTTGATAAGTCTTGTTCCCTGATCGGTTCTTCGTCTCGTGTGAATTCCTCTTCGTCTCGATTCTTCGTCTCGGTTTTCCCAAGCTTCTTCTCAGCGACACAAGACAGTCTTGCGGCGCGCCAATAAGTCTATCAAACCTGTCGACAGTGAGCCATCCCGCCCCGTTCTCATCCTCGTCCCCACTCCTCCCACATCTCTAACACCGCAGGTGGTTAACAAACTCCCCCGCAGACTATTTGCCAGCTTCCCATCGAGGAATTCACTCGCTGCAAGAGGGAGAAGCGCCGGAGCATCTCTTTCTGCATCAACAAAAAGGCCGCCATCCTCAAACGGCCTGGCCTGCCTCGACAACCCTACCGCTCTCTTAGAGCAGCCCCATCACAAGCCTAACAACGTCTTCACTCGCCTCCTCTGAGACTGCAGCGTCGACCACGGCCCCGCCTTCGTACACGTGATAGACAAGCGCTTCAAGTACCTGATACAGTCCTGACTGCAGTTTATAAAGAATTCTGTTATGAATTTTTATATAACTAAAGGGAATATAAGGACCCTTTTTTCCTCTACTCTAACCTAAGTTAGTTTTTTTAACTACTATATCCTTAGATAAAAGTAATAATAGTAATTAGTTTTTAGAGCTATTTATTATATTTCTTTATTAAATATCCTATTAATTTTCTTTATATTATTCTTATTTTTTAAGTTCTTAGTAATCTATTTAAATCTCTATTTAACTTAATAGAGAATTTAGTTCTAAAGGTTTTCTAAGAGCTTAATAGATATTATAAAAGAATATAGAGATATTATATTATTATTCTATGCTATAAAGATATAGCTAAGTTATTATTAAATATATAATAAATTAATTTTTTTTAAACGTTTAATATTACTAGTAGTAAAAACTATATTAATTAAGTAGGGGGTATATATAAGATTTATCTTAGAGGGTTTTAAATTTAAGCTATAGTATAATAGGGGGTTACTTTTACTTAGCTAAGTAGCTTAAAAATCCCCTTTATATACTTTATAAGTTAGCTATAGAGGTTATACTATAAATAGCCCTCTATATATTTCCCCGTCAGAGTTATACAGCAGTTAACAAGGTGCGCCTCCAGGCGGCAAACTGCGAACAAAAAAGTCAGAAGGGAAGAAAGACAGTCCTGACTGCGTCCTCCGCTCGCGCCGCGAGCCGTAGCCTGACTGCGGGCCTCACGGGCGATTTCCCGGCCGGCCTCGCGCGTCTCATGGAGGGCCCGGATACTGAGGACCTGGATCCCCCAGACACTCACGCAGCGGCTCCGACTGACCTTGTCCTGGACCAAGTCTTCGTGTCGACGGACGGGGTGCAGTCTCGGTACGTCCCCGATCCCCCTCTCCTTTCCAACCAGCAATCAGGTGAAGCTGACTGATGAAGCGTCTGCGCAGCTCCCCTTGCGCCCGCAAACGACTCGTTCGGCGGTGCCCCGGTGCATCACTCCTCACAGCATCAACCGCTCGTCACGCTGGATTCGTCGTTCGTCCTCGGCCTCCACGTCGACGGCCCAGCGCAAAATCCATAGGCCGAGCTGGACACACGCGACGCGGAGCCACAGTCACAGCAGCCGCAGGATCTGGTGCTCAGCTGTCAGCGGCCTTTTCTCAGGTCGGCTTTGGACGGTGGGACGAGCGTTCGGAGCCGTCGGCCTCGTGTCCATGTGTCCAGCGCCGAGATACAGTGACCGAGCGTTGCCGACAGCCTCGTCAGCATTCGATCAGCATCAGTGGGCTTCTGCGGCGAGCACGCAAACGCCGCGCATGCATCCGGCTCGTCGACTGACGGCCTTTCCCTCAGGTCTCAGAGAGCACATCGTCCTTGGAGGACTCGCTCGTGTTCATGTCTCCGACACCGGGCTGCGTTTACTAAGCGTCCCCGGCGCGCACACCGTATGATGATCTGCTGGCTGGAGTACAGCCGCCGAAAGGGGCGCGAGCGGGACAAAGAGATGGATTTGCTCGACGAGCTCTTTGTGGTGATGTCTGGTGGCGAGTAGGGATAGAGGGGAGCTGGGTCTCACGTTCTTCACGTCCCTGACGTTGGTCTTTGTTCTCGTGGCGATTGGCGCTTCCCTTAAGATGAGAGATGGGAGCGTGCTCGTGTTGACGGTGTCTTGTTGGGTTTGGTTTGCCGGTCGGCGTTACGCTGTTCTGGTGTCTTGTGGTACTCTCGTTGAAAAAAGGAGCTTCTGTAATGCCATGGGCATGAATGATCGCGGTACAGCTTCGGGCCAGATATTGCGCAGGTAATGAGCTGTTGATGATCAAAATCTACCAGTAGCTAACCTACTGGGCAGGTAAAGTACCAGAAGTCAAGTGGGATCTCGCGTCATCTCGCCGCCATCCTTATCTCGGCCGCTTCTTCCCACCTAGAAGCCCCCACCAAGACCTGTTGCGCGTGCCCCCATCGTCATACTCCGGCTCGTCGGCGGGCTTGTCTTCCACGCCGCCCCTCCGTTCTGCGACATGACGATTGCGGGCTCTCCTTAGTGGAACATGCTTAAAAAGTCAATCAACCTGTCAGTCGTCTCGAGAATGTCGTCGTCCAAGCCCTGGAGGCGGGCAATAGTCACAGAGTGGTGCTCGACATGCAGCCGCACGTGGACGCGTCGTGCTGTGGTTTCCAGGTGTACAGCACCAGAGCAGCTGTTGTAGCTGCCCGCCTGCTGAGAGACGTAGAAGGGACCGTCTCAATTGCCCGCCTGATAAGCTTGATGTGGTGTCGCGGAATGCATAAAGCTCGTCGCCGGCGCGGGAGAGGTGTGTGCTGGCATCACAGAGTAGTTCGAGCAAGCCGTCACGTCGCGGGAGGAAGTAGGTGGTCGACAATTGGTCTGGCAATGGCCTCGCTTTGATGTGCCCGGCACTGCAAGAGAACATGTCAGGATTGAACGGGGTAGCGCGCGAGGGATAGGGGACTCACATGGCTTCGGACATGCGCGGGAGGATGCAAATCCTCGCGAGGAAGGGTAGGGATCTGCTGCTTGATGTGCCTGGCAGCGTCGAGGTACTCCAGCAAGCGCGTGGTCGGGTCGGCTAACTTGATGGGGTCTTCTTTGAAGGGCGAAACGGCGCACGCGAGCGATCCTGTCGGTAGTCTCGTTGCGCCTGCGGTCTCCTTCTCCCGCGATGGAATGGGACGCAGGGACGCTGGTGTCTGTTAGCGCAGCCCAAGAGGCGACGACGGTCCCCCACAGGCTTTCGAGGATGCGGGCAGTGTTGCCCAGCTGCAGGTCCTTGATCAGTCGCGTGGGTATGATGAGGTTCGTATGTACAGCGTCGCAGGACTTGACGACGTCAGCCAGGAAGGCATGCCTAATGCCGGCGATGGTCTCTGGCGAGAGCTCCCGCCGCCGCTGAATGGGGTAGGCGGCGGCGCACGCATTCGCCATCTCCCGGCGCAAGTTGTCGAGGATACCGACATGAGCATCAGATCGATCGGTTCGGGAGGAGCAACTACGTCTGATGGGTGCTGCGAGGTGTCGTCGCCGCCATCCCTAGCCCCCGAGTAGGTAACGATTGTCAGATGGTCGTAGTCGATGGCATCGCTGGCGTCGCGGTCTTCATTAGAGACCCAATCGAGGCAATTGTTGGTTGGCATGGAGGTCGCGCTCGTGGAAGTCGTCCAAGTCGCCCTCACCCTCGCCATCGTGTCATATTCTCTATTTTGCTCTCTCGCCGATGCCGGGGAGAAGGTGGAGGAGGTGTTCATCAATGCCAGCTGCGCGGCCGCCATGACTTGTAGAAGCGTAGCTCGACTGAGTGGACCACTCGAGGGGTGGGGCCGAGTCAGAGATTCGGATTCGGGGCTTCTGGGGCGCTGTTGCTGCAGCTCGTACGCGGTTAGAGGACAGAGCAAGAAGCCGCACAAAGAAGGACGAACCTATAAACGGACGTGAATCAAGAACACTCGGCAGGGCTGGGACGCACGCAACGGGTTCGTTTGCTTTGGGTGGACATTTGGGTGGTGACAATAGGTGGTGACAATAGATGGTGATAGTGGCTGGTGACCGTGGCACCCAGTCAGCGAAGACTTGGGGCGGTGGACACCACGCGTGGCGCTGCCTTATGTCATCTGTGGCGCTTTGATCGCGCATTACCTAAGAATGCCGCCACCTTGGCGGTCAGGCGGGGAAAAAGCCACAACACCCCAGTGACGTAGTGTTCTGGCTTTTTTTTTGCCAGAACGCTACGTCACAACTGCTCGGCTCCGAGCCCGAGGCCCGAATACCGCCGATCTAACGGGAATCCCTCCGCTTGCACGTTTGTTGCTCGTCATCATAGGATACATCCAATGTCCATCTCATCCGCCTGCTAGCGCTGGCAAATAATAACTTGCCTAGATGCATCTCATTCTCTCCGTACTTGCTTACTTCAAGGCTATGTACAACACCAATGAGCGCTTCATTACATTCAGAGGAGCCTTTTCTCCGTGCGGGTACCACTTCACAAACGCTCCCATACCTTCTCTATTTTAGAAGCTTCCGATGAGAGAAAAAAATGCTGCGGACTTCACTTACGTATTCCATCAAAACTATCTCCAGATGGAGAGGCAGCAAAAAACACACGTCTTTCTAAAGCAGACGCGGATGATGACAAGTCTAAGGACTCGAAAACAAGCACAAAAGAAACTAGAATAAGCGCAGAAAACGAAACCTCGTTGCGGCCTTCAGTGCATTCACCCCTCATACTACTTAAGATCGTGCCTCTCTCTAACAAAGACCTGCAGATGTCTCTGAGCAGATTCAGGCGCAGTGTTATTGAAGTCTAGGCATAGATACTTACTAAGATTTAAGCTGCAGCTGATAACAGAGCATGCTAGGGTAAATTTAAGGAGGCTGTTTAGGAGAATGACCTGGCGCATACCTCAAGCAGCAAAATTCAGTAGAATCACCCAAACCATTACTGAACACTATCTAGGAGCGTCCACAGTTTTATTCTAAAGTCTTCTCAACTCAGGAAGAAAAATTCGACTTGTAAAAAAAATACGCCCTATTGGAAATTCGACTTTTCAAAAATCGACTTATTAAAAATTCGACCTTTAAAAAATTCGACTTATTAAAATTTCGACCTTTGAAAAATTCGACTTATTGAAAATTCGACTTATTGAAAATTTGACTTATTGAAAATTCGACTTATTGAAGATTTGACTTATTGAAAATTCGACTTATTGAAGATTTTGACCTGTATAAGTTTCGACCTAGAAACATTTCCGCTCTGAACGGGAAGATGCATTAGCACCGTCACGACTAGGATTAGACGCTACACAGAGTCAAAGGCTACATCAGACGGTACAGAATTTGCAAGCGTCACTTCTTACTGTAGCCTCAGCTTTAGTCTATGGCGGAACGATTCAGGCCACAGGGATCTGTCTGTTGAGGACGTCATTTTCATGTCCCGACCGCTGAAGGGCAAACAGAAGGTGAAAGTCTTTCCGGGATCTGAGTGTCAAATCACTGTCATTGCATCTGCAGAGCTCAGACCGACCTAATCTTTCTCTCGGTCAGCATTAGTCTCTCCTCAAATTATTCCATGTCCCGATAATTGCAACTATGGCACCATTCTTCGAGCGACTCGTTACATCTCGCATAAGGATTACACTTGATCATTATCTTCTCACAGAAGAGCAACAATGCCGTCGCGATTGATGCTGGGTGGCGTATTGCCGTCATTAGAGTTGACTTCTCCGGTTAAAATAACAGATACTCGTCGCAGCGTCAGCTCATTTAGATACAACGTACCATATTTTGACTGTTCACTGGGTGCCCTCAGGGAAATCCTGTCATATGACGCGTCATCAGTCTGCGATAACTTCGAAATCACTCCTGAGTATCCCTATAGACTCTCGGCATCTCTCGTTAGCCATTCAATCTCCATCCATATACTTCTGCAGTTCAGGACTTAACAGGAGAACCTATTTGTGGAATTTACTGCTTTGAAGTGGATGCTGATCGTCGCCTAAGACCCTGGCCATGCTTGGCCTCCGTCGTGGATGGTGCTGCATCAATCAAGCCTGCAATGCGACTTCACGCCAACAGTGTAGCAACCGAATTTTAGAACTTTCATAAAACCTCTTATCACATGCTGTTTGATCTGTTTGGGGTTGCTCTGAGATTGATCTCGGCGATGTTAAATACCCTTTTCTTCGCAAAAGAAAAGACCCCTGTCTCACCCTTCGTCCGGCGAATCCAACTTCGGGTGTTTCGAAACGCTATCCGCGATTGCTTCAAACGCAGCCGTTAAATCTCTCACCCATGTATAACACGGCACCCAAGACCGCGAGATGAATTGTAAATCATCATCTTCAGCAACCGTCTTCCCAAAACGCCTGCCACCTGCGTTTTCGGAAGACAATCGATTGCTGATAATATTGATAAATGAGATAAAGCTTCCGACGGCGCTGAGGAACGTGAGGCAAATACTATTGCAATCGTTCAACGGGGCTTTCAGACAAAAGTAGCTTGCCTTAAGGTTAGCATATATCTTAGCGGCAAATCCTTGTCGGCCAGCCACAGAGCTCGCGCCGAAGTTAAGTCATTAGCATCCGAAAAGGGAGAAAAATGGGTTTGTGACATGAAGTTGGGGAGCAAAGTTTACGCTTAGAGGGTTAATCTCTCGACAATAGACGCTAGTGGGCATGCTAGATGTGGTTGGTGGGAATAGAGGGTGAGGTTTAGGGTCTAGCCACATGAGAAGTAAAATGACGACCTCCCAGAGAAGAAAAAAGACAAGTGCTCCGAGCGGAGATAAAAAACAAGAGGCCGCCGCGTTCTTGGCCGGCCATACTGAGATGTCAAAAGTCAGGCAGAATGAACAAGACATTGATCAGAGGGCAGGTAAGACTGACAAGTCGTTTGTTGGGAATAGCATACGAGTGTTGCAGATTGACTAAAGCCTGCTCTAGTCGCGTCGTGCCGCAAACAAAGGGGATCATCCGAGGCACTGACCTTATTTCAGGCCAGATGTCTTGAGTAGAAAAATATGAGAGAAGAAGCACCCCTGCTGGCGGGCAACGAGTCCTGTCCGTTTGCTTATTCAATGGAAATGTGGAATGCACGCGATGGGTATATTCTGATCTCACCGCCTGCTCCTATTCCCTCTTTGTCTTCATTCTTCAGTCAGGTGCCACGTCTGACAGCGCGTCACTTCTCACCATCTACCGTTGCGATTTGGTCAACCCGAATGAAAAGCATGCCCTGGCAGATTTCCCCTTGTAAAATCAGGAATCATTAATTACAGCCTCCTAGACATTTTCAGAATCACGCTGCAGCTCGCGGATGAAACCGCACGAAATGTCTTCAAGTCCTTCAGGCAATAAGCCCAAGTACAACACCAAGGCCACAACACCAGAAAAGTTGGTGAGGAGGCTGGCGCGTATGAACGGAAAGCAGCAGGTGCAGATCAATGTCTCATGAAATCTTGCTTATGAATTTGACATATTGAACAACATAGACTCAGAGCGACACCGCCGCACTTACCTTCTTCAGAGGGTTCGGTTTCTCTCTTGACAGTCTGATAGTTTGCAAGATCCTTGGCAGCATCGCGTTCTTGGGTCTTCTGGTTCTGCTCGTTTCCAACGCGTGGAAACAGACTCCTTCGTACCGAATTTCCTCTCCGCGTCATTGTCCCCCATCCCAGCTATCATGCCGCAAGATGCGTGCGTCCCTGACCCCCTTTCACGAAAAAAACCTCACGTTCCCTTCCAAGACGGCTCGCGACAGCTCATCCTCGACGTACAGAGGATTTCCGGTGCTAACGCTCCTAGGACCGACATCATCAACCTCTTTGAGAAATACGCTACCCTCGGGGCCAAGACCAACTCAAACTGGGCAGGAGCCCTATCTAGCCTCCTTCATCAGATACGATCCGAGCTCTACAGCATCAAGAACTATCCCGCAGCAAAGCTCCAGCACATCTGGCTCTTTTGGACTACGTTCGGACTTGCCACGCAACCAGCCGTTGTGCTGATGGAGCAGCGCATCCAATGCTTCGCCGGGAACATCCACAAGGGACAGAGAATCACGGAGAATGCGAATTATAACCTTAACTCCTCCTCTAAAACCTTGGGACATGCAGGCGGGGCCGTGAGGATCATGAATTTGGCTACCGTCAAGATCTGCGCGTGGGCCGATATCCATGTGAGCGGGGAAAAGACGGGCCACAAAGCTGCTGGGAACGAGTGGTACTAGAACAGAAGGGTCAAGGAGCGGATTGAGCGTCTCGATGCGTTCAAGGATCATCCCGATTTCGGGCGGAATTGCTTTGGATCCGAATCCTTGGGCTGTGAAACTCTTTACCGGAGACAAACCTGTACGGAGTGCAGTCGTCGCTGTCTCTACCAGCGCTGCTAACTAATCAATTAAGCTAAATCTAAGGGTCAAATTTGACTAATTAACTTAACGATTATAATAGTCTTATTTAAATTAACTATTTTAATTAGTCTTAAATATAATTACTTAAATAGAAAGTTAGTAATACCTTTTATAATATTCTTAGAGGGTTAAAATATATATTATATAATAATCTAAGGCTATTTAACCTTTTCTAGCCTTTTTATTTAAAGTAGTAGCTACTTATAGTAGTAATACTACTTTAAACTTAGTTCTAGAAATATTAAGTTTACTTAAGTATTAAAAGTATTATTAATAACTTCTATAATATTAGTAGAAGTTTAGTAAAGCTAAATATTTTTTTATAGTTAGTTACTATTATTAGAATAATAAAGATATTAAAAATAAGTTTACTAAGTATTAAGAAGATTTATTAATATAAAATCTACTATTAAATAAAGTTATTAATAAACTAAGTAATAGAGAAATAGAAGTATTACTTTAGTTTATTAAAATTATTAATAGTAGTATTATAAGCTTTACTAGCTAACTATTAATAATATTTAGAGTTTTTAGCTTTTAGAGTAATAATAATTAATATAAATATAGTTTATAGAGATTATAGATAAGGTTATAGATTAGTTTAATTAGATATATTAGTATACTATTATTACTAGTATTTATAAAGTTCTTTTTAAGTATTATATATCTATATATAAGTTTCTAAAGTATTTTAATACTTCTAAAGCTATTATAAACTTTACTTAAAATATAAAATTACTATAGTAGTATAAAGAGGAGACTTTATAAATTTAATATAGTATTTATTAAGTACTTACTAGCTATTAATAATTAATAAATATAGATATCTATAAAAGTTAAAGTTAATATTTTAGAAGTATTATAACTATAAGTATTTAAGCTATAAATAAGTAGAGATACTATTAATTAATAGGGATTATAAGATTATTATTAAGCTTTATTAAAAGTATTAAAATGTTTTTATAAGTTAAAATAGTTATTATAACTAACTTTTAATAAGTTAAGTAGCTATATAGTTAATTTTAGTACTAATAGAGGTATTAAAGAGCTTATATTAGTTTTTAAAATAATCTAAAAGATACTTTATATTTATTAGAACTTCTTAGAGTTAGCTATACTTATTACCTTTACCTTAGTTTTTATATCTTTTAGTTTACTTATAGAGTAGTTTAAATATTTTATATAACTTTATAAGAGTTTATTAGTTTTTATTAGTTAAGATGTTTTTATTTAAGATATAATTTATATTATTAAGAAGACTTAAAGTATAAAAGATATAACTATTAATCTAGTTATATTTAAGTAAAGCTTATTTAATTATATTATATATTAAGTTCTATTAAGTAGTATTATTTAATATTAGATTTAGCTTTTAAGATAACTTTTTTTATAGAGTAAAGTTAGTATTATTATTAGTAGTTTTATTATTAATAGCTAAAAAGCTTTTAGATTATTATAGTAATAATCTAATATATTTAATAATATTCTAAAGCTTATTGATAGAACTTTTCTACTTCTAGTAAGCTAGGTTATTTTAAACTCTACTAGTATTAAATAGATAGTTAGACTTCTCTTTAAACACTTTATTATTAACGCTATAAATAATAGTATAACTCATAAAGTTAAAAGTATAGCTATAGTATTAAATTTAGTATTACTAAGTGTTAGTTTCTATATATAAAGATAATAAAGAAGGAAAGAGAGTTTTAAAATAAGTATTATTATTTATAGTATTATTAGATATAGTAATATTAATCTAATTAATAAGGCTTTAATCTATAAGAGTAGTATAAATAGTTATAGTAATATTCTTACTAAAGTAGGTATTAAGCTAGTAGTAGAAAGCTAATAAGTATTAGGTTTATATCTCTAATTAGTTAATAAAGTAGCTAAATATAGTGATAATAGTATATTAATTAGAAGAGGTCTATAGATTAAATAATATATAGACTTTTATAAGTGCTTTTTATATTTTACTTTTAATCTGTTTCTTTTTAAAAATATAGAGGTAATATAATTAAGCTTTCTAAAAGTTCTTTAATTAATATATTTAGTTATAGATATTATAATTAAAGAGATTAAATAAATACTATATATATTAGTTACTAAACGTTAAGAAAGAGTTATTAATATTAATAAAGAAGCTAATAACTAGTTTTTTAATTTAAGAGATTTTACTATAAGGTATAGTAATAAAAGTAGAGCGTTAGTATTTAGAGAGGTATTTATTATCTCTAGAATTATTACTAGATAGATATTTAGTATAAAGGTGTTTTTTATAGATATAGTAAGTAGATTTAAAGTACTTTTTAGTATTAAATATAGTAGTAGCTTTCTATAGTTTTCTAAAGGTATTAGCTTTATTATAGTATTAATAAACCTAGTAAGTATTATTTAGATATATTATTAGTATATAAAAAAGTATAGTAGAAGGTGAGTAAGTAATAAGTATACTTTTAATACTACTTAAAAGGATTTTATAAATAAAGATATTTTTATTTTTAATCTAAGACGTATAGCTTTAATTACTTTTCTTTAAAATAGCTTCTATATTAATATAGCGCTACTTTTTCTAAATAGCGTGAAGTAAAGCTTTAAGAGTAGTATACTTCTTAAGGTTAGTAGTTAATATATTATTAGTAGTTAAAAAAGCTTAAATCTAAGTAATAATCTCTAAAAAAGTTACTTTATAATTAATAAAGTAATTAATATATTAGTTATATATTAGTAGAAGTATTATAATAGTAGGAGAGAGGTTAAAAAAGGCGTTTAGAAGTGTATAGAAATAGAGCTTTAAAGTATAGTAATAGTAGTAGTAGTAATAGTAGTATTAGTAGTAATATTAAAAAGGGTTATTTTTAAAAACTAATAAAGAGGTTAAAAATAAGCTTTTTTAAACTTCTAGTAAAGAGGCTAAAAATATATTAATTAAGTAGTATAATAAAAAGTATATTTCTAGTATTTTTAATATTTCTTAGTAGTAAAGCTAGTACTACTAAGAAATATTTAGCTCTATTTTACTACTTATTAGTATAAAAGTATTATTAAACTAATATTATTAACTATTTACTCTTTTTTTTAGAGATATATTATAATAGAACTTAATAGATCAATAATAAATTTACTATATAGAGAATTATAAAGATATTAATTTAAAACTAACTTAAGTTATTAACTATAGTATAAAAGCTTAAAAAGTTATAACTTTAGACTACTAAAAAAGAATATCTAGTTAACTTTTTTATTTTTTTATTAAATCTTTTAAAATTTCTAATTAGTTTAGAAGCTAGATTTTTATTCTTCTAAGTAATATTAGTTTAATTAAAATAGTTAAACTAAGAGTATTATGAGTTTAGCTAATTAACTCTAAAAAAAGTCTTATTTTGATTAGCTAATTGATTAATTTAATTGATTTGGCTTGATTGGGTAGCAGCGCTGGTCTCTACTGAATAATTCATCTATTTCACCCTATTGACAGCCTTGAATACCGTCTTCGCTTAATGTTAGTGGCTCCTTGAAGGCAGTACAGCAGAGGCCCTGAGACCTAGAAACTTCTTTCACATCCGCTTTTATTTCTATTTATCTATTGAACTCCCTATAGATACTCACCTTCTATTTTCCCAAACTCTTTCACATTCTAAAAGCGTTTTCTTCAATCTACCTAGCTCCTTAGCTTTAAAAGTATGCAAAGCTCTTAGTACTAAGGTGATATCATAAAGACACATCAAGGAGCTAAGAAACGTGGTGCCGTTCGCATCCTGATGGAGCTGGTGCATTATGCAGATCATCGCCAGTCCTAAAGCTAATTAATACTGCGTGAAAGTCGCCACAAAGCACTACCACCACTATCAGTACACCGCACCAGGCTTAAGCATGCTCAATAACGTAAAGCTTAAGTAGTTCCATTTCTTACTAAGCCTGTACATTTGTGGACAAGGAAGTCCTTAGAAAATAACCATCTTAAATGAAAACTACATGTTTTTTTAAGCATTATCTGTAGTCGTTTGGAACTGACGTCGATACGTTGATGCCGAACATGATGCCACAGCCTGTGACACCATGCTGCCAGTGGTCATCGCCAAGTAGGAAACCCGACTCGGTCCACAACCTACAACCTTTGGCATACCGTTTGCGTCGGCCGCTGGTGAGCGAAGTTCATAGGACTGTGAACATTGAAATCAATAGCAGGGCTGTTGGAAACGATGTAATAGTAATGTCAAAGGTCATGACTTGAGACAGAAGTGGAGGTTTGTAATTGGGATATCACGGTCCTTCAAGTGTTGTTGATTTCTCAGTTTGATCTCAGTCCCAGCACACAACATGCGGGCAGCGTTCAGATGACGGGACAGTTGCTTTCTTCAAAGCGGGACGGCTCACTGTATCTCTGCTGATAGCTATGCTGGAAATCCTTAGGTGGTGCAATCTGTAGGCGGTGAAAATCCTCAATTGGTTGAAACGGCAGCTGTTCTATGCACTGGCTTGCCGTGTTGGGTTTCTGGCGTCGCCTGCAAGAATATGCACCCAATCGATATACCCCTTTCCCCGCCCGAAATCAACGTCTCTGATGCTGTTGAGAGCAACTCCACCCAAGGCAGGCTTGTCACAAGGGAAGGGGACGAGCTTGAATAAGTCACGTTGGAAAGTAACCAAGATAAGCGAGCATGGCTCTTCTGAATTCAGCTCGTCTACCGAAACACTACGTGGCGAGCCCCAGGGATACCAGTCAAACACAGCCCTATTTACTGTAGACACTGGTTGCTACAACGAATGAATTACAGCTATGAATGCAAGGGTTCCGCAAGCACAACCTACTTCTAAACCATTTTACTCCTTGTCCTCTCAATAAAATACCTCTGCAGAAAACCGTAGCACTTAAGGTACACGTCTCCCTTCTTCATTTCAAGCTACTAATGGCCTTTAGGCCGACTGTTCCAGACCATTCTTTAACGACCTTGGGTTCGTCGTCCAACGGCGCCCTCTACACCTACCCATTGTTCAGATATTAACACAACATCTTCAGCATGAATCTTTCCTAGTGCCTCTGGTCAGTTGACGTATCATCATTCGCCAGTAGTGTATGCTTTGGCCCCCCGGTCGGGTGAGAGAATGACGGGTCAGTAATATCGGAATTACGATTCGACAGTTGAGAAACAAGCACTAAATCGGCAGAGTGTGTAAAAAGAACCAGAGATGCACCGGCCCCAGTAGCGGATAAGAGGGTCGACGGGATCGTCCGCACGATCAGCCAGGGTCGGCAAGCGCTGTGATGATGTACGCTTCAAATCAAAGACAGATAGAATTGCGTATCGAGAGGATTTTGGAGCTCAAGACAGATTCATTCTTATAGTGAGAGAAGACTGGGCGTTTCGGCCATTACAAGGGCTCTCCTCGCGTGCAGGGACAAAGACAGCAGTACGCCATATAAATACCAGCGCTGCATACTAGCCAAATCTATCTGTAATCAAACAATCGATCAGACTGAGGCTACTTCGAGATTCAAAAAGCCGTGTCGTTACCGCTATTGCTTTGGTTACCTTGGCGAAAGCGAAGCCCGGGAGTAGAGATAAATTAGTCTTCGGGTCAATCAGAGGGCTCAAATTATCAGCCGTCGGCCCTAGCCCCACCTCCGGAGCCGACCGGCCGGCCTGGCCAAAAAGTCGGCTTCCCAGGCTCGAATCTAGGTAGTCGAAAAATAGGTCCACATGTCAAAAAGGCGCACGCAGCGCATTCTTCACCACTGGATCACAAAGAACCCTTATAACTAACGCCTGCTGAACCAAATTAAGATATGGTCAATAGCTCAGTTCAGCCTAATTTGAGTCGAACAATCTAGTTCATCCCTCAGATTTGACTTGTTTGATTGATATGCAGCGCTGGGTTTATTCTGCGCGTTAGACTGGAAAGCACGAATTTGACCACTCAGGCCCCTGAACGTCGAATGCTGCGCATGGGAAGTTGGCACTGTGCGATGCCAGGAGGAACGGCGGATGGTATTGTCGGCAGATACTTCCGTAGATTTCGGCGTTAAGTGGGGCTGACCGGAGGAGATCTCCGGAGCAGGCCGGAACTGCCTGTCGATGGCTGTGACCAGAATACACACCACAAGAGTCCTTGAACAACATGATCGGCTCAGAAAACATGTAGTCCTTTTTTCCTTCATCTTTTTATTGGTTTACAAGTTGTTATAGACTGCTTCCGACCATTTCCCAGATTCTTAAGATGGTGTATTGCATGATGGGCGGGAACATGACAACCGATGCCTCATCCCGTACCTTTTCCAGTTCGCGCTCCATGTCTGCCCCAACCATAGCTCTGCCCCAGGGCGCGAGGGCGCCCTGATCCGTTAGGAGGAAGAGCTAGCTGAGTGCGGGAGTAGCACGAACCGATGGCGTCGCACCCCCGAGGTGGAAGCTCGCATCAGCATCTGCAGAGTTAGTAGAATTGCTAACACTGTCGAGCTAGGTGCTCGCGACAGCGAATCAGTCACTCTCGTCATCCGTCAGAGGCTGTTCATGCCTCATTTTGAGAAGGAGGAGACGAGTGACGACGGACAGGACGAAAGGGCAGCAACAAGAGCAGGCAGTCAACAAGGTGCGCCTCCAGGCGGCAAACTGCGAAGAAAAAAGTCAGAAGGGAAGAAAGATTCAAGCGGGGAGAAGAGAAAGATGGGAAAGATAGAAGGGGATAAATGCATGTTTAACGGTGTTGGTAGAATGCGTATGCGCATCAGCTGCTTGCCAGGTGGGTGGGACTGAGCTTTGCTGCAGATGCGATCGACGGGGCGCAGATTCGCGAGGTGCGCAAGGATGGAGCAAGATGCAGCGCATGAACCGGTTCGTGAAGAGGGACAGTATGGCGGACGCACTGCATTTCTTCACCTGTATCAACCTGGGGACTGGACGTCTCACGCGGAGCGACAAGGACACACACACAAACACACACACGGGGAGCAGCGATAACTCCACGCCGAAAGTAACACACAGAAGGTTAACCAACACATAGGCTGGGGAAAAGTGAAGACATCTGCTGGGTCATTCCGTATACACAGGAACTGGCACATATCCCATTGACGTCTTATTTTTCACTCTGGCGCTATGAAGTTTCGTCATGTTCCTCGGCACCACCATGGAGTGCGAGCAGTCACAATAAGACTGCGCGCCCATGCTCTCCATCATCATCATCGTCTGCAGTCATCAACACCAACTGCTGCGAGAGAAACAGGTTCCAAGTTCGGCTGTGATTTAGCTGTGTCATGAGTTCTTTCCTTTCAATCTACCTTAGGACTTTCTTACTGGGATGCAGCAACTTTTTTAACAACAATCATTACGTGACTCCCAAAACATTCGAGTCGAGCAATATCACACAAAACGCACACACCAGTTTTCTCAGGCAGTTCTTCATTCCACCCTCAGTTTCCAATTTCCAGCTTCCATTGTGCCGTCCGTCGCCGGCGCGACAACGGTCCCGACAATGGTGCGCTCTGTATGCATTCAGACCCGTGCTTCACTTCAATGTCTGCCTACCACCTTCATCACGACACCAGGAGGCTCGGACAGATTCCTTCAGCAAACACGGCAAACATTATCACTACCATCAAGGCAGACTTAAACCAGAGCACCTCTAATACCTTCCGCAGATGTGTCTATCACAAAAACGCTATCACTAAATCGTCTTATTCATCGTCACGCATCATCAATCACTCAGACGACCCGATCAATCCCTTCAGCCAACTCAATGCAGAAAGCACAACATGAGTCATGGTTCCCATCCACCTCTCCACACGCCTGGGATTTTCTGCTCTCAACTCCCGATGTAGGCAGTCGTTGGTTGGGAAATGAGAAGGAGCCGGGGCGTGCGGGAGGGCGGTGGGGCCTTGGGCGTGAATTTGAGATTGCTCGCCGGCATCCACTCTCGGCATTCATTTCCATCCGCTTCGGCCGTCTTGTCATCTGTCTGGCAGCCATTTTTCGCGTCGTCATTTCCACTCGCGCAAGGCAAACATCGCTTCTTTTCGCATGTTATTGCGATCAATCGCCTTGGCAGCACATCATGTCATGCCAGCATGGCACGCTTCCCCCTTCTCAGTCAATCAATCACCTCCACTTTGACCCAGAGACGCATTCACAGCTACCGAGGCGTGTAGAAGAAAGCGTCACACATGTACGGCGGCTGGCCCGGTCGTTAGTGCTGCGACGAAAATCCTACTCATCTCATTTCCCACATCTGTCTTGTCTTGTGCTTGCTGTGTGGCTGTTTGGTGGTTACTCACTGTACTTTGAGGATTGTGAACAGCTTGTATGGCGCAGCGCCGGGGGCGGAGGGGGTGTCGTCGGGGTCGGTCACCCAGATATGCCGACGATGAAGGTGCCCGTGAGCATGACGAGCTCAAAGTTGGACAGCTTGACGCTCCCAGGTGGGGTTCTGGTCGGAGGGCCAGTTGCCCTTCCAGCGGACGGCGAAGTAGCGGACGGGCTTGCCGCGGACGTGGCGGATCTGCAGGCCTTTCGTAGACGTCGGAGAGCTCGGAGCGTGTGTTACCTCTTCTCAAGCTTCTACGCCAGACAGGCAAGTTCACCGATAGAAGGGAACCGGTCCCGGAGCGCGCCATCAGCCGTCCGGAGCATGAGAAGGCGCGGACGCCGTCCGAAGTCTGCCGCGAAGCCGAATGGCGAAGTCACTGAGGGGCCATGGCAACAATCTCTCCTGTCTCAATATCGACGCAGTTGTAGGTGTACTGGTAGTCGCAATGATGCCACCAGGCCAAAATGCCCTCTCTGTGCGCTTTGCAAAACTCTTCAGAGTCTGTGCCGCCTGGGAAAAGAATCTCTACCATGATCTCACCGAATTCGCCGCTGTACGAGCACATGGTCTGCCAGGCGCGGTACTCCCCCGATGCGCAGCCCAAGATCACGAAGCTGCTTCAAGACGGCGATCTGCAGGCGCTCGCATGCTTTTTCTGCCTCTCTTTCCCAGGGTGTATAGAGGATTCTGATCAGCATGTGTGCGTGTGCGCTGCTTGACCTGCCTCTCCCTCCCGCAGTCAGCGCGTTGGGGACTATGAACAGCGATAAACACTGTGTCGCTTGTTCTGCCCCAAACCGCGCGTGTGTCTCGTAGCGGTACTCATCCCACTTCTCCCCCCCCCCCCCCTAGCAATTCTTTTTGACATGTTTGTTTCTCTCTCGGAAAGGGGTGGCGGTTGGCCCGGTCGTCATCTCTGGAAGGGGGGAGCAAGCCGGAAGGGCACTTGGGAACCGGGATGTGGGCCACTCGGGGCACCGTGCATCCGTGCTTGGTGGGTCCCGGGAGACCCGGGGCCCGGGGTGATGGCCGGGAGGTGGCTGTGCGTCCCAATGCTTGGAACGTGATGGGGGGATCGTAGGAGACCGGCACAGTACGAGGCACGCAGCAGAACATGGCTAAGGACCAGTAGAGAGGAAACGGATGTATGTATCGAGGGATTTGAATCAACGGACAATCTGAATAAATCAACGGCAGAACAATTGCATGCATGCATCATCGAGTGTGTGGCTGAATGGCTCCGTGAAACACCCAAGCGAGCAGACCAATCAATCCATGCATGAATGTGTGAATGCGTGGCTTTCCACCCCTTGCTGAGCGCCTGCTTAGCGCCCATACAACGTTTGTTTGCACTTTCCACTACTTTCCCCCTCACATACCGACTGCCGCATCGAGGCTGAGTTAATGTTGAGATCCTATCTTTCTTTGGCCCCCCCGTTGGTAAGCAATCTAAATTCTGGGACTTAAGACCCCGAGCTGCGTCTCTTGATCTGCGTTCCCGTACTCCCCGTCTCCGTCTCTAGCCAGCTTTCCAGATCCCGGTCACGATAATGCCGGTCCTGAAGACTCCGGGGTCGAGGCAGAACCTTCACCGTGGTTCAGACCTCTCACCTTCTTCGCCGGCTCCCTTCCCCCGAAGTCGTCGGCGGAGACAACATCTTCAAGCATAAACTAGACAATCTCGCTGTACTTTGACGCCGGACTCGTACCGCAGATCTCATGATGGCCAATCTTCCCCACGACATACACACGCACGCCCTTCACGCCATACACGGCTGTCGATAACATTGCCGTTATCGACTTCGGACGTCCGCTTCGATGCGGTACCTTCGGCATCGTGCGTCTCGCTTCTGTCGTCGGTTGCGCTCTATTTCTCCTGCTCTACACTATAGCCGTCTGGCTCTTCTTTTTCACTATCAGAGAAACTCCTTCAAACGCGCCTGTCCCGTATTATCCACCACGATTCCGCTTCAACACAACGTGGCCAGAATCCCATGCCTAGTTGATGAGGCCCTTGCGCCTATCGTGGCTCCCGTTAATGATAGCGACGGCGATGACGACGTCTTGGATCCTCATGGTTGCTCTAACACCACACCCTTCGAGCTGATTGACTCGTTTTACAAAGAGATCTCCAACTCTTGCCTCCTCCTATTGGAGCAAGCCCCAGTCATCGAGGCTATCCAGTACATCAACCGCGTTTGCAGCTGGGTACACGAAGCCACAAGCGATCTGCGCCACGTATGTCTGCGAGTATTGAGCTTCCACAGCGACTCCATGAGCATCACCACGCACCACTGGGTCCAGAAGCTCGGTTTAACACTGGGTAGTGCCCCTTATAAAGGCATAAACAACAACAAAATGAGCAAGCATATCTTACACGCCATCTTTCGCTTCCTAGGCCCTAGCATCAAGCAGGATCTCCTCCTACGTAGCCCACAGAAGGGCCATGTTACCGTAGGGGCAGTCCTCACTCATCTAGTCACCCTCCAGGAGGAAGTTGACCGGCCACCAGGATGAAGTTAATCGGCTAGTGGCCCAAGGGAACAAACATGACGTCCAACATGATGCCAACGCGCGACCGCCGCCACCACCAGAGAACCCGGGCTGGACCTAGTCCCTGCTCTCCCACGATAAAATCATCCCCTTAGTCATGGACACCAATGTACAAACGAGCATCGAGGGAGACAAGATGCTGCCCTTCGACTATACCTCACGGCCGCTAGTGCGGCTAGCATAGACCGGCGCTGCTACCATCACGACCATAAAACCAAAAGCAACGGAGTCGGTGGTGCGGTTTCGGGAAGCCGAGGCGGCGATCAATGCTAGGTCTGACTCGCTGAGGGTCTTGCTCGGAACTTTGAGGTCGGATCGGCCCTCATACCGTTTCATTCGGTGGACTTCGTCGCTGCGCAGTGGACTGTCTCGTCAAGACCGGTGGCAGCTCGGAATCCCATGGCTCACGTGTGGGGCGGGTGGTCACAGTTGTGCTGAGCATGAGTGCCGTTTTGCGGCATGTTGGACACTGTAGTATGTTTGCGGGTGGACGGCATGATGGACTTATTGGAAACTAAGGCCCTTAACCACGCTGTCTAGACTTTCTCGTTTCAGGCTGAGGAGGAGGGATGAGTATCAGGTGATTGCAATGGATTGGTGATGGTAAATTGAAAGTGGGGTATATGGTGCTGGCAGCTCAAGGTGACTGAAGATGGCCTGAACACTCTGAGAACCGAGAGACCTATGGTGTTGCAGTAAGCTGGTTGCGTATACGTTAGACCCTGATAGGTTGGAGGTGCTGAGCGTCTTACAATAGATCGCCAGAGGCTGAGATTCATTTTCATCACTGTACAGTTGGTGCCTTCATTGTTGAGATGAAACTGAACGTGAATAATGAGGACTGCTGCCTCATGGTTGGAACTTTAACGTTGGCTTACCGCCTTTCTTCATGTCTGGGTTACGTTGAAGGCTGCTATTACCTTTTGCGACCATCACCATAAGCTTTCACGATAGTTTGCCCTCAAATTGGAACTGATTGCCTTCGCTCTCCCCGCTCTAAAATTTGCTGATGGTGGAGTTTATAAGAGCATTGCTCAAGGAGCGACGGCCGGGCCTGCCAAACTGTGACCTCCATTCGTGAGGGACAAGGGATTTCAACTTGTGATACGTTACACTCTCCCAATGACTCAGTTTAGGGCACGAGATATGAGACTGGGTTCAAAGTGTCTGCGGGGAGCATCATGATGTAAATCACTCAGCAGGGCGAAAACACCCTCCGAAAGATGTCCCCCAGCCCCGCAACGACCGCGTTCTCGAAACCTATATCCTGCGGCGCAGTCCAAGACCTTCACGGCCAGCAGCTCAGCCAGCTACGTAGTCCCTTTGGGAAGGCCCCACTGCGTCTCTCCTGTCAATATCTGGACATGGTACGATGAATTGCAACAGAGGATCTTGCAGAATATCGATCTTGAGGTACCGCTGGATGAGATCCAAGGAAGAGCCAGCGGGAGCATTTCTGATACATCACAAAAGATGCCATCTTCTCGAAAACTCGAAACTACAAGTTTGAGCACCAACCAGTATGTTAATACGTTTCTGTACTTACTCATGCAGCTGTGGAGGACCCATGAGTTTGGGAAGGATCGTCGTCGCCGGTGCAAGTATTGATGTTGTGTCTTCCCCATGACGCCGTCCAAGTTCTCTTCGGTGCTCTCTGCGCTGGTTCGGGCAACTATCACTCCGCCAAGCTCAATTTCATCGATCTCCTGATCGCCACAGACGTTTTAGATGTCTCCATGCGCGAATTCGTGGCTGTCTCTCGTTGAGATGATTTTCAGCTTGTGTTCACCATTACTCACTAGCTAAGACCACCGTTGAGCTAGAGTTGTTGTTGTTGTTGTTATTGTTCTATTTTTCGACGTTAGAGCTGGGCTTAGATTGCTCCCTAAAGTATACATTATATAGGGCGAGCTTATATATCTATCTAAAACTACTATATACTATTCCTACTCCTTAGAATAAACGTTTTCTAGTTAATTACTTTCTATATATAGTATTTCTAAACTTAGAGGCTATTTTAGCTATAATATAGTATAGATATCCTCTATTTCTAGCTTATATTATTTAACTAAAGTTAATATTATAGAAGTTTAAGCTTTATTATATTAAAACTAGTATTATTATAAAATCTAAATAAAAAACCTCTAGTTAGTAATTAAAGTTAAAACTTAAGCTATTTATAAACTTCTAAAGAAGTAAGTTTACTTATAGCTTACTATATTTTCTTAAAAAAACTAAGATTTTCTTAGAAAAATTAATAAATTAATTTTTATATTTTCCTATAGTAATTTAAATTACTTAAGCTAAATAATTAAAATAGAATAAAATATAGTAGAGTTTAAGAAAGTTATTAATTAAAAAGTCTATATAAATAGATTATTTAGTAGTTTTAACTACTAAAAAAACTTATAGCTTTTTTAAACTTTTTAAACTATTTTAAATTACTAATTATAGATCTTTAGTAATACTTAAAGTTTTTAAATAGAGATAGACCTAGTTTATTATTAATTAATAACTAAAACTACTAAAATCTCTTTAAATAAGTTAAATAATAAAATACTATATATATATAAAGGATTTCTATTTTCTATATTTATAACTCTAAGCACTTTATTACTTCTAAGTAAAGTATTTATAATATATCTTAAAGTTATTATATCTTAAGTAAGTAGTAATTAGGTAGTATAAAAGTTTTTAGAGAAGTTTTAGTTTTAGAAAGTATTAAAATACTAGCTAAAAGTTATTATAAGTATAATATTAAAGCCTTTTATTTTATAAATATATCTACTAACTTATTTCTAGGAATATCTTTATAACTAGAAACCTAATAAATAAAAATAAAGGAGGTTACTAAAGTAATATACTCTCTAGTTTAAAGAATAGTTATTTATAAGAATAAAAGCGTTTTATTATATTTCTTTAAAGTATTAACTATACTAAAGTTATTAATATAAATATAAACTATACCTATTAAGCTTTATAAGTATATTACTATATAAAGTTTAAAGTTTATAGCTTTAGTTTTAATATTAAAGACGTTAGTAAAACCTAAACACTAAAAGCCTTATATAAAGGGCGTTTTAGCCTTCTTCTTTTCTTCTTTTTTACCTAAAAACATAATATAGCTATGTTTAACTTCCCTAGACTTAAGTTTAGATCTATTAGTATAAATAATAACATTATTTTTAGGAATATCTTTAAGCTAAGCTTTAAATTTAGCTATAGCTACTTTCTTTAAGAAATAAAAAAAGTCTAGAGGTTATAGAAGTACTAAAATAAAATAAAAGTAGTAGAGGAGTATTACTATAGTTTATTATAGTTATATAAACTTATAATAAGAGTTAAAGAAGTAAATATATAAGTATTAAATTAGTAAGTAGTAGAAGTTAAAATAGCTACGTTTTATAGTAAAATAGAGTTAATAAGCTTTAAAAATAATATCTATAGAAGGAATCTTAGATTTATAATATAGTATAGCTATAAAAGTAGTATACTATATAAATAAAACTCCCTAAATATTAGTATAAATCGCTCTATTAATAAGCTAAAAATACCTTTTTTAGTTTATAAAATAGAAAGGTTTAATTAGAGTAATACTAAGGCGTTATTAAGAAAAGATATAATTAAGCTTCTAAAAGCTTAAAAACTAGGCTTCTACGCTATAAGTAGTAATAGAAATAATAATTAAAAAGATAGCTTTATATATAAAAATAGAAGGAAAACTTCTATAAACTACTCTAAAGCTATAAAAGAATTTAGTATACTTTAAAGTAGTATTAGCTTAGATCTAAATATATAATATAAAGATAAACTTATAGTTAAAAGTAACCTTAAGCTACTTTATAGTATTTTTAGACGTTATTATTAAGCTATTAGCTTTAATTAGACGATTTATTAGCTTATATCTATATAAAATATATATAGCTTTACTCTTCTTTAGTTTAAAGAAAACCTTATTCTAAGCGCCCTAGTATAGAATATAAATAACATTAGCTATAAGTAGCTTAATATTTTCCTCTATAAAAAGGGACTTAGTTTATATTAGAATATTATTAGTATATTTAAAGTAAAAGTTAAAGTTTTATAGTAGAAGTTTTATAAAATAGAGTAAGTATAAAATAGAAGAAGTAGAGAAGTTTTAGAAAAAGCTATAGTAAAGAGAGAAAGGTTTTAAAATAGTACTTTTAATATAGATTTAAGCTTAATATCTAGTTATAAATAACTCAATATAGTAAATAAAAAGTTCTAGTTACTTTTATTTATATAACTTAATAAGAAAGTATTTATAGAAAATAGTATTAAAAGCGTTTTTAGTATTAAGTATAGTAAAAAAAGCTATTAAACTAGCTTTAAAAGTAGCTTTAATTTTATAAGTTATATAAGTAGTAAAATTAACTATATTATATTTAGAAAAAGCTCTAAAGTATTAAATATTAATAATTTAAGCTAATAGTACTATATAAGTAGTATATTAAGTAAATAGGCGCTCTAAGCCCTTCTTAAAATAGAAGAATAAAAATATAAAATAGTATAAAGTAACTTTAGTTAGAAGTTTCCCCCTTTTAAATATAAAGATCACTTTAGCTTTTTTAAAAATCTCTAAATAATATCTAGAGGTTAAGTAAGCTTAAAAGAGAGCTTAAATATACTTAGCTATAGCTAGCTAGATAGTTTAAAGTATATATATAGTAATACTATTAATTCTAAATATAGTACTTATAGTAAGTATTATAATAGCTACTTAGGTAAGAGAAATAGAGGTATTCTATAAGATATTAAAGTAAGAGGGAATCTAAATACTATCTAGGTTTTAAATATTATCTATAGCTAAGAAATATTTAAGTAGAACTTTTTTAAAAACTTATACTTTTATAGTAAAAAACTTAATTACTTTATTTTTAATTTTTAAAATTAATAAGTAAAAGTTAAGCCTTACTTAGTACTATTTTATTATATAATAGAAGTTAAAAATATTTACTATATAGTTAACTTTACTATAGTACTAAGCTATCTTATAGATATAAATAGCTTATTATAGGTCTATATTAATAAGCTTTTCTTTTTTATAGAGGGAGTAGAAAAGGTATAGATATTACTTATAACTTAAAGATTAAGTATATTAAGCTTTATATAGCCTCTATTTAATATTCTAATATTTAGATAACTACTAAGCTAAAATAGCTAGGCTTAAAGTATATTAAAATAAGTAGATTATAGTATTTATTATTTATAAGAAGTAGAAAAAAATAGATTTAGTAGTAGTATTATATTATACTAATATTATATCTAGAGTAATAATAAAAAGTAAGTTCTATTTATAGAAAGTAATAAATTACTTAAAGTTACTATTTAGTATCTATACTTAAACTAGAAATCTTAGTTCTAAAGTTAAGAGGATAGAGATATAAGCTAGAATAGCTTTATAGTTTACTCTAGAGTAAAAAGAAGGTTTTATTTCTACTAAAATAAATAGAATATTAGACTAAAATAAGTTAATAGTATAACTAGTATTATATATAAGTACTTTAGGTTTATTTAGAAAAAAGAAACTATTTTAATTTACTTAAGTTTTAATTTTTAATTTACTATTAGTGATTTTTATACTAGAAACTTAAAAAAGGTTTAGAGCGTTCTAATTACTACTAGTAAAAAAGTAAAAAGAAATAGAGTACTATAAAATATAAGTAGTAATATTATTATTTACTATACTAAGCTTATATATATTTAGTATAATTATACTTTAAATCTATATTTAAATAAAGTTATAGGTTTTATAAAGCTAGGTTTAAATAGCTTTTAAGCTTTTCTTAATATATATAATTACTTAAAAAATAGTATTTAAGTTATAATATTTTTAAATATTAATAAAGTAGAATGCTTTATAAAAAGAGTAGTTTATAAAGAATAGCTTCTCTTTTTTTTTATTAGTATAAAGCTTTTATACTAAAACTATATTAATATACTTCTTAGTATAGCTCTATAGTAATATATAAGTTATAAAGTTTATATACTTAATATTATACTATATAATATATAAGTTTTTAATATAGTACTTCTAAGTTTATTTATAGTAAGGTATTATCTTTAAAAAGAGAGATTTATTATAAGTTATTATAATATCTAAGTCTTTTAGTATATAAAGTAGTATTATAAATAGTACTATAAGAGAGGTAGAGAGTAAATATCTATAAAGTTATAAACTTCTTAAGTTTAAAGAAGTTAAGCTAGAATAAGTTACTATTTCTTAGGCTTTTTCTAAAGACCTCTCGTTTTATATCTTTCTAACGTATTATAGTATATATAGTATTACTAAACTTAAGTATATAGGTTTATTTCTAGTAAGAGTAAGAGGTTAAAAAAGTATTTAGTATTTTAATCTTAGCTTTTTTAAGCTTAAAGTCTTCTAAAGAGAAGTTTAAAATAAAGAAGTTATCTACTATATTAATTAAAGTAGTGTTAGCTATTTTATAGTTAGATAGAGCTACTCTACTAGTAATAATTATTAATTAGGCTGTTTTAAACTAGGCTAGAAAAGTAAAAGTAGCTAAAAGTAAGCTATAAAAGAAACTATTAAGCTTAAGTATAGATAATATACTATAAGTAACTTATTAAATTTTCTATAGCTAGCGCTTTAAGAGAGTAATTTAGGTACTATTTTTTAGAATAAGGTAGGTAGTATAGTTACTATAGTTTATAGAGAAAGCTCTATAGTAGTTTAAATACTTAAGGTTATTTAGATAAGTTAAAGCTAAATTAATACTAGTATAGTTAGTTTAGCTATACTAGTTATAGTAGTAAAATCTAATATAAAAGTAGCTAATATAGTACTTTTAGTATTTATTAGAGTGAAATATAAGTATTTATTTATTCTCTAGTAGAAGATAAATATAGGTAGATTTATAGAAAAAGCGCTATTTAATGCTTTTATAAAGCTAAAGTAGAATAATAATCTAAGATTAAGTTTAAGTAGTAAAGTTTATATCTTTCTATATTAAGTAAGCTTATACTAAGTATAGCTTAGTAGATTTAAAAGTATTAGTTTTAATTACTTTATTTATAATTATAATTATAAAGTTATCTAAGTAGCTAGAAATCTCTATAAATATCTAGTTAACTAAGTATTTATACTATTTCTAAAAGAGGTTAAAAAATTAAATACTTATAGTTTTATATATTTCCTCTATTTACTTAAGAAAAGCTTTTCTATAGAAATAAAATATAAAATAATAATATAGTTTAAAGTAATATATAATATATAAGTAATATCTATTAGAGAAAAGTTTAAACCTTTAGTAATTCTATTATAGAGAGTATATAGTAGGGCTTTATAAGCTTACGCTAAGATTTTAGAAGCTTATAGGAGTAAATAGTAGTCTATAATAAGTTTTAATAAGATATAAAGCTTCTAAACCTTATATAATTAAACTAAGCTAGTTACTATATTTTATTTAGTAGGAGTTATTTTAGAAGAACATATAGTATTATTTTAGCTCTAAAGAGAGGATCTTATAGTTATATTACTTTAAGAAAGCTCAAAAATAACTATTTACTAAATATAAATAATAAATTTCTATATAATACTATTAAGTATTTTCTATAGAGGTCTTTTATAGGTTTTCACTAATTAGTTAAAATATACTATAATTATTTAATAAGCTTATTAATAAGTATTAAAAAACTAAAATAACTTCTATACTTTAGTAGTTATAGTTATATACTCTATCCCTTTAAAGTTATTAAGAGGGGATAATTCTACTATAGTAGGTACCTAGAAACGTAGATATAATAGCTTAATAGAGGTAGAGGGAGGGAAAGGGTTCTAAACTAGCGATTTAGGCCTAGGTTAGGTACTTATAGCGCCTGCGTACAGCTATAAAGCTATTATAACAGGCGATTGAGGGTGTTAATAGTGGTGTTTTATATGTATTAAGGGTCTAGTAGGGTGCGCTGTAACCTGCTAACAGCAGGTTGCAGTAAAAAGTGTGTAGGAGGGAAGTTGGTTGAGCTAGAGACAATCCGGCAAAAGGAACGATTGCAGCTTGAGTTAGCCTTTATCCCTACGAATTAAACCGCATTATTTTGTAGCGTTTAACCGGGGCTGTAGGGCATTGCGCTCACTGGGGCTGAGCCATGGTCTCGCCTCGTACTTGAGTTCGCATGCTAATGTCGGAGTAGCCAATAACACGGGGGCGATTATCAAAGCTTACATGGTTGGTGGTGAGGTGCCCTGAGATGGAGCATTGGCTCGATTTGACTTAACATGGGTAAACTCAGCGGGTCCTAACATGATGGAGCTTGAGAGATTAAGAGCTCTTTCTTGGTTTTGCAAAGTCTATGAGCGAGAACTCTAGCCATAGGAAGATCTATAGCGAGAGGTTCTAGGAGGTAAAGTCCCTATCTCTTCATAGCTTATCTGATGGCAAAGCTGACACACCAGACCCTTGGTGTGGTGAAAATAAGATAAGATGTGTTGTTAATGAGTGACTGCAAACCTAACAATCCATCACTTGAAACTGTAAGGCGCCCGTATTGATACTAGATCGGCGCATTGTGACTTCAGATCCTGGAGATTTGCCAGAAGGAAGATCGCTCTAGACTTCCATGTCAAAGCGATACTAATGAACCTGGTTCCTAATACACTGTAGTCTGCTACTAATACCTGGGTTTATGTCTCATTCCACTGCAAACTCCTCGATCTTTGGAATTCCTAAGAACATTGGCCTGGAAGTCTGGCCCTATGTGCGGCTGTTTGCTATTGGTGAGAAGCTGCAGAGCGCCCTCGACAATAGTAAAGTCTTTTGCTCCTCTCACACGAAGAAACGGTGAGACTGCTCTGTGAGATGATAGGTACCTAACGGCATGATACCTTCGTTAAAGCTGTTCCTCTGAATTGCTATCGGCATCTAGCCTTCGTCCACTCGCTTATCTCTTATGCCCGGCGGTCTTAGGACGATCCCCGGACCTCTGACGTCGATCATCAGAACTCAGTGAAAGACGAACAAGTATGGAAGACGTCCCTCGTGACTGACTTTGGTGGTTTACGCTACATGGATTTGAAACTCATCTCATCTCTGCGATCAGATCGAGGTATCATGGTCTTCCATTTAGCCACATCCACCTTAACGCTCTGAGACTAAATGAGGAGCAAGACTGCCGCCGTGGTTGAGTCTTAGCAACAGCGCATGAGGATCTCTTCTGCATCCTCCCTGGCGGCACCAACAACTCCAAATGATCTGCTCAGACGAAAAAAGCACTACAGAGCACTTTCCCAATGTACCAGAATTCCTCATGTTGACCAGCTGATGAATAGAATAGGAGCCTGAAGTGCGGGATTTGCCTGCAAATTCCCGCACATTCCCCCGGCGCGAGAACCACACAGCTTGATGTAGGAATAGATGTCCATCTGTCTTGCGATGTCTGTGCGGTTACCAGCATGAACAGCTCCATTTGAGCCGCTTGTTGATCACCTCCCCGCAGCTGATGTGTATCAAAGTCTGCTTGACGCTCATCAGCTACAACTGAGCTTTCAAAGTGTCTAATAGAAGTATCTGCGGCCCTAAGCGATATCTCTTGCCGGTTGACTTTGGGAAGACGGTGGAAATTATGCTGCACTTGGTCTTCTGCGCCCGACAATTAATAAAATGCCTCGTGGTTATCCGACATTCGTGAAACACAGCCTCATACCAAAATAGTCAGGGAATTTCGAATGAAGCGGCAAGCAACAACATCAACCCAAAAGTTTGAGACCACTTCAAACATGAAATGACGACGGAGGCACCTCATAAATATTTGCAGGCAGTGCATAGGCATCTTACAACGCCGAATAACGAGTTGTCGCATCATATCGGACGATCAGGCCAGTTAGCAGGAGCAGACGTTTATGGCGCATGGATAGCGCATGGAGATACCGACGCGCAACGTATACTGCCTATGCATGACCTTCTCAGGCAATTGAAAGAGCCAGTTTAAGCAATGGCGACCGGGGATAAATGCTTGATCAAAGACGATAGTGTTGAGGACATTCACAAGGCAGCATGCTCAGAATGCACATGGATCGCTTTTGCGATGTGAAGGTGAGCTGCAACGCGGCGCCGCGAACCCAAGTGCCGAATCCAGTTATCTGCCCTACCTCCGTAAGTTGGCTTTCTGGCATGTCTCGTTGTTCCGTACATGATGCAGACAAGGGATTTTCTTCGCAGGATTGTTGACATTGGGGTCATCCCTTTCACTGAGGGTTCTGGAACTGCTCGGCGCCGAAATATCTGGATGGCATCGTCAAATGGAATTCTTTTCAGAAGCATTTGTCTCCTCTCCCTTTGGGTGCTTCCATCAGGGGATGTTGTAAAAACATCTATGAAGCGATGGCATGCTAGAAGATTCAGATACTGACATGCCTTGATGCTTTGCCTATTCTGCATAGCATCTCGCCCCGGTCGAAACGCAGATCCAATTCGTGATCGAAGAGAAACCTGTCCGGCATCAGACTAAAGTTTATAGCTCCATCACCAGCCATTCAACAGATTCGTATGGTGGGCTCAGTACCAAATCCCGACTTTCTGTGTTGCGATCCATAAATCTCCGTACCCACCCTCATTATGAAAATTAGGTGCATCTGTATCTGACCGCAAGCTTCCATGGATAACTGGGCTATATCAAGGTTGGCTTGCATCATCGTCGTCACTGACAAAAGGAGCAGACATGTGTGATGCCGTAACGAAACCCGCCACCGCTTCATTAGCAAGTTATTGTTAAAGGTGAACGCTTCTCCTTGTGCCGAAACGAATAAAACGAAGAAAAGTCCGTATCCCGATACGCAGCGGCACCAAATCTCCCGACATCGCAATCACCAAATGCACAAGACCCGAAATACCGCAAGCACCGAAACAAATATCCCAGCCGTAATACACCTGCACCTGATAGTCCTGAATCACCATATTGAAGTCGGGGCTGATGATTGATACAATGGTTGGTCGGGCGGGGGCGGAGGCCGTGATGGCAAAACTTGACGTCCAATTCCAGGTAAACGCAATAGTTTTGTCACCTCCGGTTTAGAAGCTCGGAAGCGAGTGCGATGAAGTTGATGGCCTCGGACTCAGGGCCATGGCACTGAAAATGTCGTCTTCGTAGTGATTGACACCTATACCAGCCCGGAGATCAGCCGTGTTGAGGCGTAATCGTGGAGGTGTTCGATGGTGTGCGGGCTCGGAACCTCAAGCGGATTGTGCAGTGTCGTCATGGGGCAGTCACGTCGGTTTCGATGATGGGATTGGTTTTATTTGGCATTTGACTGATTGGCGAAGGGTTGGGAGGCTCGATCAACTCCATTGTTCTGAAGTTTGTCGGACTCCTCAAAGGGGAATCGGGCTGGTCTAGGGCAGAGAATGGTCAGTTCATCCGTACCGAGATGAAAACCGAGGTCTAGAGAAGTGCTTGGCCAGGAAACAAGCGAAACATACCTTTCTTTGATGGACTGGCTAACGTTAGTATTTGGCTCAATTGGCATTAGAAAGTCTTCGATGACCAAAGGTACGATTGAGGGCGTCTTCAAGATCTCGTCGGGGCGGTTGGGGGCGAACTGCGACGAGTCGGTGAAGCGGAAGTCGGTCCAAGGCCAGACGCTTAGACCATAGCCTGGGACCAATGCAGGCGGAGCCGACGGAGAGCTTTGCGAATTGGAAATCGTCAGGGTGATGAAGTGGCAGAGCAAGGAGCTGCTGGGAGTTTAGGCACATCCTGCTCCAAGAAAGTGCCGGGCAGCATTCTGACCGAGGGGAAGAGGTACCTGGGTTAAAAGAATCATGCCGGGTCACATCGGGGAGGTACTGGGCATCCCCAGCCAAGTTTGGGTTGCGCGTGGTTTGGGTCGTGTCTGCCTGCACCTGGCTTGCTGTTGCCTGTTGCGTTGTTACCCGTGAGGCGTGCCTTCTTTCCGTCTCAGTCAAGATCGCCCGGCGTGATGTCACATCGGCCCAGAGGAAGGAAGTAGGGCAGGTGCCTTCTTGAGCCTGCGACCTTTGTGGCATGAACGAGATGTTCATTCTCGTTCGGTGCCATGATTGGAGGCAGTTTCCGGGGGAGATCCTGCTGCCTCAGCCTTCCCGGCCTCTTCTGACGGTGGAAGGTGGAAGGTGGAAGGTACCTACCTGCCTTTCCATCGCGGACGCGGGGTCTGTTGCCGATTGATGCAAACTCCACTTTCTCTCTTTAATGCACTGTCAGCCCGATACTTCCTCCTTTGCCTCGAACTTTCTGCTAAGCAGCCCATCATTGACCACTCGCCGTCATATTCACAACCACATCCCAAGATCCAGCGCTGCTACCCAATCAAGCCAAATCAATTAAATTAATTAATCAGCTAATTAAAACGAGGCTTTTTTTAGAGTTAATTAGCTAAACTTATAATACTCTTAGTTTAACTATCTTAATTAAACTAATATTACTTAGAAGAATAAAAATCTAGCTTCTAAACTAATTAGAAATTTTAAAAAGTTTAATAAAAAAACAAAAACATTAACTAGATATTCTTTTCTAGTAGCTTAAAGTTATAACTTTTTAAGTTTTTATATTATAGTTAATAACTTAAGCTAGTTTTAAACTAATATTTCTATAATTCCCTATATAGTAGATTTACTACTAGTTTATTAAGTTTTATTATAATATATCTCTAAAACAAAAAGGTAAGTAATTAATAATACTAATTTAGTAATACCTTTATACTAATAAGTAGTAGAGTAAAGCTAAGGACTTCTTAGTAATATTAACTTTACTACTAAGAAGTACTAGAAGTATTAGAAATATATTATTTATTATACTACTTAATTAATATATTTTTAGCCTTTTTATTAGAGGTTAAAAAAAACCTATTTTTAACTTCTTTATTAGCTTTTAAAAATAACCCTTTTTAATATTACTATTAGTACTACTATTACTACTATTACTACTACTACTATACTTTAAAGCTCTATCTCTATATATTTCTAAACGCTTTTTTTAACCTCTTTTTTACTATTATAATATTTCTATTAGTATATAGCTAACGTATTAATTACTTTATTAACTATAAAGTAATTTCTTAAAGGATTACTACTTAGATTTAAGCTTTTTTAATTACTAGTAATATATTAACTACTAACTTTAATAAGTGCGCTACTCTTAAAGCTCTACTTTATACTATCTAGAAGAAGTAGTACTATATTAATATAGAAGCTATTTTAAAGAAAGGTAGTTAAAGCTATACTTCTTAGATTAAAAATAAAAGTATTTTTATCTATAAGATCCTCTTAAGTAGTATTAGAGGTATATTTATTATTTACTTACTTTCTATTATACTTTTTTATATATTAATAATATATCTAAGTAATACTTATTAGGTTTACTAATACTATAATAAAGCTAATACTTTTAGAGAACTATAGAAAGCTACTACTATATTTAGTATTAAGAAGTATTTTAAATCTATTTATTATATTTATAAAGAATACTTCTATACTAAGTATCTATTTAGTAATAATTCTAGAGATAATAAATATTTCTCTAAGTACTAACGCTTTATTTTTATTATTATACTTTATAGTAAAGTCTTTTAAATTAAAGAGCTAGCTATTAGCTTCTTTATTAATATTAGTAACTTTTTCTTAATATTTAGTAATTAGTATATATAGTACTTATTTAATCTCTTTAATTATAATATCTATAACTAAATATATTAGTTAAAGAACTTTTAGAAAACTTAACTATATTACTTCTATATCTCTAAGAAAAAATAGATTAGAAATAAGATATAGAAAATACTTATAAAGGTCTATATATTGTTTAATCTATAAACTTCTTTTAATTAATATACTATTATCACTATATTTAGCTATTTTATTAACTAATTAGAGAAATAGACTTAATATTTATTAGCTTTCTACTACTAGCTTAACGCTTACTTTAGTAAAAATATTATTATAACTATTTATACTATTTTTATAGATTAAGGTTTTATTAATTAGGTTAGTATTACTATATTTAATAATATTATAAATAATAATACTTATTTTAAAGCTTTTTTTCTTTCTCTATTATCTTTATATATAGAAACTAACGCTTAGTAATACTAAATTTAATACTATAACTATATCTTTAACTTTATTAGTTATACTATTATTTATAGCGTTAATAATAAGGTGTTTAAAGAGAAGTCTAACTATCTACTTAATACTAGTAGAGTTTAAGATAACTTAGCTTATTAGAAGTAAAAGAGCTCTATTAGTAAGTTTTAGAATATTATTAAGTATATTAGATTATTACTATAATAATCTAAAAGCTTTTTAATTATTAATAATAAAGCTACTAATAATAATACTAACTTTACTCTATAAGAAGAGTTATCCTAAAAGCTAAATCTAATATTAAGTAACACTACTTAATAGAACTTAATATATAATATAATTAAATAAGTTTTACTTAAATATAACTAGATTAATAGTTATATCTTTTATATTTTAAATCTTTTTAATAATATAGATTATATCCTAAGTAAGGATATTTTTACTAATAAAAACTAATAGATTTTTATAGAGTTATATAAAGTATTTAAGCTACTCTATAAATAAACTAAGAAATATAAAAGCTAGAGTAAAGGTAATAAGTATAGTTAACTCTAAGAGGTTCTAATAAATATAAAATATCTTTTAGATTATCTTAAAAATTAGTATAAGCTTTTTAATACTTCTACTAATACTAAGATTAACTATATAGTTACTTAACTGACTAAAAGTTAGTTATAGTAACTATTTTAATTTATAAAAGTATCTTAATACTTTTAGTAAAGCTTAATAGTAATTTTATAGTTCTTATTAATTAATAATATCTCTACTTACTTATAGTTTAAGTATTTATAATTATAACACTTTTAAAGTATTAACTTTAACTTTTATAGATATCTATATTTATTAATTATTAATAGCTAGTAAGTATTTAATAAATAGTATACTAAGTTTATAAAGTTTCTTTTTTATACTACTATAGTAATTCTATATTTTAAATAAGGTTTATAATAGCTTTAGAAGTATTAAAATACTTTAGAAACTTATATATAGATATATAATATTTAAGAAGGACTTTATAAGTACTAGTAATAATAATATACTAATATATCTAATTAGGCTAATCTATAGTTTTATCTATAACTTCTATAAACTATATTTATATAAATTACTATTATTCTAAAAACTAAGAACTCTAAATATTATTAATAGTTAGCTAGTAAAGCTTATAACGCTACTATTAATAATTTTAATAAACTAAAGTAATATTTCTATCTCTTTATTATTTAGTTTATTAATAACCCTATTTAATAGTAGATTTTATATTAATAGACCTTCTTAATACTTAGTAAACTTACTCTTAATATTCTTACTATTTTAGTAATAATAACTAATTATAAAAAAGTATTTAGCTTTATTAAACTTCTACTAATATTATAGAGACTATTAATAATACTTTTAATACTAAAGTAGACCTAATACTTCTAAAACTAGGTTTAAAATAGTACTATTACTATAAATAGCTACTACTTTAAATAGAAAAACTAGAAAGAGTTAGATAGCTTTAGATTATTATATAATATACGTTTTAACTCTCTAAGAATATTATAAGAAGTATTACTAACTTCTTATTTAAGTAATTATATTTAAAACTAATTAAAATAGTTAATTTAAATAAGACTATTGTAATCGTTAAGTTAATTAGTCAAATTTAACCCTCAGATTTGGCTTGATTGATTAGTTAGCAGCGCTGCTGAGATCGAAGCCGTCGCCGACACGCGACAACAACGAAGATCGTACCCGACCCAAGCTACGAGATAATGAGAAGCAAGGCACTGGGTAAAGGAACAAAATTTTCCCAAGTTTTGTACCACTCTTTTCCTGATTCCCTTCCTTCCGATCGTGCTGCTTTCCAGGTTTGTTCCCAGGCACGTTGCTGCCCTTCATTTCCATTTCCTCGTCGAGGCCAGAAGACACTGCAGCCATACCCTTCAACGTAGTCCACCACCTTCCCATGCCAATAGTGACAAGTGACCTTCCGGGAAGACAACGGGTTTCAGCATCAATGACCGACAGGTGCTCCTGCACAGAGTTCCATTGCAAGGGGAAAATGGTCTGATGCTGCAGCTCCTCCCCGTCTACCATTGAATGCGACATGATCTTCTGCTGGGACTAGCTCTGGCGTCGCTCTTGACGGTGTGCATACCATCCTCCTCAGCACCAGAAAGCGTTTGTTTGCACCCATTTTGCGAGTCGCCGCCCTAATACTAGACCGACTTTGCCGAATGAAAATACCAATCTGCCTCCGATAGGCTACTCTTCGTTTTCTAAAGAAAGCTCATCCACCCATAATGTTATTCAGGTCGCATGAGAAGACGCCTCTCTCAACTCACCGCTGCGCAGGACGGGGAGACAGTCTTCGGTCGTGTTGCCAAGCCACGGGGGTTCGGATTGCTGCGAGGCGTGTGGGGTGTGCGACGCTGCTTAGTAGTGTCTGTGGCGGTGTGGCAGGCGGTCGCAGGCGCCACATGAGTGACGTAGTGTTCTGGCGGTTAAAAAGCCAGAACACTACGTCACTCGCTGGATATCTTATGTAATCATCAAGTGCCGGCGACGGGACTTTCAGCAGGTACTTCCGGACGGAAATCCACAGCGCTCTCAGTGCTGTTAACCCGGCCTTACCAATGGACTCCAAGCAGAACTGGAAGCCTTTCCGCTGCTGAGCGCCCATCACCCAACCGGCACTCGACAACAGTCAAAGTCGCCTAAGGTACAAAAGCCATCATCCGCACGATCCATCACCACCGTCGTGACTGACAACCACATCCAAGCACGACGTCCCCTTTGGAATGCATCAAAGTTCTATTTTAAGACTTGACAAGCTTTTTTTCGGAGGGTCCCCGTGGAACGCGGAACGCAGTGGGACCTCAGGAGCGCAGACGAGTCATGCAAAACACCAAATCGGGCTTGCACGTCGAACCGCATTGGTCCAACACTCGGCCCCATGTCTGTTGTGGCGTGCAACGGCGTCTGTGGATGCATGTCGACGTCTAAGGTTAATTTGACCTCCCTGCTGGAAACCAGAAGTAGGGCGTTTCTGCCAATTTGGGTCTTGGCGGGGTTTTTGTCGTCTGTGTCGCGTCTGTCGATATCGGTTTGCGTCGGTGCGAGCGATTCAAGTCGTAGATAAAAGCTTTTATTACCACCACCTGCAACTTGTCCGCCTGTAACTTGTCGGGACGCGTGGTCTTGGGAGGTGTTGGATTCGGCCGGAATATGTCGGAGCTGGGAGAGAGACGGGAGGCGATGTTTCCATTCCTTGGCTGACAAGATGGCTTACTTTGGATGCGGCGTGCATTGTACGGCCTGGATCAGGTATTCGGACTCGCGGCACCGTGCACGGCAGCATGCGTCGGCGACAAATGTTGACTTGATTGAGGACTGCGGTCCAGCCAGCGCCGACATGACTGGGAATGGAATGAAAGAGAATGATAGGCTCAACAAGTGTCTGGAGCAAGAAGAGCATTTGGCTTCGGCATTGTCACCTTGCTCCCCAAGTTTCAAGACATGCAAAAAGCCCAAGAAGGACGGTAATCATCGTCGTCAGAGGTGCGATTTGGGCGGATGCAGGCGATGGGCGTTAGAACGGTCAGGGAATGGTAGTACAGAGAGAGGGCTGGCACCCCGCCTGGGTGGTGGGTCTCAGGGAAATCTGACAAAACTGGCACGTGACGTGGCCGGAGCAGTCAAGCTTGCAAGCGGTTGTGTGGCGAGATTGGCGGTCCGTTTTCTGAATGGAACGTTTTGGTGGACGTTTTAGTCAACGGCTTCAGCAGAAGACGCCGTTTCTAGACGGAGTCTACAATCAGTCTCGTTTGGTGCTCAGGAGCGCACGTGATTCTGATTCCCTTCCAGTCTTCAGGGAATGCAGGTGGGGGGAGGGGCGCAGCACCAGCGTTCCTGCCTAGATTGAGACCCTGGGGGAAAGTGCTGCCAACGCACCTCCCTCCACATTTGAGCAACCGCCGCCCGACGACATATGACACCCATCGTTCCGACACCTCTCCGATGACATTTCTCTCGGAGTCATCTCCTTTTGACGCTCATTGCTATTTTGGCTCTATCTCTCGCTCCGAACCTGGTCTCCACGCCTCTCTCTTACGCCGTTGCCCGTCACTGCTGCTGAGCAAGGGGTTTGCCTCATACAAGGATGACGGCTCACAAGACCAGGTTGAGGAAGGCTGTGACGGTCAGGACTGCCTGCTCTGCTTCTCTCCGCCCGAAACCAATGCTGACAAAGAAATTACCATATGGTAATTCGGTTACCAGACGTTACCAGAGTCCGGCCGTGCGTGCCGCAACGGAGGAGCAGGCGATACCGGCTGGAGCAGCAATCCAACATCGCCCATGGCAAGATTGTCACCCGACACGCCCCGAATGGCTGGCGAGCTAACGAGCGAGCCAGGCGAAGCGAGAAGCCATCGTCAACAGTACACCCGAGACAAACAACGCCCTCGGCCGCAACACACTCTCCGCTCGTCGGCCTGGCACAGCGTCGACCAATTCATGCTTGTTTTTAGCAACTGACGTCGAATTCCACGGATCGTTGAGCATGGACAATTCGAACGGCAAATGGTTCCGTCGTCTGCACGCCACTGCACGATGCTGCGGCCCCATGACAGGTGTCTTTTGCTTCCCCTCAGCAAAGTCACCTTCCTCTAGTGTATACCAGCGGAGGATGCAAACAACAGCCTTTGCTTCTGGCGCTTAGCCTGCAAGATCACTGCAATACTGGCGGCCTACGAGGCGATGCCTTTGCATTCGATAACACGCAAGCAAATCCTGCCAATGCTGCCAATGCTGCCAATGCTGCCCAGAAATATTTCGAAATGGCTATTGATTCATGTTCTTCACACCTTGACTTCCCACTCCCAAGCTCCCTGCTCCCCTAGCCACTGTCCTGCTAAACCTACTCCACCCTCTTTCTTGCTGTGACCTTCTCTCGCGCTTCAACTGCTAGATCGACTTTCTTTTTCCTCCTAGCGGACCCCTGTGCCCGGAAGTCATCGTCACAAAAGTCCTCAAACTGCCGAAAGGCATCCCAGAAGCACCCGAAAGCAACGACGAAGATAACAGTGCGGGAGAGACTACAGGCGAAGATTATGATAGCGAGAGTCCGATTCGCATGCCAAATTCCCAAGCGAGCCGTCTACTGCGTGGGAGGTACATCACAGCTGCCGACCTCCGCCCACGAATCCTATTCCCAATCCTCGGAGCCCTGCTGATGCACCCGTCTCCGTGCTGTTCCCCGATCAAAGGGACTCGCTTTCCACAAACTAATACAAGTGCGAAGGGAAGAAGATTCATCGGCAGCGACCCTTCAGCAGCGTCCACGAGCAATGCCACATCTCCAAGAGGAATTCTCGACGGCTCCCCCGGCGCCATTATCTCTCGGGAACGCGACGCAGCCTTTTGACTGATCGTCCGAGTTAAGTGTTCCAGCACTTCCCAGCTTTGTGAGCCTACGCCCGGGAAGAGTCTGGACAAAACGTGGCGATCCCTGGGCTGAAGAATCCAAAAACACAACCAGCAAACAGGCATCCAACAGCAAGCATCAACCCAACCCGACTCCGTCTCAGACGACAACGTGGGCGAAGTGCCTCTGGAGACTGTTCATGTCGGAATTCCAAGCACACCCAGGATTGTCTTTGTCGTTGGTCATGCAACAGGGTCGTGTGGACCGCATTTGATTCCCAGACCGATTCTGTCAGCGGCCCCAGCTGCGACGCCAAGTTCTGCACCGTGGGAAAGCCCCCTTTGCGCATGCATGCCAAGTTTCTGCACTTACTTCGCCCTTTGAAGGGGGCAAGCGAGAGTGCGACTGTTGCGTCGCAACATGGAAAGTCTGCACCGCGTCACTGTCCAAACTTGGAACGCGTGTCACAGGTCAGCCAACCACCTCTCTGATTCGTACCCAAGTTCCTTCTCGGTAAGGCCAAACAGGCACTCGGAACCTTTTCTTTCCTGCCCTCAAGGTAGGCTCTGCGCTGGTCTTTTCTCAGAGACGGCCATCCATGTCCTCAAATGACGTGAGTTGAGTCACAGCGAGTGACGACAACAGCGCATGACAATGATACCCACCCGTACCTACTTCACCTTCCCGATGCCACATGGGTCTTTCCTTTTGATTCCCATATGTCCACTTGATCGTCACCCCCTTCCCCCTCCACGACCGCCTCCAAGTTCCCATCTCTTCCCAAATCTCTACTCTCCAAATCTCTCCTCTTCAAACCTCTCCTCTCCAAACCTCTCCTTCAAAGAACACCACCGCAGTTCGAATCTACCAGGCTTTCACGCCCTTCTCTTCTCACGTTGGGTCTGGATTGGATCAGCGATGAGAGCGTCTCTTGGCCCATTTTCCCCACAGGCTTCCTCACAGAAAGCCCTGACCAGGCTTTCACGCCCTTCTCTTCTCACGCTGGCTTTGGATTGGATCAGCGATGAGAATGTCTCTTTACGTCGTTGACCATTAGGGTCGTCCTCGAAGAAGGCCTATGGTCAGACAGCTTCACGCCCTTCTCTTCTCACCCGGGGTCTGGATTGGATCAGCGATGAGAATGTCTCTTTCCCCCATTGACCACTCATTGGATATTAGGGTCGCCCTTGCAGATGGCTTTTCGGTCACCCAAATGGGAGAATGGTGGCAAGGTTGGTGAGTTTGCTCCCTGCACCGCCGTCGTCTTTCCCGTCGTCTTTCCCGTTATCCTTCTCGTCGTCCTTCTCGTCGTCCACTTGCTAACGTGTTCGCAGGAAGGAATTCGGCCGGGCCGCAACGCAAATCATCCCACCGGATGTCTGCGTCCCTATTCTTTCTTCCCTTTTAACTTTTCCTTCGCAGTTTGCCGCCTGGAGGCGCACCTTGTTGACTGCCGTATGACTCTCACGATGCGTCCCTATTCAATTGGCTGGGCTTCGTCAATACGAACCGAGGAGAGACAAGAGTATTACGAGGACGCCGAGGATGATGCCCAGCGCAGCGAGCGCTTGAGGTGAGAGACGAGCTGGACGACGTCGATACCAAGGACGAGGATGGCAACGTTAACTCACAGCTTGCTGTTGGCTACAAGCATGATCGATCATTTAGCCTTTGGTTTGCAGATACAAGATCGGTGTCTTCAAGCACACCCCTAACAACAACCTTGATTCCTCGACCAACATGCCCAAGGTCGAGATGCCGCAAGGAACCTTGTTCAGCCCTAAGAAGGTCATGCTTCACAACGAGGGACACAACATGATTTTGCGAAATGAGACGGACCCTAACAAGCTTTACCGCATGGACCTGGATTACGAAGAGAGCGGAGTACTGAAGTTCTCTTGGTGTTGAGGTGGCTTCCCTGAGGCTACCAGCATTGCGATCTCCGCATGAGCCTGACCGATTTGTGGAATATCGTTGGAGAGTGGTATTTGTAACCGGACTCCCACGTGAGGGGTGGTCTTCGGGATTTCAAGCAAGTGGAATGTAGCGTGGTTAGCATACGGAACGTTGCCGACATCAGATGTACGATTTAGCCTGAGATAACATGAAATCGAAGGTTGAAACGGCGCAAATTGCAGCCCATTTCTAGCAGTATACGGCGTCAATGCCTACAACACCTCTCAATTCACCTGTTTCAGCTGTCGTGAAATGATCCATGAGTCTGCAACACAGCATTCCCGCCGACAAGTACTTACTGGCTTTCTCATGAGAAAGACTTCTACCCGGTGGAAGGAACGTACACTATGGTCATCTGGTTTGTCTCCTCATGGCCATTTGACCTGACCATCAGCACAAGGTCCGCTTTGTATGCATCTCCAAGCACAGTCATCGGAGACGTAGAACGGCCGCTTCTTATTCGTCATGGCGCAGGAGAATGAAATGCTTGCGAAGGTCTTTGGGTTCGGAGACATGGAACGAGTTCGTAAGTTAATCTGCCCAGCTGTCTGCAACGTTTGGCATTGGCCTTGAACTTTGTCCATGCTCTGGGGGCTCAAAAGACAGAGGAAAGTCTACGAAGATGGTTTAACAAGGCAATGGCTCTCACGAAAATCTGGGTAGCCGTTCTCGCTATTGTCTTTGAGCACGGGGTTCTTACTCGCTGTCAAGAGCTGATTCAGGCCCCAAGTAATGGCCCCTATGCTGCTGCACCGTCGTCAGCATCGTAAAATCGAACTTTCAAATTTCAACGGGTATGCTTCTACTCACAACCGCGTGTCTCATTCAATTCAGATTTGGCAAAAATGCAAACTATTTCATTGAACGCACACTAGTAAGGCTAACAAGTTGATACTCAGAAGTTGAATTTTGACCCCAGCCGAACGGCACAGCCCGTCGTGGAAAATGCTGCTGCTTCACACTCCATCACCACCTCAGGAGCTTCTCAATATGTACAGCACTTGCTTTGCGAAAGAAAACGCACTGGTCAGTACTAAAACCACGCCTCGCTGAAGACTTGGATGTGGGGAATTATTGCTAAACGGAACCATCATGCTTGAAGCGCATCCCAACATGAGCACAATACCGATCAAGCACATGTCCCATACCCTAGTGCACGAGGCTGTTGATGACGAAATCATTTTCGAAGATTGAGTGTCATGAATGCGAGATAGCAATGAGACTTCAGGCCTCACTCATTTCTCATGGCAACGCCATTCTCACTCAGAAGATCAAAATTAGGAATGAATGATGGCCCAGGGCTGTTGGCTCAGATGAGTACGCCAACGAAGGGGGCCGTCCCTCTCAACAACACCATTCGGAACAATCCTTGCGATATTGTTGAAGATCGGAGCCAAGTCTGCAAGCCTACGTCAGTGTAGTGCCCCTGAAAAGGTACGACAAGGGTTGATAAGCGTTTTCAAGTATTCATCTCCAAGAGTCCTGCGGCTGTTTATGAGTGCTACGCATTCCCACCGTCAACACAGAATATCCATCATTAAAACTCACATCCCGGAGGCCAGCTCAGAATAAGATTGGACTTGAGCTCCTCATTACCGAGGCCTGCCAGACGTGCCGCTCCGCTCAGAATTGACCTTCTCTCCCTCCACTTCCACATCATGGAGCTAGCCCAGCCCTCGCTCGGCTACATATGCGCATATCGGTTCCTAGGTATGGCCGTTTTCTATCCTGTGTGACGTTCGCTTCAGAGCGATGCATAAGGCCCGTGTTCGAAATTTTAATTTCTTATGCGTCACGTCGAGACCATCTTGCCTTTCATCTCTTTGAAAAGACCGGCTTGGACCTCCTTGGAGATTTCGGACCCTAGGCTAATTATATCGAATGCTTGGGGAAGCTCGATCTCGGTATCTCGGCAGAAGTTCAAGAAGTACTCGGAGTCCTCACGACACATCGTCTTTCATTCCCTGTATTCAGAATCACTCATTTTTGGGCATGAGATTGTGTGAAAAATGTTACTCGGGTGCAAGATGGGGCTAATCAGGTGAGCGACTGGGCGAAGGCTTTGGCATAATGGGCTCATGATGTCGTCGTTCTTAATTTCGCGGCCAGGAGTTTAAGAATGACGAAGTCGGAGAATTTCCAGTCAAGTAAACCTGTGAGTCTCCGGCGGAAAGGAATTGCAGGCGACTCAGTACAAGCAAAACCAACTAATCGTTGTCGAATGATCCCACGGGGCGCCCTTCACCATCTTTCCCGCGAATTCAGACATCTTGGGCCTTATTCCAGCGCATCTTCCTGCTATTAAAAGCCTTTCGGACATGGTATGGTAATCGTAAGAGAGATTTTCTTACGTTTCACTCATCTAGGCTTCTAAATTTATTCGCAAAGAGATTGTAAAAGTCTTTAATGATCTTCGCATCCTATTCAACCTCTTTATTATCTGAGCAGATCCACGTCAGACCGAGTAACATAGCTTCAGGTGTAGGTACATATTCCCGTCTCATCCCACACATCATTCGCATGATGTTATGTGTTTGCGAATGCTTGGAATTCGGCTTTCACTTGCGCCTATAGGGCATGAAGGAACGAAAAGTCGGTGTTTAGCTTAAACCAGGTATATCGCAACCAAAACCTAGATACTTGTTCCTAGATCAAGTTTGAGCGACGACTGTACTCCACTTTCGGCCATTTCACTGAGACGAAAGTGGAGCCCAGCCGTCCTAGTGCATTGAGCTGACCAGGCGTGCTACAGTGAGGAGACCGGGCACTAAAAGCAATGGTCACCTCGTCGTTTTCAACCATATCAGTCAATGTTAGCACGATTCAACTGACAAATCGACAAATCCAAGCCATTTTTGGAATTTTGACGTCCTATGTTTCAACCTGGATCGTCAAAGTGTGCCACGCACCCAGAAAAATGACTGGACACCCCTGCCGGGCTTGGGCTGCCAAGGCTTTAACATAGACTGCTAAGTCCTCGGGAAGAAATATTCCACGTAAAACGAATATAATGACTGAATAATGCCAAAGCTCTAGGTCAAGCCATTTTCACGTCCAAATGGTGTCTTCGCCCGGTACCTGTTGTCACATGAGGCAGTTCACGCAGTCAAAGGTGCTGTTTATTTGCGCCGAATCTCATCAGCCGTCTCCTGCGGTGAATAAGCATCTTCTACGTCGGATACCATGCGCTCTTCTGTAGCGATTTCATCACATAGGATGATGAAGCCGGCAAAGACCTCGGCTATCTTCAACTGAGTAGCATGTTGATTCAATGTCATCGGAAGGCATAGTGGCTCGCCAGATTGTAGCGCAACAGATGCTTCAAATATGTGATATCTCATAAAACCAAACCTTGTTTGTATCTGGCGCTTGGTACCTGGGTGCCACCTCAGCTAAGAAGATGGATCTGGGAAGAAAGAGGCCTAAAAGGCTGCTGGTTAATATGCACAACATAGAGTCTGAAACACTCCGTGTTGAGGTAAGGGATTGTTTTGAGATGAAGGCATGTGAGAGGGTTTCCAAGGCATATTCGTGTTGAAAGGAGCTGACAGATATATGGATACTCCATCTAGGTATCCATCTCATTAATAACTCTGCAGGCCATATAATCGACGCATGTTTAGCGCCGGATGCGGCATTGGCGATGTGTCATCTGCATTGTAAACAGCGTGTTTGAGCTGTTAAATAGTCATTTACCGGCGGCACACGAAGTAGTCCTGTGTCACAGAATTGGGAAAAGTCTGCAAGGTAAGAACGTCAACGGAGATTGGTCAAAGAAAACTTGCTCATACCGGGAATAGGATACAGTAAGTCTTAAGAATTGTTTATATATTAGAGGGCGATTGTGACTATCATCGTGGTCTCTTTCTGAATGGGAATGGGCCTGTCCGAGAGAAATCTCACGCCGTGGGACTATGCTGGGATCTGAGCAGCAGACACTTTGTAGCACAAAGCACCAAAGCTTTCTACCTACTTGGCGTTTATTGAGGAACCTACCTGGCTAATGATACTATTAGGACCTGAAAATTTAGGACCTGGCTTATGTGTCCCAGGTAACGCACCATCGATTGACGGTGCGGGTCAGCTCAAGGCGCCATCTGGGATAACTCCTGTGTCTTGAGCCTCTAATTGGGCTTGGAAGTATGCGTTTTCTTGGTCCTGACACTACTAATGCTATTTCATGAGTACGCACTGCAGAATCTTGAGCCATTGCATTTGATCTCTATTGCAGATGGGAGTAAATGTTAGCGCAGGCAATCTGGACTTAAATGACTGGGATGCTATGCCTTTTCGATATCGCAGGCGGCACGCTATTGGATCTTCATGATAATCTCTAAGGGAGCGTCCTAAAAAAGGGGCTACTGCGCGGCTTCAAGGAGACAACGCAGACGCGTGAAACGGCATGAAGACGTCTGATAATGCTTGGTGATGTTATCACTAGTATAATCCAGTTCATCCTTTCTGGTGTTCTTTTAAGTTCCTGAGGCAAGTCTGAACCATGCTAACGTCTGTTAGCGGATGTTATCTCGGAGATATGGGTTCAGCGGCCATATGTGTGTTGGGGCTAGAGGAGGTAGGGAAGCAAGACAAATCTGAGAGACACTAAGGCAGCAACATCTCGATTTGATATATAGGTTATGTGAGTATGACACGAGGAGAAGCTATCTATATATCATCCTCGTTCAGAGCATAAACGGCAGCCCACTGGCGAGATGAGCATGCCGCATGCCCCCTTTCCCCTGTTCTTATCCCAGTAATCGCTATGGATATATGACCAAGTGGCAGCATATCGAAAGAAACAGTCCTGATGATGAGATATGATGTTTGGCCTCTATAAATGCTAATGATCTCCTTTCACCTGGAGCTTTGTAAGGTCTTGTGGCTGGCGGATCGTTTCACTTCACCCACTGCCTTCACAGAATCTGCATCTCGCAATATCAGTTAAATTACCGAGTCCCCAGGCCCGGACCTTGCCCACTTCTCTCAGACCCATGATCTGAAAGGCTTATTGGGTCAGCCTGGGAGCTGGGGCGTGGGTAGAGGATATCATCCTGGCACTGAGTCTCTAGTGCCCTGGTCCATCCCTATTAATTCTCGCGCAAGACGCTGTCATCTCATTCTATGGGAGTTGCTTTAAGGGTTGTATCTCGCTGCTCGCATCGGAAGATGGTTGTCCACATTGCAAAGCTGCTTGGGCTGCTCTACTGGTCGATTACGGTACATTACCTGCACATGCCTAACCGATCGCTCCCATTCACTCGGCCAGAACTTACCGATGTTTCATTGGGTTCGAGGACTTCTCTGCCATGCAAAATGGAATGTGAGTGACATGGCCTATGCTCAGGTAGCGACGATTCTGCTGCACATTGCTGGAATCCAAGAGCGTCCGTCCCCAGGAGCCATCACCGGTATCTCTCCATGGCTGGACAGTAATACACGTAATAAAAGTCGGAGATTCTACACCATTGTGGCCCTACCGTGGATTACGATCATATCGAAAACTTTGTTCGGCCGTGCTATCTTAGTTCGACAGTCAAACTACAAGCGTTGTGGATCAAAGTTCCATTCAAGGACCAAAAGCTTTGTCTTTCTCTATACTTCTCTTGGGGTATGAGTCAAGCTCTCCAGAACCACGAAACTTGGTTCGCTTAATCAGCCTCTGATGCCGAAAGGAAATTCTTGAGACGGACGGAGGCCGACGTGATTGGGGTGAGACATGATAGTGAAGCGATAATGTGATATTGACGATAGCTGCACCAGAGTGCAAGTGTCGACATGTCTAAATGGTAAGCAGACTGCATGTTCAGGCGCAGTTGCTCTTGTGCAAAGGAAGCTGTACCTGAGCAGAAACAGCTGGTCTCGAACTGGTCTGTGGTTGACACTTGCGTCTGACCCAGCCCCTGGCAGAGTTCAAAGCGTTGATGCCTGTGTACTCAAGAGTTGGATCGTTGAGACCAATAGCACTTGAAAGAGTGTCGTGAGCTGTCCCATGCGGCGATATCTAAGACGCCGTGGGGAGAAAGGTGGGCACATCAGGAATGGATCTGGTTCCGAGAGAAAGTGTCTTGAAATTGTGCAAATTGACGGAAACCTTAGACAGCTGAGTATTGCATTGAAGTCCGGAATAAGCTTGAGGATGACTTTAGATCGGGCGAAGGCCCGCAGATGAGTCAAACAAAACAGAGTCTCAAGGGGCATGGCCAAAGCATTTCCATAGCACTGAGGACGTTCCACACAGTGTCGATTCTAGCGTAGACCTTTGGACACAAGCCTTTGAGAACAAATAAGACGATTGTTCATGGGAAACCAGCTGAATGATTCGGGGCGTTGTGGATACGAACAATGCAAAAAGAGAATCATCAATGTGACAGAAAAGGCATGTCTTAGCTGGTTGCCCTTCAGATTGGCCGACAACAAATTCCCATGTCCAACCGATGCCAGTTCCACAGCCGCACCCCACTCCCCACAGCACGACCGTTCTGGCCTAACGCCTGACGTATTGATTTTGAAATCCCAAAGCGCCACGCTCTTTGTTTCCAAATACCACCAAAACGCCAGCGAGCTTGGATCATATTCCGTCGGGGCTCTACCCACTGACCACGAGCCGTCTCGTCTCCTTGCTCTCCCTAATCCGAAGCAATACCGACGATTTGGGCGGCAGAGTCAGTGCGAAACTTAACCTCGTCACGCAGTGCTTCGCAAATCAATTGTGGGATATGAAGAGCTGGGAGCTTCCGGGCCAAGGTAATGATTTCCTCCATCGTCTTTTCGTCCTTGAGGTCGTCAGGCCCGCCGTCTTGAGGATTGTCGTCAGTCGATTCGGCATCTTGGGCATCGTCTTCGGACTCAAAGTCCAGTGTTTGGGAGTCTGCGTCGCTGCAAGGTTCACTGGCGGTGTCGCGACTCTCATCCTGTCAGGAGATTGAACGTTAGCTGTGCCATCGCCACGTTAGGGACATGTCGTTGTTCGGCTCGGCTGCCGGGTACCGACCTCTTGCGCGAACGGCCCGGGAGAGGCTGCATCTTCGTGTCGCTTTGTCATGCTGGATGTCTCGATTGGTATTCTTGAAGTGCACACCAGCAAATGATGCCAGCAGGTAAAAGCTGGTTGGTTTTTCTTGCGGTGTTTGTCATGATGCTGTCCTTGAGGATGGTGCGTGTTGTCGTGGTTTGGATTGGGTCAGGGAAGGGACATGGAGAACGAGAAACCAAACCAAATTGCGGAGCAAGGTCAGCTGCAGTGTGTCGGCGAGCCTGCGTGACGGCAGGTGCGTTAGCCACTAGCGTTATTTTCAAGTGCATTGTGGTACCCGTCCAGCCTCCAGGGGTGGATGGTACGGGCGCTCGCGCGCTCACCGTTACTGTGGTTGGTGGTAATCGTCCACTTGCTGTGGCGCTCACCGTTACTGTGGCTGTGAGCATCCGTACTACGTCAGCAGGCCACCGTCTCCAACGGTGTCTCATCCACGAGGTTCCTGGTTCCAACGCTTTGGAAAATCTCCCACGTGGTCGGGAGCATTTCAGTAAGCAAGACACCCCGTCAAGCCCGTCCCTCGGCAGATCGGATGCGGTGACGAATCATGATCATTGCTGTCGCTTCGCACTTCGTCATCCGGAGATCTCGCTCGCATTAGCAATTAGGTACCTTGGGCAAATACTGCAGCGTATGTTGCTGCGCTTCAGGTGCTGCTAATTTCTCAAGGTACCTACCTACCTAGGCACCCAGGGCACATGCTGTCAGCCTGGGCATGTGCTGCGATTTTCGAGCAAACGGCAGCGGAAAGAAAAGGGGCCCTCAGGGTACCTGACGTGGAATGTCACATGTGACCGATGACTGGTTGCTTGGCACCCCACAGATACCCGGCCTCCACCTTCCTCTTTGCCCCTGCCTGCCTTCCTTGCTCCGGCTGGGAGAGGGCCAAAAACAGTCCATCAGAGGAAGTAGCGCAGCACTTTGAACGCCTGCCGACTGTTTACCACCTGCTGATTTTTCACCACCTGCTGATTTCCCAGGCAGGTACCTTCCAGGTTGCGCCACTCCAGGGGCCCTGCTGTCTCCCGACCAGCATGGTCCTCCACGTCTTCTTGTTGGGGGTACCCACAACCATCCAGGACCAACACCAGCCTTGCCCCCTCTGCATGCCCGGTTTCAATTTTAGTTGCCAAGGATCCTTTTCAAGTTCGTCAGGTGTTCTTCTCCTCAACCACACAATTTACCACATTCACTTCATCCTCCTCCACCAGATAATAAGGTTGCTAACCTAAGTACGGTCTGGGGTGGTTATCCAACCAAGTCTTGCGGGTGTACTATGGAAAGTTTTAGACGCACTCAAATGGAGACAGGCTATCTAGATTGCGATTCGCCAGCCCGTGTTGGCAAAAGTCCTCAATAGTAGTCATTTGTGCGACGGTCATTGATCCCGGAATCATCATGGAGAAGGTTGACTTCTTTCGGAGCGTGGACGTTCTGGGCAGTGGCGCCATCAACTCTAGCGATGGTGGCTTCATGCGGGCCTGCGCAGTGCTCGAAGCCGACAGAAGGGGGCCTGAAATTGAGTGGGGTTTGGCGTCCATGGTTTCCTACCTCAGGTAAGGTAGTTGGCACTGAGCAAGCGCTTGTTAAGCACACCCTCCCGTCTCATCCTGACTGGGTTGAGGCCGCAACGAACGAGGAACCAGACATCGTTCATCAAGGCAACGTGATCCAATCTTAGGCAGTGATCTTTTTTCTTCCGATCGAGGGGGAGCTTCGAGCTCGTCACCCTGCTATTCTGCAAACGAAGGTGATTCTTCCGGCCCGAAAGGTCCTCCGAGCCCGGACCCTTGGCGACCGATCCTGGGAAGACAGTCCACGCTCCGCATTCAGGCTTGAAAATTCCATCCCCTTCGAATATCTCCTGCCTGATATGGGACTCGCCAATTCCACCGACCTGACGGTTTCCGAGAGCTTGCTGAATCTTGAAAGTACGGCATGCTGCTGGGTCTCGAATCAATTTTGATCAAGATGACTGCATGTACGTCGCGACAAGCTACGGCAGCATCAGCATTAGCCCTTGGCAAAAGACTGAACGAGACTAAGACTGATCCTTACCTTGTCCATCTCTTCGGCATCTTCTCGAGCCTTCTTGGCAAGGGCTTCGGCCTCGCTGGCTCTCTGGTGCGCTTGGCGCTTGGCGCGGACAAGAGCGGCAACGAAAGCATTTTGCGGTTTGGGGCTGCCTGCGTCAAACGGGGTAGCTGCCTGCATATGCTCAGCGTGCATCCTCAGAAGCTGCTCTACAGCCGAAAGCTCTTTCTGGCTCTGATCCTAGCTTGCGTCAGGCAGATTGTTTCAAGGCTCGACGATGGCGACGTGGTTCTTACCCGCTGCGAGACGTCGCTTTCACCGTGTCGGGCGCGCTGGCTGGCTTCAGAACACTCCAAAAACACGTTAGTCAAGCAATACAATGCGATAAACAGTTCGAACATACCTCCATTGCAGGTTGGATGCGGCGTTTTCTCAATGCGTTGGGGCCTGGGGTGATGGTCGTCTCGAAAGTTGGGGAGGAAGGTGCGAGGTTTCTGGTCTGGGTCTTGTGTCTGAGACATCAACCGTCGTCCTGACCAGAAGAAGGTCTTGGTGGCCCATTTCCACCCGCGAAGCTTTTGAACTGGACGACATCCCACGGCAAGCTTTGAGATACCAGCAGTGCACTTTTCGCTTCATTCGGACTGAGCAACCTTGTGCACCTGGCTTGCAGGGCAGTCATCCATTTATGCTGAAGGTGGTGAATTATTTAGCCCCGGTGAAGCATCGCATTGGTCTCGACGGTTTGGGGAATGGCTTGATTCTCCACAGCGCTGTGCGTCTCGGGTCGGTTGGTTCGGGGACGGCCGTACGCCGCTCACTTTCACTGGACCATGAACACCTTGAAGACTTGGTTGAGTTGGCCCAAGTGGTACGTATCAATGTGCTGCCTTACCTGGTGGGTAAGGGTAACGTCGGTACCTTAAGGTAGTCCTGAGAATCGGGGAAGGGCATGCCTTTCGACCACCATCCTGCCTTACCTGCCAAGGTACGTACCCATGAGTGCCTGCCCCCGTCTGTTTGCAGATTCTCGCAGCTCCGGCATCGGTTTCACGGAAGCCCCTGGCAAGAAAACGGTGGGGTCTGCGCAACACCGTGAGCTCTCTTCCGCCCTCCCGATGACCTGCAACTTTCCTTTCTACTAACACCGGTCGAATTTTTCAACTTTGGAAGATTCAATCATTTGCTCCTCGGTTCCTTCACCTGCGTCCATCGGTATCCCGTCGTTCGCGCCCTTGTCTCCACTGACTGCATTCCCTCCAACGTCGTCCCTCGCCTCCCGCGTTTCGCTCCGTCCAGGTCTTTGTTCTCTCCACCTCTGGTTGGCAACGCCCTTCCGATTTTCAGCCGTCGGGCTCCTGTCTTTTCAGTCTTCGCTCTTTTTCCTGTGTAGAAGGAAGCGTGATTGCACTTCCCGAGTTGGGACGCTTGGTGGGAGTCATATCTGACGCCCCTTCCGTGCGGGAAAGACCACCCCACCCACTTCCTTCCCTTCCTGTTCCTGCTGGACCACAACGCCTTCCCTCCCGTCTCTGACGCGGGTGCCTTATGTGCCTGGCTGATCGCATTCCAATCACTACCAGCAGCGTGCACATGGCCTAACGGTTGTGTGTGTGTGACAAAGCTGACCTGCACATGCTAACCTCTATAAGCGCTCACAAGTTCGAGTATGCCGGCTGGATGCCTCTGTGTAGTATTGAAGGCCTAATACCCCTTACCAGGTGTTAGGAATAGGGTTGTCCACCTTGGGGTGTAATGCTCCGCCTTGCTCACACCTGCTATATATAGTCTCGGAAGAACTGTCCATGAGAGGCGTTGCACTCTCGCCCTGGTAAGGGGGGCCTTATCTCCATGTGATTGTAGCGGGTGAAGCAAGGCTTAATGCTTTTGTCATTGACATCAATTGATTTTCTTTTTCTGATCGGCGATCGGTCGGCAAGACGCGACTCATACTGAAGAGATCAAATCGTGCACGTGTTGGATGGTGTCTGACATAGCTGCGGTCGCGGACGGCATGCTTGCATTGCGATCGAGACGCCCAGTCTGTTGTTACACCAAGCAAAACACGTGGTTCCAATGCCGGAGTGGCCTGCCCGAGATGAACTAAAATGTTCCATTTCTGAATTCGAAGCTGCCCTTGATTGCTGCTGCGGGAGGTGTCCATGTCGGGCTTGAGGTCTTCTTTCGTTGTCGCATCGCTGGCGCCTGTTTGGATACGCCTCAATCGGGCTTTGGGGGAGCTATCTTGCTAGGTGCGTTGGGTTTAATTCTTGCAAATCGTTCGGTAGGAGTCGGTGGCAGCTTGCGCGGACTGTTTGGACCTGGCGGCATGGTATGGAGAGTCAGGTTCTAACGGATTTAGTCGTCTGTGAATCGTTAGTTCCAAATGATGAAACGAGCTCGCATGTAGTTGGGCCGCCGAAGCCATGCCTCTTGATGATTGGGCTCCGGATGGTAGACAACGAGCTTGGAGTTTCATGCGGCGCGGCGCCAGGGTGACGCCGTACCTTGAGCGAATGATGAGGCACGCTGGGCGGGTCAAATGTTTGAGACACGTCGAAACATGCCTCAATGTGATGTGGCTCCTGGAGCCCATTCCGGCAGACGGGATGTGCTGAAGAAAACGCCTTGAATCTGCGGATGCCGTCCCTGTGTGCAGACCGTGGTGGCCTAACATAACCAAGAATCGTCAGTCCATGGCAATCTAATGGGCTAAACAAGCAGTGGCTCTTCGCAGAGCCTTCCAGGGCAGAAGTCATGACCGACGCCATGCCCCAGAGGGCCGACGTCAAGTCAAAGTTTTTGGGGTGTGGACAATATCCCGCCGCGAAGTAGATCAAGCCTTCGGTGAACCCTTTTGCGCCCAGTCCCCAAACTTCGGGCTCAAAGCCCGCATGCCTCCCGTTTCCCAAGCTCCCGGGTGCGTGGGTGGCTGCCCTGCTCGGCCGCGAACTGGAATCTGTGGCGCGTGGACTGCGTGCATCCCCACAAGAGCAACACAAAATACTGGACTGCTGGCCAAGACAAACGACCTTCAATCCTCGAGGCATACCGATTTGATAGGTATGGAGCATTTGAGCTCCATCCGCCTTGGGTTTACACTCGAGCGCTGTCGATATGAACATCGGTCTTCTATCTTAATGTCTCGACATTTTTGGAATTCACAAGCTCGACGAGGTCGACTGACGTCCCCACCCCCAAAGTCTAGGTACGGACCCAAAATGCCTGCCAAAGTCCTCACAACCCCTGCGACGATCCATAAACCAGGAGTTTCGGGCACGGCTAATGGTTGTTCATGGGAAGATGGGTAGGAATAAAAGAGAGTATTCACACCACGCACCCCGACATCTAGCCTCTGACTGCGCGTTTGGACTCGACGTGGCCTTTATTAGAGTTGCATTCTGGTTCTGGAAGCTGTCAGCGACTACCGTCTCGGTGAAGCTATTGGTCGTTCGACGAAACTGAGACTGAAATATTGCCCGATTCCGAAGAGGAGCTCCGGCGGAAGTGGGTTGACTTTGAGACCATCAAAAGTCCCGAAGCGCATCTTGGACTCACATGACGATATCCATCCCACTGCTTCGGGTGACGTCGGCGACTAATACGATTCCCTGTTAGAAAACAGCGATGATACAAAGCTCTCCACGATCGAGTAATCGATGAGGGCCCAGTAAGACGCTTCGAGCGCCAAACATCGCGCCGTTTTTTACGACACCAAATGAAACAGGAACGAAGAAGACACAGCAACGATAAAAGATTAAGACACTGACGGAGCAGGCTCATAGCATCGCCGTTGAAGGAGTGGCTCCAAAACGACATGGTACAATACTGACACTCTCCTCCTCGACCTGTGCGTCGTGGATGAAGTCATGTCTGGCCTCCTCCACCGCATCATCCGACAGTTCGTGCTGCTCCAGGCCATGGTCTTTTCTGCCTGGCATGGTGAGGGTTTGAACACAGAAGACCCATTCTCACAAGGATTCGCCAGGTGGCCCTGCTGGATTTCAGGCCGGGCCGAAAGGTCTTCGGGAGGAAAAGGCCAGCGGAGCGGACTTTGTGAAGCAAGCGAGGATAGGGCTATCAACAAGCAAGAAAACACGAGGTTGTTTGAAGCAATATCCGAGACGGTCAGGGTTAGCACGCGCGGCTCCAGCTTCAATGAGAGCCGCATCCCCCAAGAAGGGAAGCATCAATAACCACCGCAGAAAGAAATCCCAGAAAGACCGCCTCCAAGCCCGTCAAAACGCCCGCTAAAGACCTTCTCCGATGCATAGTTAATCTAGAATTGCAGAGTGGCCAGAGAAGATTGATTTCTGCCATGTTCTGGGGTCGCTCATCACCTGAAGTCCGCAGGAAATCATGGCTATTCCCACTTCCATTTTGAGCTGATGTGGGGATCGAGGAAAAGATATCCATACCAGTGAACGACGATGAACAGCCCCACTGACATGACGAAGGCAAAGAATTGTGAACGAACGTCTGCCCATTCTTCCCACATCGGCTCACCCTCTTCATTTTCTTCGCTGCCTGCATTGCCTGAAAATTGATGGGCCAATCGACGATACCAAAAACAATACGCCAAATTGAGTAAAAATTGCAGCCACCATCTCTGCAAGTCTTTCTAAATCCTCTCGCTCGACAAACTTGGCTGAGAACAGCTCTTGAACGGCGGCTGAGGCGGCACGTCTGTTGATCTACGAGGCAAATGTCACAAAGGGGACCCATGGCGAACGGAAATCCCTAGTAGAATAAGAGTGCCAAAATCCCCAGCATCAAGAGCAAGGGTCGGTAGAATGTAGGCGGCGCCCATGTCAATATGGTTGAAATGTTCATTCCGATTCCTCGATCTTACGAGACCCAAAGTTGAAGCATGTTTCAACAGTCTGGAGACTCTCCAGCGACTCAATTACAATGATATGTTGAAGTCAGGTTACAGAGCGCGAATGACACTCTACCACATGTCCCGCGAGACAGGCTTATCATTGAAACTGATAGCTCAAAGAAATACCCGTGGCGCACGACCTGCTGCCACTGGTCTTTACCACACGCAGCTGGCAGTAACGTCACTCTTGATACATCATGGAGGAGCTCTACCACGAGCAAGTCCGCGTTCTCGGTGCCGATTTGCCTCCCCTGAAGTGCGAGGACTTTGCGAAGCTGCCCCTTAACCAGGCCATCATCAAGAAGACTCTGCTCCTGCACGCTCGTATCCACTGCATCCTCGCGTCGTCAAGTCTCCCAGGCCGTCATCCCGCGCCAGCGCGGGTGCGCGGTCTGCAACATTTTACACGAACATGATGCCTTGCATGACGCACCGGTCTTATGGTGACATGCTGGGCGACAGGTTCTCGGTCACGAAGCCCGAAGACCTCCCAAGACAACAAAATCTCGAGATAAAAAGAACACCCACGCGATGCAAGCATATCTCCGTGGCATTGCACGGTCCTCGACCGTCGAGTTCGCCATGCGCAAGAGCGACGGCGCTATCTGATTTTACAATCAGAACATTGCATCTGTGACAGGAAAGTCAGTAGCTATCTTGTTGACTGCCGTATGACTCTCACGGGGAAGTATCCGAGGGCCAGGATGGCAGAGAAACCTCCAGGCGGCTGACTGAGAAGACGAAAAGTTAGAAGGGAAGAAAGAGTCAGTAACTATCTAAAGAGAGGAGTCATCACCATACTCGCGTAGAATTTAATGGAGATGCTGCCTGAAACGAAATGATCGCTGGGGCAGGCTGTGGCAATTCTGGAAGGAAGTGTCGTCGGAAGCCATAGACAAGAAGCATGGAGACAAATGCCTTTGATATGCGACAGAATCCAGGATATGGACGCTGAGATCCCTTCTCCATCCAGGACTCCAGATCCGGACCCCAGATCTGGACCACAATAATGCTGAACAACCCAGCGGTCTGGGTCGCAGGCACGGAGGTAGAGCGCCACTACCGCGACGCTTGCCTTCTGATTCGTCAGCCGAAGCCCGACCGAGATACTCGTTGGCGATCCAGAATATGTTGCGTTGGAGGCATGGTGAAAAGCAGCCACTTCATTAATTGCTGCTGAAGGAACTGTTGTAGATGGAAATGTTGCTAAGAGAAGTTCTCTGTACAAGGCGACACATCATGATAACAGAAGTGTGGTGTTGTTTTGAAAATTGGCATCGTAGTTGGATACACGGTACCAATGAGGGGGCCCCTCTCCAGTGCGAATGCTCAAGGGTCTTACAAGGTGGTTACAGGACTCGGAGAGACCTGTAGTCAGGTGTCATAATCTTCTAAGGCGTTTTCAATCGCGGATTGGGCCTGAATGCTTGATCGGCCTTGGAAAACCAAAAGACATGGTGTAGAATAGCTCGGCTATGAGTCCTTTCTCGCCATCGCCGTCATCGTCATTTTTGAAGACTGCGGCGATAAATGTGACACTAGGGCGATCACCGTTTGAAGGGAGGATGTAGTTTCAGCGGTGAAAGCCGTCAAAAGTGCGCGTGTACGTGCTGCTGCGAAGACGTTATGTTCCATCCTTCCTCGTGAACGTGAAAGTCCCAACATTCACAAGGTTTCAGGTCAACCTGAGTAAGATAGCCTGTTACATAACCGTGTAGCTCAAGATCCAGACGTTCTTGGCTCAATAGAAACGGTCAATCGTTACAACATCGGGGAACTTTCTGTAACATGAACCATTCGACGCCAAAGGCCCGAGACCTTGGCCCGACAATTCCATCCAGCAGGTGAATTCTTCTGCGTCTCTTCTGAAAACCCTCACACTTCCAAAAAGAAAAACCACCCCAACGACGATGTGTATGAATAACAGTAGAGTCATTTCACACGTCGTGGGCATGCCGAATTGGCGACTTTCGCGTCCATCCAGCGCATACATCAACACGTATGTAAGTGCTTCCTTTCAGTGTGTAACATCACAGCGAGTAAGGCCGGGGTTTCTTTATTAAATTTATTTTCTAATTGCTGGAACGCCTTTGGATTTACCTACCGGCAAACTGACGAAATCATATGGTGACTGTGGTAACCAGTCATCCATTAAAGTGGCCAGATGCGTAGAAACCCAGGTCATAGACAGTTAACGGGGCTTCTCAAATTTGGTCTCTGAGTAGCCCCAGGCGCAAAGCTTCCTTGTCATGCTACAGCCTCCCGGTCTCATGGAATGGAAACGAACAACATCGGAATTAAAATATGGTTTCCTTATTCAACGGCACGGTCGCCTGTCATTGTCGGGCCTCTAATGGACGACTTCGGCATTGTGAAAGGCGGTGTCTCGAAGAAGACGCAGGCCAGCAAGAAAGTTGGTTTTACCAGACCGCTTTTTATCGCAATAGGCCGTTCACCTGTTGAGACTGGGCTCTATATTCTTATGAAGCCAGCACCAACGGTACGGTTGATTTGATCGCTACAAATCTTTCAACTGCGCAAGATTTCTCAACAACGGATGGGGAGGGCTTAGACGGGTGACACCATCTTGAAAAGGTGGTCTGCCAGACGCTTCATCGAGCACCATGGAAAAGATCAGGACCGGCCTTGAATTCAAACACTGGCCGAAACTCAAACGAGCTGAAACCTTCTTCAAACATACAAGACCCAGCCTCCTGAAGTATTGGGTGTCTCAAAGTGATGGAGGAGGGCAGATGGCCGAGCTTCAATTGCTGGGATTGCAATTACTGGACAGCTGCAGTGCGGCGGCAATCGCTGTGGAAGCCGCAAGACTGTCGCCCTTGGAGCCGGCGAAAATCATCAAAGCCAGAACGCTCCAGTGACGTAGTGTGCTGGCGGGGAAAATTTTAAGCCAGAACGCTCCACTATTAGGTAATCATCAAGTGCTGGCGCCTTTCAGCAGGGACCTCTGGACGGAAGGAAGGAGTGTCTCGATGACACTGAAATAAGTCGGTTTGAACGGCGCCATGACCGTAGTTTGCAATTTCTGGAAGAGATTGTCGCATCGAGACCGCCGATGCTTTATGACATATCTCTCCTAAATCCGTGCCCCTTGATTCGTCATTCGTGACGACTTTCGCATCGCTATGATGGGATCATTCCCTGTTGAATCAGAGTGCAGCAATGGCAAACATGATTGCGCAAAGGACTTATCTAGCAGATTGAAGGCATCTCGTGAAATCGATTTCTGTGTGCATGGGTGACGGTTTATACTCACAGTTGAGGTCTCTTGGAACATCAACCTTCGTGCAAAAGCCATCCTGTGCAAAAGTCCCCATGTGCAAAAGTCATTCCTGCGAGAGCATCCAGATGGGTATCTTTCACGAGGCACTCCCGTGGTCTTTTTGTGCATTGGATACTCTTCGGAAGCGTCCAAGGGCATCCATCGCATTTGGCGACCACATCAGAAGTCTTGGTTTGATTGATCACCTGGCCGATGATCGAATACATGCAGAATGCGAAGGATGCGGTGGCAGCAGCACGGACCAGCCCGCGACAAAGGTGTTCCCGCCAGCACTCCCATAAAGTTGGCAACAAATGTCAAGACTGATGCCGGCTGCGTTGAGCAAGACAAGGGTGACTGCCATCTTCTTTTCGTCTGGTTTCCCAAGTTTGTGGGTGGTGCGCAGGTTGATGAGTGCAATCATGCTGCTTGCAGCGCACAGGTTTTGCCGGCGGACCGGTCGGGCTTGTCTCCCAGTGTCTGGCGGAGGCGGAAGTGGAGCACGCCTCGGTGGACATATCCAGTCAAATTCAGTCGAGAGACTATCCCAAGGTGCGGTGTACAAGTCACATGAGGTGCATTGAATTCAGATCGAGGAGCGATGTCATCAGGAAGTTATTCTTACACGCGGGCACGACGCTGGGCAGGCTGAGTCGGGTCCTCGTCAGAAGCGCCACACGTGGGCGCACGAGCCACAGTATTTCCAGGTTGAAATATGCTTAGTCATGGATCTGTCAGGCCGGGACAGAAAGAAGGCCAGAGTCGTGCCAGTGATGTTCTTCTGCGACAACTCGAAACACATGGTTTTCGGGGTGAGCGTTGCCGCGATTTCCTTACGTGATTGACGCGACGAGCTGGTGTGGAGAGGGGCGGCTGCGGTGGATGGTCTTGGAGGGCTCGTAGAGTGGGAAGCATCAGACTTCATTGCAGGCGATGGTTTTCAAGCATCATTATTCTCTCGAGATTCGGTTCATTTGGGGAGTTTGCCCTGGCAGAAGTCGAAGCTTTGAAGCCGGTGATTTCGTTGGGCTCGGTAGCCTTTGGAGCAGGCGGCTGTCGCGCTGGCGGTGGTGATGGACTCGGGTTCGGATCGAGTTCGCGGCTGGACGCGCCACGACAGGGACGCCAGGGCTTACGTCATGACGGGAATGTGCCTCACACCTCGCGAAGTCACATGCTGTCGTGACCGAACATCAGCATGCTGGGTTGAGGCCTGCCCCTGCTTAGGTAAGGTACAGGTGCCACATGCCGAATCCAGGCCTGAAATCAGTAGGCGGCCCCTGTGCCTCAGCTGCCAGGTACCTTACGGTGATCACTGACGGTCGCTGTCGGGTCTGCCCTGATTGATGCTGCAATTTACCGTCTCGCCGACTGGCGGGATGGAGATTGACCGAGACATTTGAAGGCCAGGTCAAGTTCCAGACGCTGTCACAATCAATCTCAATTTATTCTGCCGCTTTTCGCCGCCATGTCCCCAGCCACGTCACACTTCCTCAACGCCACATCTGGAGATACGGACGCGCCACGTTTGCTGCTCAACGCAACCGCGGCATCTTCAACGCAATCATGATGGCGCACCAGCTTTTGCATCGCGTCACCTCGCCACAGCCCATGCGTTGTCGATTCTTCATGGGAAACTTCACCTTCTAACCATCGCGAGTGCGAGTGTCTTTTTCCCCTCCTGGCCACTCAGCAGAACATCTCTGGCGATTTGCCGTCTTCGCGCCCAATTGACACTTCTTGCCGACAACAATGACGATGCTCGCAGCCGTCGGCCCCGAGGCCTATACCAAGAACACAATCCAAGATCTCGAATGCTTGCTAGCGGATTGATATACTCCCAAGCCGATGTCATTGCGAAGGACAGGTCTTTTCCTGCTGAAACAAGCCTGGTTGATACGATGGGCGACGAGGTGACTCGAGGACCTCCGGTATGGTTGCAGTAACACGCATCATCAGGGAATGATGCCATGAGATGCATTGTCTGCGCTGCGAGAGCGAATGAGACGATAGCTACGCAAGCGTTGCCCTCTCATCGTTGGTGAGCAAGTAAGTTCGATACCTCCTCGCCGTGTCTGCTGCTTCGTTGCAAACGTAGCAATGCTGACCGAGTTATCATGTTTCTAGAGTTGTTCCTTCAGTCCGTTATTTCGACCATTCCTCCAGGAATTACCCTCCACAAATCGAGCAAGGAATCCAACGAAACTGGCGCTTGTACATCACATCCATAGCACGCGGATGCAGCTTGGCCGGTTAGTCATCAACATCCAGCAACAAGCCGTCTCCAAGCGCTGAAGGCTGTGAGGCAGCATCGGCAAGCCAGACAGCCGCACGATACCTTTCTGCGACATGCTTTGCCAATCCCTCGATGAGAAATGCCTTCGGCAATCGCCAGACGGAAGATCTCAGCGCTACACAATCATGGGTAACGACTTCGGGAGGAAGATGGAGCAGGGCCATGGCCACCACAAGGGCGCCCGACCTTGATCCGTTCTCTGTTGGGCGGACAAGGACCGAGGCAAGTCCGGGCGAAGAGTTGGCCGGAGGTGGACACCCGTCGCATTCACCGAATCAGCTGTCGGTCCAACAGGATCCCATCATTTGGTTATGGTTGCCGACATGGAGGACGAGGATCAGGCGACAACGCTGAAGGTCCTAAAGCCCGTCCCCTATGGAGCAGGACGAGTCTTTCAACTTTTTTGTTGTTCGCCATGGCGGCAACCACGCTCGAAACCTTTTGCGATACCTTATCGTCTACCGATAACACCAACACAAGATTACCAGGAGGTAGAGAGCTTTCGACGCCTGGGGTCAGCTGCTTGGTGCCTGCCATCCGCCCACATGGCAGGGATGATGCGAGCTTGATCTTTCGCCAAGTTATTCCACGTCGCTGAAGGTTTGACTCTACCCTTTAGGACATCCATGTCTTGTCGCATCCAGATGTTTCTCCCCAAATAAGCACTGCGTATCGCGCTCAAGTTCAGCAATCTCGACGCGACATCCACGAGGACGAGCCAATTCTCGAGGGATCCCAACCCCGCTCGGCCTTGGGCCCCAAAATCAGCCTCGAAAACGTGCATTCTGCACACACACTAGGTTCTTTGGATCGCTCTGTGTCTTAGCTGGGGTTCGATTTCTTGGGAGGGTCCACGAAGTTGATATCACGTGTAAATTGCAAGCGACAGGGCGAGATCCTCTTGCCCAAGAACCCAACCAGCACGAATGCTTGGAAGCCCACCCATCACAATGATCATCCAGAATGCACCAAGAAGTGTCTCGTGCAGTGCCCAGCAACCTACCATTCCATCCACCAAATCATTGGAACACCAAGACCGGCCACATCTCTTCTAGTCGAGCCCGCCCCTTCGGGAGCATCGAGACCGACAAAGACTCCGTTCTTGGAGGTCTGCTTGGCTTGTGACCAAGTGACGCCGATGGGATACCGGAGATTAGAGCGGCGGACCATATCTGCATCTGATGACGGTTTGGTTTGGCTCGTTGTTGACCTGTCACCTGACCATGGCCTCTCCCTCTCTCCCACATCCCTTTAGCACCTGCTCAAACAGCTGCTGTCTTTCATTTCTGTCTCCTCTTCATTCGCATGCACTCGCCCATTCATGTTGTGTTGCTAGCTGGGGTCAACTTTGTCGTCTCACCTGCGGTGGTTGCTGTTTGTTCTATCGACGACTAATTATTGGTCGAACTCGAGTCCTTCACATCGCCTACACGGTTTATTCATTTCCGCCGTGGTGCCTTCATCCCTTGCATCAACGCCCTCAACTCCGCCGCCCCATCCCATCCCCACGACGACTCGAGCACGCTGCGCTTCTGCCTTGACCTTGACGTCGAGTGGCATTTTACGTCGTCACGAACAAGGCCGCGACCAGTACTGGAGTGTTATGCTTGTGGGACATCGCCAATAAATCCTTTCCTTCGCGCCCAAGTCCACTTTCAGATGTCTCGCGTCCTCCTCGCGCCCGCTCCTTTCACCGTGGCATGTCTCATGTGTCTCTCACTTTTGGGCTTTGCAGCGCAGACTGCGTGGAAGGCGACCATGAGCTCTGGGTAGATTCTGCAGACGCGGGTTTGAGCAACTTTGCTTGCAACATTATCAGATCAATAGCGATGGTGGTGATTACGAGGGATGCATGTGCTCGCTTCTTCTTGCCCACCAAGATCGCGCCCGTCTCTAACATGACGGGGAGAGGCATCGGCGGGACAATAAGGAGAAAATGGGGAGTGATGATACCCCTAATTGCGACATGCATCCCAAATCATCCAGGAGATTCATCGACTATGTCCGTCCGAAACGCAGCTTCAGGTCTTCCCTAGGAGCTCCTAGTGTCGAGGAACTCCGTCGTCTTCCTCCCTGTGTGAGTATCAAGACCTGAATTGAAATGCGCCGCCTGAAGATAGGCTCCATCGAGGCCAAACTGTGGGTCAACGACGAAAAGGCAAAGGACGAATTGCATTGAACGGCTTCTCGGGAAGACCAGCAAAGCCAATGCGAACGGTAAAGGCTCCAAGGTATACCAACTGTCGAGCTGCCTTCTGCCAACTTGGTGGTCTGCCTTGCTCTCCTAGGTAGGCAATGAGATAACTTCAGCCCGTCGAAAGTTCACCTGATAATGAGATGATGGGTGGTGGCGGTGCGTGGGTAGATAGTTGTCTGTCCCCCGCTAACGACGTACCCCACCTGCCGAATTCAGGCCAGCAATCGGCAGGCAGGTGGCCCCTACAGCTGCCACCGAGATGACCTGCCGATTTCCAGAGAGCTTCGCAATGACGTAGTGTTCTGGCGAAAAAAAAGCCAGAACGCTACGTCATTGGAACTGCACACACCACTGGACGACCCGACAGCGGCACAACAACATGTCGAGGCAGCACATCGACATGGAAAGTTCCCTCACGAAGTCGTCTGCCTGCCATAGCCATTTGCCTGTCTGGTCTGTTCTACCAATCGTGAAGCAAATCCCTTGCTTTCAGGTCTGCAGAATCCCTCCTTCTACGGATGAAAGGCTGCCGATCGTTGCGCGTATCCATCATTAAAGCAATCCCGCCTCACTTCACGGTCACCTCGGTGGCTAGCGTATGATGTACCTAGACCCAGAGATGTGACGAGAGACGCGGCCATGAATGTTTTCGGGGTGCGGAGCTTGGTCCATTTCCATTTCTGTACCTTGTTGTCCTCGGCTTGGGCATATGAGGAATGGTCACCGGTGTTTGTGGTGCACTGTGAGCCGGTTCGACCTTAGACCACACGCCCCGGCTTCCGACGTGGACCTTGACGTCCGAATCCAAAGATAAGCATCTCTTTCATCCTGCGAGCCCAGAAGAATCAACATGTAGTCAGCATGGGTTCACTGCACCAAATCAGCATCTAGCACACAACCACTTTGGATGAGGCTAGTCGTTGCGCGCAGCAAGGTCCGGCAGAGCAAGCATATCTATTCATTCAATCCTGCGAGGGACGCTAACGGCGCCCCTGCATTCTCCCCAGTCCCAATAAATACGACGACCCTATCCGATCTATACGCGCGGCCCCCCAAGAACAAAGACGATTCTAGGTCTTCCTCTAGCGACTCTATTGCTCAGGGCCTCCTCTACCACAGCCTTCTCACCGCTAATTCCCCCACGGCGCAACGGACGCAGTCATCTAACTCGCCGTAGCTGAGCATGAAGAGTCTTGGCAGCGCAGCATACCAATCAATTAAGTCAAAACTGAGGCTTGAGATTAGCTAATTGAATGACTTTTTGTGATACTTTTAATTATTTTAACTAATTTAATTTAATTTAATTTAAATTACCTAAATAGGAAATTAGTGAAGCTCTTATAATGTTCTTAGAGAGTTTAAATTTATATTATATAATAATTTAAGGTTATATAGCTCTCTATTAACCTCTCTATTTAAAATAATAGCTATTAATAGTAATACTATTATTTTAAATCTAGTTTTAGAAGTATTAGGTTTTCTTAAACTATAAAAGCTTTATTAATAGCCTCTATAATATTAGAACTAACTTAGTAAAGCTAAATATCTTTTTATAGTTTATTACTATTACTAAAATAGTAAAAACGTTAAAAGTAAGTTTATTAAATATTAGGAAGGTTTATTAATATAAAATCTACTACTAAATAGAGTTATTAATAAGCTTAGTAATTAAAAAGTTAAAGTATTACTTTAGTTTATTAGTTTTATTAATAGTAATATTATAAACCTTACTATTTAACTATTAATAATATTTAAAATCTTTAGCTTTTAGAGTAATAATAAGTAATAAAAAAGTAACTTATTAGGGTTTTAAATAAGGTTAATAATTAATAAAGTTAGATCCTTTAGTATACTATTATTCCTAATACTTTTAAAATCCTTTTTAGGTATTATAAAGCTATCTATAAATCTCTAGTATATTCTAGCGTTTTTTAAGCTATTATAAGCTTTAGCTAAGATATAAAATCACTATAGTAATATAAAGGGGAGACTTTATAAACTTAGTATAGTATTTATTAAATACTTACTAGCTATTAATAATTAATAAATATAAGTAGCTATAAGAGTTAAAAATACTATACTAAAGGTATTATAAAGGTATATAATTAGACTAAATATAAGTTAAGATATTATTAATTAATAGAGCTTATAAAGCTAATACTAAGGCTTTTAAAAAGTGTTATAATACTTTTATAAGTTAAGATAGTTATTATAACTAACTTTAGGTAAGTTAAATAACTATAAAGTTAATTTCCTTATTAATAGAAGTATTATAAAACTTATACTAGTTTTTAAGTTAATTTAAAAAGTACTTTATATTTACTAAAACCTCTTAAAGTTAACTATACCTATTACTTTTACTTTAGCCTTTATATTTTTTAATCTATTTATAGAGTAGTTTAAATATATTATTTAACTCTATAAAGATCTACTAGTCCTTATTAATAAGAGTATCTTTACTAAAGATATAATCTATAGTATACTTAAAGCTTTAAGTATAAAGTATATAACTATTAATTTAGCTATATTTAAATAGGGTATACTTAACTATTATATATATTAAGTTCTATTAAGTAGTATTATTTAGTATTAAGTTTAGCTTTTATAATAACTTTTCCTATAGAGTAAAAGTTTTATTATTATTATTAGCTTTATTATTAATAAATAGAAAGCTTTTAGATTATTATAGTAATAATCTAATATATTTAATAATATTCTAAAGCTTACTAATAAAGCTTTTCTACCTCTAGTAAGTTAGGTTTTCTTAAGTTCTATTAGAACTAAAAAAGAAGTTAGACTCCTCTTTAAATACTTTATTATTAATACTATAAATAACAATATAACTAATAAGGTTAAGAATATAGCTATAGTATTAAATTTAGTATTATTTAGTGTTAATTTCTATATATATAAATAAAAGAGAAAAAAAGAGAGCTTTAAAGTAAGAGTTATTATTTATAGCGTTATTAGAGATAGCTATACTAATTTTATTAAATAGGCCTTAATTACTAAGAATAATATAAATAGTAATAATAATATTTTTACTAGAGTAGGCGCTAAACTAGTAGTAAAAAACTAAGAAGTACTATATTTACTTATTTACTTTATTAATAAAGTAGCTAAAAATAGTAATAATTATATATTAATTAAGTAAGGTTTATAGATTAAATAATATATAAACTTTAGTAAGTGCTTTTTATATCTCCTCTTAGATCTATACTTTTTTAGAAGTATAAAGTTAGTTAAGTAGGTCTTTTTAATTTAACTTTAACTAATATATTTAGTTAAAAATATTATAATTAAAGAAGCTAAATATATACTATATATATTAATTACTAAATATTAAAAAGAGGTTATTAGTATTAATAATAAACCTAAAGGCTAGCTTTTTAATCTATAAAACCTTACTTTAAAGTATAGTGATAAGAATAGAGTATTAGCACTTAAGGAGAGGTTTATTAGTATTAGAATTATTACTAAATATATTTTTAATATAGGATTAATCTTAGAAAATATAGTAAATAGTCTTAAAGTATACTTTAGTACTAAATATAGTAGAAGCTTTTTAAAGTATATTAAGATACTTAGTTTTATTATAGTATTAATAAACCTAATAAGTATTACTTAGATATATTATTAGTATAGTTAAAAATAGAGTAAAGAAGTAGTATACTTTAAGTACTACTTTAAAAGATTTTATAAATAAAAAAGCTTTTATTTTTAATTTAAGAAGTATAGCTTTAGCTATTTTTCCTTAAGATATACTTAATATTAATAAAATAGTAACTTTTCTATATAGTATAAAGTAAAGCTTTAAAACTACTATAAATAGTAAAATTAATAGTTAATATATTACTAGTAGTTAATAAAGTATAGATCTAAATAGTAATTCTATAAAAAGTTAATAAGTTATAGCTAATAAAGTAATTAAAGTATTAATTATAAACTAGTATAAGTATTATAATAGTAAGCTAGAAGTTAAAAAAGATACTAAGAGGTATATATAAGTAGAGCTTTAAAGTATAGAAGTAAGTATAATAATAGTAGTAGTAGTAGTAATAGTAGTATTACTAGTAATATTAAAAAAGAGTTATTTTTAAGAGTTAATAAAGGGGTTAAAAATAGGCTTTTTTTAAGCTTTAGTAAAAAAGCTAAAAATATATTAATTAAGCTTAATAGCTAAAAACGCATTTTAGCCTTATAGTAGTATATATAAAAAAAAAATATTATAAAATACTTATTAAATAAAAATTATAATACTAATATCTATTAGTATTTATATAGTTAAGTAGTATAATTTCTAACTTTATTTAATAAAGTATAAAGTTATAGATTTAAATCTTATTATAAGTCTTTATATTACTAATAGTAAATTTCTTTAAGTATAGTTAATAATATGTTTTTATTTTATTTTAAAATCCTTTAAAAATTCTAATTAGTCTAGAGACTGGATTTTCTTTCTTCTAGCTAACTTTAGATTAATTAAAACATCTAAAACGAGGGTATCGTCGTTTTAGCTAATTAACTGCGAAAAAAGCCCTCTTTTGATTGTCTGATTAGTTGAATTGATTGAATGGGATTGAATGGGGTGCTGCGCTGAGTCTCGGTCCTAGCCTGAGCTACATTTTGGAATCCCGCTTCCTACCATCAGCCTGGATGTTAGTGTGGCTCTATGATGCATACGGGTCTTTGAGGGTCTTACGCCCTCTCGACTCCGCTCTGAAAATTGACTGCAGCGAGCGAGCGCATTCTTCTTCCGCTCATCGAGGTCTCCCAAAACATCGCCACTTCAGTCACAAAAAGTCATCTTCTTCGCTCTAAGCCCAGCATACTTGGCATTGGGACAAAGACAAAGAGTTGACCCTGGTCACCGTCGCTACCAGCATCAGCATGCTTGGCCATGGTTCGTACGAGTCTCTCAATCCTTCCCTCGATATCCATGCCACGTGCTCGGAGCAATGATCTGGCTGACACCGTCGCAAGGCAGGCATCAAAATGCCCATGCTGAGATCAGGAAGGAACATTCCGAAGGCCAAAGATACACTCGACCCCTTTCCGAATTCCTGTTCCTTCTCCAATGTCACCTCCGATCTTTGCCATGGTTTGACACATTCCCAAGGTCTACAGCAAGCTCTCTCAGGAACGGGCCTGCTCTCGCATGCGGTGATTGAATTCGGGCTGCGCTGGTACAAATTGTCCAAGGAGCCTTCTTCGGATGAAGTCCCTGCCCGCAAGAATGAAGACGGCAACAAGCCTTCTGCAAGATCAAGTGCTTCCAGCGTTTTGAGAAGCCTACCGCGCTCTCTGAGAGGCAAGGCAAAGCGTTTTGGTCCCTGGTCCACCCGAACTCAAAATAGCACGCGTGCTTGATGGCGATTGGTCATCTCAATACTCAACGCGATACGTTTGACTTCAAGACGCGTCTTAAGTCTCGCTAGACGATGAGTCAAAGACGGCGAAGAGGACCAAATTCATCTGAATGTCGAAGTCACCGACAAAGACACCAACGCCAGCGGCAGCGGCAGCGGCAACGAGTCTTCTTCAAGATCAAGTGCTCTCACCAGCTCGAGAAGTTGATGACAATGGTTTCGCTTTGCTGTGCTTTTATTTTGTTCTCTTCCTCATGAACTCGTGCCGGAGGTCGTTCAATAAGCCAGCAAGATAAGGCGAGGCTCTCAGGTTTGTTGTGCACTCGGAACCAAACCCATAGGCTCTGTTCAAAGGTGATTGAGCATCTCAATAGCATATTTCCAAAAACAACAATGTCTTTCTGGAGGCCAAGCAGCCGTTTGAGCATGGAGGACAGCCTTATGACGGAATCCTCTGCGGGAGGCAAGCCAAGGTTGTCAGTTTGGGCCGCCCCTTGTTTCTAGGCCAGCGCGAAAATCGACCTTCCTGAGGATTGGCTGTTGGAGAGACTAAGCATCGGCACTTACGTTAAGAAAAATTTGACCTTCTCAGACGTCTCCTGAGGATGCAGCATTCAGGCCGGGATGCAAGGATACAGGGGGACGAGACAACTATCCTCGGCCGAAGGCCGAAGACGAGGCCTGCTGAGTAGCAAAGAGCGCAGCTTGGGTACTTGTTGAGCCTCAGGACCTTTGGGTTTCGTCCAGCGTGGTCTGCAACTGTTGATGGCCACGGCATCAATGGGGTTCCCGGTCTCGAGATCCACGTTAGGAGGCCCTGCACCATGGATGAGGGCGGACTGATTTGAGTGAAGATTTGGAGCAAGAGCGAAATGATACGTGTTGCCGATGGGAATACATGCACACCGGAAGGTCAAGATCAAAGCATCAAAATCAAAAGGGATGTTCCGAACTTCCGAAAAAAAACTCCCGACTCTTCAAGACTGCGCTTCCGGCGGCATGGCTGGGTTTTCCAGCTAGCTGCTTCCACCACTGATCTAGCTTACGGGCGTCTATGGGCTACAGATGGAACGGACTCGGATACTTCGTCGATCGTGGTCTCCGTCCTCCGCCAGGAGGCCGTGGCGTGGTTCAAAGAAAAGAATGCGCTTCAAGCCCCAATGCGCGCAGTAATAGGCTGCACTGCGGCTACTCTGATTCGTCGTCGAAGGAGGCCGACCGGCGTTCTGAGCGAGCGATCGTCGAGCCGGCAGATTATTCGCAGTCGTAAAAGACTGTGCAGTCTGGGATGGATGGACCCATGGGGCCGTATCCCGCTGCCGTATATCGATGGAGAAAGGCCCAGACTTTGTGACGGTGGAAATATCCTACTTCCTTCCCGCGGAAGCCGTACAGCTAGGATTGATAGAGGCCCGACAGCACTCAAGGTCTCCCGCACCCATGGTCTGTCCTCGGAACATGCCTTCGTCGTGGTATTCTTTATGGGTCGGGACTTCGCCAACACCCGTAGCTTCAAAGCATCTCGTAAGCAGACGCGTGCAGTCATTATCAAGTTTTCGACTGTATGCGGGAAAGCTAGCGGCAGGCCGCATCTTGCAGCAGTCCGGTGGAATCGGTAGCAATGGGGGGGAAACGTCGAGCAGTGTCCGTGACGTTAGGGAAGGCCATGGTGATCTTGGAGCGAGAAGGTCATTTGCTGCTCTATGGAAGAAGACTACATGCTTACCTCGAGGATGCTTTGCGATAGCAATCGGCAGCGATGAGGGGCTTGGGGAGTTCGTCAGCCGGGTCAACGCGACGGTTCCTGTGGGGCGACTGGAAGCTACAATTGTGACCGGTCATAATCGTAGCAATCAGTAGACGAGGGCCACTTGAAGTTGCGTTGAAGTGATATGCCACGCGGGGAGAAGGCTCGGCAGAAGAAGATCTTGTAGCAAAGCACGGGCAAGTAATGGCGTGGAATATTAGTGGTATTGCTCGCGAGTTCAGCAGAGTGTGAAGCTATCCAACGCCGTTGTGAAGCCGATCTCGAACTGCTGCCCTCTCCTCCAAACGCATATTCCTCATTCTGTCACCTTCCGCGCTTTATCCTCACGTGGCACGTGCACCAGGGATGCCAGCTGCCGTCTGCCCTTCGACCATATCATCTGGCGTTCTCTGCTAGCAGAAATGCCCAAGTATTATGATGGACCATTTGGCCCTTCCTAGACCCGGTCCCCTCCAGCAAGCATCTAGGGCGCTTCGGTCATCCACTCGACAGAGCACCCCGGGAGCCGCACCTCCAATTAGAACTGATCCGGGTCTTGGTCTGTTGCAGGTTCGGAGGCCGGTGGCCAACCACGGCTGCTACCGTGCGGGTATGGTTTTCGGTGTCTTTGAAGGAGCTGTCTGCCACCGCGAATAGTGTTTGTCGTTGAGAACGGCGGTGTTAGTGTCGAAGAATGGAATGATCTTGGTGGATCTAGTGGACCTGGCGGTTGGTAGAAGAAACTGGTTTTCCAGACGATGTCACGTCAGCATCTTCCGTCGTTACTGGTTTTCGGGCGCTGAATGAGGGAGAGGGGTTTCTGAGACAAACCTCTGGGAGGAAGGAACTGTTCGTCGATGGAGAATGTTATCTTCCGATGTCGCGGGAGGCAAGATATTCGAGCGGAATCGCCAACCTCGGTCCGGACGATGTTGAGATCCTGGAAGTCGGCAGAACTTGGCGTACGGTGGGACTCAGTGCGCTGTGGTTGAGGTGAATCTCTCGCGCACGGAAGGAGAAGTAGGTGTGTTTCGTTGTCGTGTGGCGAAATACTCCGGCGACAGACTTGAATCTGGTTGAAGATAGACAATCAGCAGCTTTCCTAGGGATATGCGCAACAGTATTAGGCAAACGTGGACGGAACGTGCGATGGATGTGACGAACCTCAGACTTGGCCTTTTTTTCAGAGATTCGAACTCACGCTTCCATGAGGTTTTGGTGCGCTGAACCTGCCAGAATCAGGCTGGATGTGTAGGTGGTTGAGGCCTGAGAGTATTCTTTTCCGGGTCCTCGGCCGGCGGCGGCAGGAAAGAGTCCCACTTTCGGGGTGGAGTAGGCGGGCGGGCGGACGTGCTTTCCTCAGACGGGGATCTCTCTGATGCTCGGTGTCGGTCGTTTGAGAAAGATGCGAATCAGCTCGAACGTTGATGCAAGCCGGCAAGAAATGGAAGGAGCTTGCCCCAGTTAGCGTCGTTCTTTCCTGAGCCCCAGGGTGACAAGATTTTCACAAGATGCCCTTCTTCCAAAAACCAATCCAGGCCACTGCAGACAATCAGAGAAACTCCTTTCAGCTATTCTGCAAACCCTCCATCGCCAAGACACAACAAAGAGCCACCATGAGCGATTCTATTCGTGGTTCCGTGGAGATATCCGACCAGCCGTCCGATACCACGGCTACAGAACCCGCCGATGTCGTCATGATCGTTGTGATGAAAGACGACGTTACTGCCGATGAAGCCGAGAGTATTGCCAACACCGTAGATGGTGTGTTTGAGTCGAACGTCATATATGAGGTCAGACGCGGGGATCAGGGCAGCGGTGTCTACTGTCAGGTTGAGGGTGAGACGGTCACAGCCGCTCGAATCGAGGCCGTGACGGAGGCGCTGAAGACGTGCGGTTACGCCAATATTTACACCCACGCGAGTGATCATGAGTCGGCAGGCAGAAGCCACATGATGACATTCATGTGATTGAGCACTTTTCAACTGATTGGTATGTTCCACAAGCACTCCCTGCGAAGGCGTGTCCCGTTTACCAAGAATGACGAATTAGAAATACCAGACAAGAGAGAGAAGCAAGGGTGTTTGAAACGACGGGGTGAGTGCCGAGGGGGGCGAGAAACACAATCCAATTCGGATACTTCCCAAGAGACTATGATTTTCGACAGAGTGTCTGGATGGTGGCTAGGGATGGTTTGATGTCGTCGCCGCACTTCGCTGGCAGAAGCCTTTCTGCGCTTTGTCAATGTGCTGGACCTGCTTAGCTTACGGTTATACCCCTTGTTAGCAGCTACCTGGAAGAGATTTTAAACTTCCTATCCCGCTCTCTTACTAGCTTCCGCCTCTAAAAGTTTGTGGTAGATTTGAAGAAAACCTTACTGCCGATGGGTTGCTGTAGTAATTGCTAAAACAGTGACAGTCTGAGGCTGCGGCCAGGGAAATTTCAATTTCCTCTGCTTTGAAGACTCAGGAAGTTACTTAAAGGCAAGCGATTCCTGGAGATTCTAGAGATTAAGTCGATTGACGCGGGCCTGGTCTGGGCTGAGTAGTCCTGATGATGGCAGGCTGTAGGGCATTGCAGGGAGCTGAGTGAAGTCGCACAGCAGTGCCCTGTCTCAATCTAACAACCACTTGCATTGGTTTCAGCTGTTCGACATCACCACACCGAAGCCGTCGCCAATCACCAGTCGATTCAGCTTATGTCTTCAACGATCCACGTTTAAAGGCAGTGTCACCTCCCTCTATCCGCCCACAGATTAGTTTATGAAGAATTCTTTTATGAATTTTTATATAACTAGGGATATATAAGAGGTCCCCCTTACTCTAATTACCCTTTATATATCTAACTACTTTTATTAACTATTATTCTATTAAACTATAATACTACTTTAAGTTCTACTAATAAGTTCTTTTATTTTTTATAGTTTAACTAGTTTATTTTATAATATTAATTATTAATTATCTTATTATTTTTAAATACTTTAGTAATATTTTTAAATTTATGAAATATTTTGAAAGAAATAGAGTATTATAGCTACATAAATAGAGAATAATATATATTAATAAATAATAAAGAAATAATATTGTTTTAAATTTTTTATAGTTTTAAAAAGAATTTATCTTAAAGTTTATATATATTATCCTCTTTTTCTCTAATAAACTAAATAAAACTATTATTATTTTTTAAATAATAGTTATAAAAGTAATAAATATAATATTATTTTAGTATTTTAGTATAATAAGTTATAATAATATAAAGAGAGAGATATTTATTTGTTAGTAATTTATATTCTCTTTATATACTTCTATAAATAGGTATAGAGGTTTCTCTATAAACTATCTTAGTCCTTAAATATTTCCCTATAAAAGTTATATAGTAGTTAATAAGGTACGCCTCTAGGCGGCAAACTGCAAAGAAAAAAATTTAGAAGGGAAGAAAGGAAGGAATCCGCCCACGGATGCGCCTACCTGTCCAAGCGGCCAGAGGTCCATCAGTATCGCTCCTCTCTGCCATTTGCATCTCAACTAGATAGACCATACCTATCGCAAATCAATCAACTTTCCACTCCAGACTGCGCTACTCGGCCTCAAGACTGGTGTCTTCTCCAAAGCCAAGGACGACATTTTTATCGCTGCTTGATTCCTAGCCCAAGTCTGTTCCTGCCACCCCGCACAACTCACCACGATGGACCAGACGCGTCGATGGGTCCCCGTGGTAGGCGTAGACGGCCTTGAAATCGAGGCGCCGAGTATCTGCAAATGTGTCTGCGATCAATTGAAGAAGTGCTTTTGGTTTCGGTCTTGCCACCATGTCGGCTTGCCCTATCTCCTCGAGCTTGCTTGCATTTCTGACCAAACGAACAGTTCTCCCGCAGTCGATGCTTCCCCTCTAAAGGATTTTGTTGCGGCCTAGAACAGACCGTGATTGCCATCATCTACCCACCCCAACACAAGTGCGCGTGTTGCCTCGAGGAAGGAAAGGAAATGACGGTTCTCAGATGCAGTGAGTAGTTGCTGTTTTCTCCTAGCCTACAATACCGATCTGACTGGGGGTCTAGGTCACGTTTTCTGTTCGCCGTGTTGGGAGAATCTGGCTCAGTGAGATCCCGCACCTCGCTGCCCTATCTGTCAAGAGACTACGACGGCAGTTGCGACCTACCGCCCGGATTTGAAGAGGGATTAGCGACAGGCCAGATGTTGTGATGGAGTTTATTGGCTGTGTATACTATTTTTTGGCGGTTAACCCGTTCGTTCACGCCAGTTGATGCGATTAACAAGGCTATTTAAGACATCGCTGCAACTGCAGTGTTTGATTGCTAGTTACTTGAACAATTGAGTTCAGGACATCTTCATGGCAGCTGCAAAGCTGTTTAAAATCATTATTCAATCGTGCACACAAACGACTTGTCCCGACTTGTTATTGCGATGTTTTGCTATCAACCTTCACCCCTTTGTCTTACAACCTCTTGTTTCACCCTCCGCCTCATCTCTGTTCAGCTTTCATATGAAAACAGGAGGTAGGTTGTTTTCTTTGTTCCTCTGTCACTTTCCTGAGCTGAGCAGTGGAGTGGTGGAACAGAGAGAGCTTACGGAGATGCTGCCAGACCGGGCTGATCCTTGATGAAGTCTAGCATGCGCACATGGCTCAAAGATGCTTGAACATGAAGGCCAAAAATCGGGTAGTTTGTACGCGATTGCACCTCCGAACATCACTTCAACTCGGGATAATTGAACACTGCCTGGTCGCTTTGGCCCGGCCTCGTGTTGATGATGACGCTGCGAAAACTCAGCAGGAAATTGAACTTGTTTTCCTCGAGGGGGGAAGGGTGTCTTAATGATATGATTTCTGCCATCTTCTTCTTTCCCAAACCATATAATGAGCATGCGGAAAGCTTAGGGGACAGGTAGATACCGATTTTCCCTGACAATTCCCCTTTCTGAAGTCCTCCGCAAACAGAGCTTTAAGAAGAGGGTACCAGGCAGACCGCACACACCTTGGGGCCATCCTCATCCTTGCCCGCATTTTGCGCGGCGCCTCTGATAACTCTCGAATTTCCTGGACATGCTCTTTGGTATCTGCCGACCTTGCAAGCGCCAGGTTAACATCCGTGGGACCTAACACAAGATTACATCATGCTGTCCACTTTTACACCTCAACCAACCTAGTTTGATGTCTGTCGCATCTCGTGGAATGGGTCTTAGCTGAGATTAAGATGCAATTTCGATGCTCGATGAGCATTATTAGTGCCTGGCATCTCGACTTTTCATCATCCTGTGCGAGGCGCATGAGGGCACTTTCTCTCCAAGACAAATTCGCTGTTCAACTCCGAGCCCCAAGCTATCTCGTTGAACCATCAACCGGCTAGAACCAAAATTCGAAGTCGATCTTTCACAATTCTTTCAATGAAATGGCCTTGGAAGGCTTTCCCAGCTTTGCTGTCGATATTTATCGTGGAACCAGCCTTTGCTCTGGAAGACAAAGCGCAAGAGCCCCCGGCCTCTTGTCACGCTCCTTCCATCGAAATCTGCATCCTCAAAGCACCCATGGGCCCCACAGCACCAGTCTCACCTACTCGCTAGAAGGTGCAGTCGACCTGGACGCTCCTTCCCATCCATTTTGAACCGTCTTGCATGATTGCTTCGCCCGGCGTAATGCTGTGTCGCCATCTTCCTACCCTCTAGTGACACTAGCCCTCAAAATCTCTGCGGACGAGAACGAACACGCGACAATTTACCTCCACATCCTCGCAATGTCTTCCGATCGTCCTCCGCCGTCTTCGCGTACCGTGAAGAAAAAGGCACGCCTCACGACGCCCGTCACGCCGATCAAAAGCGCATCTCCGTCCATACAGACAGGCGACGTCCCGACATGTCCCGCAAAAGGCAGCAAGGCCATGCTTGATGAGTTGCCAAAGAAGGAGACACGAGGTAGGCAGATTCTAGCAAGGAACCATGGTACCTCACAGCAGACTGGCAAAGGCTGACGACTCTGAGCTCAGGTTCAACCGCTACCGAGTACCACGCACTTTACAACGAGATCGCCGAGTTCTACATGCATCTTCTCGAGCTGCAGCTAGCCAGAGACCGAAAAAATAAGGAAGGTATGGAAAGCTGCCTCAGCCCCGATCTCCCATCACACATCTAACGGCAATGCGATCGACAGGTCCTGCTTTGATTCCCGGTCCGATGTTGAACGCCTGGAAGAAGATCGACCACCGACTCACCTCGGCTTTTGAGAGCACTGTCGAAATTTCGGCTATCAGCAAGGAGATACATGGATGCCAAGAGCGAATCGCCGAGTACATGTCCCTGGCAAAGTTTCCCGAGTCCGGCAAAATGGATTTTCGCATGCTGCTGCTGCTTCTCCTTACAAAGTGGCAGATCGGCGCCATCAGACGTGCTTTAACGGCTGACAAACATAGAGCTGGGGTAGAGAGCATCAGGGATGACGAAGGTCCGCCGTGTGCTGACCTTGAAGTACAGTTTGACAGGCTTCAAGTCGTCAATGTCAGTGATGCTGAGCTGGACGTCTATCGCAACGACACTGGCAACGAACAGATCATGGCTGACGACAGCACTTGAGAAAATGGCCAGCCGCGTCTGTCTACAAATTGCACTAGAGACAGGGAAGGAGAGCTAGTTATGCGGTTATCACAAGGCATGCATGGAAGGAAAGGGTCAACGTCCGTTACAAGAAGAAACACCGCCTGTCTGCAGCTCAGCAAATACATTGAGATTCCCAACTGTTACATCTTGCTTGAAGACGTGAGTAGATTTGCCTGAACACAGAGGACCTTGACGGATGACACGTGTTGTGGTATCCAAGCACGACTTGCACTACATTCGGCTGGGCTGCTGCGCTCCCAACACATTATCCACAATATCATTTTCCTGATGCATAGCGAAACCTGCGTAGCCGCAAGATGGTGTGCATGATATCAAGCCAGGCCCAGCTCCGTGTGCACACAGCCTTGACACCAGTCAGATGCTTCAACAGATACCTACAGCACATCCTCCGAGAAGGTGCAGCGAATCGTTCTGTGGAGAAATCACAATTCACAGAACCGAACATTCAAGGAGTCTCGACGTTTTCCACGGCTGTCTCTGGGGTAATTTCTGTCTTGGGTAGAGGTAGCATATGCTGAGGAGCCTGAAATTACCACCGTTTCCTCATCTTTCTGCACCGTCATTGGTACATTTGCTCAACGTCGGGATTAAGAAGAGACCAAGCAGCGGCACTCAGGCAGAAGCGTTAGAATGTTTGACCTCTTAGGATTGAATTTGATTACGAGGCTTTTACTGTAGTAAATGGGCTCAGAAAGAATCCGATGGTAAATTCCTTGTCATCCCCAACTGCCGGCCCCAATACCCCGCTGGTCGCAGAAACCCCTTCAAGCCCTTCAGATGAAAAAAGTCATTCTCAATCTCTCATTGCAACATCTAGTCGGAATCAACTGGGCTTTCAGCAAACCAATTTGCCGCTTCCACCCTCTGTTTAAGCCTCCGCAAGCCACGCGCATGTATGAACAGAATGAGTCTCTCCTGATGTCTCGTGATAAGTGTCCGAGATGATGTAGGGCAAGGGACGTCTGTCTGGTTCTTGCGCTTCTGTTTTGCGGAACGGGTTGATTTTTTTGCCACGACCATGTTGGTTGACACAATCCGCCGCTTCGATATCGTGAGTAAAGTCACAGCTGAACGAGGGTAGAACCTCATCGTCTTGTTGTCACCTACGTTTCTGAAATACGTCTGAGATTAGGCGTTGCGTGAGCTTTCGTGTTGTGTTGTAGCTTGAAGTTTCCACATAAACGTCAAGTAAGAGATCTAACCTCATCTATTATACATATTCTGCAATCACATGCGACGAATCAGGCTTGCTTGGGATGCTCTTAGTAGCTCTAGCTACTTTCAAGGTATACTAGCATAGGCTAAACTTTTTACTTTTGCGAAACCACGCTAAGTTAAAGCAAACTTACACTGAGATGACATGAGACAGACACTTCTTTTGGTAACTCAAACACACCAATACATCCAAGACAAGTCTGTAAAGAATGATCTCAACCTCTTGCGGGTTCTAATGTGCTGGCTTCATATTATGTCATGTGTCTTTGTTCTGTTCACTTGGTTGATTGGAGTCTCTTCTCGCCGCTTTGAAAGCTACCATCCGAAACAAGAGTGTCCACACGCTGTCGCTCCAATTTCTGCATGAACTTGAGAATCAAAGGTAACCGTTTTCCAGAAAGCGCGAAATATTTCAGCATCATGGTCCAGGCGGCTCCTCGTATGTCTTTGGTATGAAAGCATAGCTAGCTGCGAGGGAAATTCAAGGGGAAATTCGAGTCGGACTGGTCAACGTTATCCGCTCGTTCTTCAGTATCCCATTGATCTCAACGATTCTCTACCTCAGAGCCGCCCTTTATTTGGCTGAGTGGGGGATGGGAGGGAGAATGTCCTAGATTGTTCTCGCCTCGGCTCATTAGCAAAAACACTGAAGTAATTCCAACCAACACTGGCTTTGTCGCAGCCCTTCATTCACCATGCTGTCGCCTGCACCAGCTACACTTTTCATCCCGCGGACCAACGTCAGTCATCAGTAGAGTCCTGCTAATCCCCCCGAATGTGGGATATGAAAGTGAAGTATGTGTTGACGAGTCGTCTTTCGCTGCACAACGAGTTGCAACACTGACTTTTGCGCGGGTGCTAGTGGGTCAATCGAAGCTTTGCTTTGTTCCTGACATCCATCCTTGGTTGATACCGAGGTCGGCCAACATTCAGCATGGAGGGAGGCCTGAGTGTGGTGCTCCTCCGATGGTTTGCTTTGTCATACTAAATATTGGCGAGAGGCTTTCCGTCAACTCACGCACGACGTCGTGGATATTCACCACCTACCTTCCCTCGCACAGCTTGTTGAATATTCCACCAGCTTCCAATTCCCACCACACAGCGGTGCAAGTGGCCTAATCAAGGTTCAGCGGTGCGTTCAGATCGTCCAAGTTCATCATTCGGCCTTATTTGCTACCATGCGATAGCTTGCAGGCCTTGATTGAACCTACCTTGAAGCGTACCCAATGTTCATCACTTGGTCGCGCCTGTCGCTCATTTCAAGCTGACTTCTCACAAGGAAAGTGCCCTTTTCCACTCCTTCCTCATCCATCCTGCCCTGCCTGCCCTGCCTGCCCTGCCTGCCCTGCCTGCCCTGCCTGCCCTGCCTGCCCTGCCTGCCCTGCCTGCCCTGCCTACTCAGGCGACGCCTTACTTTCCTTCTTCTTCAACCTCGTCATATCATCACCAAACCAACTTCGCACGTTCTCCAAGCACAACAGCGACGTACGAGACAGAGGCCCGCTACAGCTTTCATGGAGAATCTATCGACTTCGCTGGACAACATTCTTTCGGATTTTCTCGCTAGCCAGCTAGCAGCTCTTCGTCAATCCTAGGGCAGCTCAGCCGGCAACAAACTACCTGGCCCCAGGAAGCAGGATGCGACGCTTCTTCGCCTACAAGGTCAAGAGCCCAGATCGCGCGAGAGAACTACTGAGATAGCAGTTCAACTCGCTGAACCGGGCAATAAAGAACCAGCGAGTATCGAACTATGACTTCTATCTCGCCTTTGGTCCAGGCACAATCAGCTCGTGAGGAAATGCTGTTGTTTCTTCTTTGTCCGCCCCTTCAAGACGAAAGAAGTCACTCTAGAAAACTTCGTTAGACAAGTGCACACGCAACTCCGAGCGCCACTGGGCAGGGTCTTCAGGCTATGCTTCCTGCGATCAGCTCCCTCGTCAGACCGGCAGACATCCACGCCGCCGAAGCCGCTCGAGTAGAGCACCAGAAAAACAAGAAAACAACCATCTCGGGGCCATGATCAGTTTATTTGGGTGGTTGGCTCAGAAGGTGCGTAGGCTGTGTTCACGTACAAGAATTTTATTCTTTGGCTAACAATCAGTCGTAGTTGGTTCCAAGCAAGCCGGCTGCCAATGATACTACCCAAGGAAAACATGGCCGACGATCTGCTGACGGTGAGGCCCTTGGGAGCAATAGTCCCGGTATGACAGGAGTCCAAAAACGACGGTCATGGAGACGACAGCGTCGATGGTTTAGGCAATCCAGATGGTCATGACGGCTCTGTGATCGATACAGACGAGGACGCATATCGCGATGGTGTAAGCGGTGGAGGTGGCTCTAAAAACGACGCATCCAATCATGGGATTCCGAAGGGCTGGGGCTCTTATCACGACGGGTCCGGTGAAGACTCTCTCAAGGGCAAGGTGTTTGACCTGGGTACATTCTATCGCAAGATGCCTGTTCAAGGTGGCTCGCAGCCCGATAATCTCAGCCACAAGGGCTCCAAACTACACGGAACAAGACATTGAGCTACCGGCCGAAATGGCTCCGATCATGCGGCATTCTATCATCATGATTACAGTCCAGAGCATGACTGCGGAGGTGACACAGGCTAGTTGCCCGAATCAGCCACATGGAACAAACATTCGACCCGGGGCTGGAGGGTAACACTTTGACTGATTCAATTGCCGGCAGCAGGAACCTCTGGGGACTATGTCGTGGCCACGATCAGTAGCATTGATGGGCACGAAAGCGACGAGACACCCGGACGATCTATGAATGGCGTAAGCGAGGGAACCGTTGGAGTGACCAAAACCAAACAACAATGAAATAGAAATTCAACCGCGACGGGCCGGACAAACCGCTGGTGCTTTCACCTTTGCCAATTTTGCCCTTCGAATCGTCTCATTATGTATGATTGCTCCTCGTAGGGCATTTTCATCCAGGTTCTTGTTCCTGTTGCACCTGCTAACCTCCCATTATCTTAGACCTCAACATACTGCATCTGTCTCTGTCTCTGTCTTTCTAGCGCTGTTTGGCACCAATCTATGATTCTTTTCCCCCCGGCGACCAACCGACCTGTTTCGATGTCGACGCTCAGAACGCGCGCCCGATCTCCATCTCTTCTGCGGTGTTCTGCATCTCCCCTTTCGTCTCCGTCGCCGCTGTCCTTCAGGAGAGACAGCCATGGCCCCGAGCCGGAATCATATCCTCGGGATACCTTTACCATGGTGCGCTTCTCGATCATGCTCCCATGCGTGCCTCTCGAAGTATATTGGCCCGGATCCTTGCTTCACATGCAGCCTTTCCAGCTTTGTTTCCGCCAGTCCTTCGTTGCCGACCCGGAACGTCCCATTTCCTTACATCTCAACGCCTACTGCGGCAACTCCTTCAGATAATTTGCTTATCCCTTTTTGCTCTCCCAGCCTTCACCGTCTTTCTGCATCCACGGAGGTCTCGGTATCCTGAACCTAAGCAGCAAGTACGAAGATAGCAGCGCCAAAATATGAAGATGATAGCGATGAATCGAGCTCAGCTTCTTCCGATTCTCCACGGGCAACCCGCGATGCTGCCAGATGTATGCAACTTTTCTAGGATTGCGTTCGTGTCGCAGCATTGTCAATCGCGACTGCCTCGGCCGCGACCTTGATCACAATTCTTCTCCCTTCAGGCCCCAAAAGCACTACCACTACCATCAGCGTGCCCTCCCACCCACCTGCTCTCGTAGCTCTCGGTATCTCTTACGTTTTGCGACATGTCATGACCGTGGAGCCGACTGCACTGCACGCAGGCGCTCTTCCCATTTACCACCAAATCACTTAAGCAGCAGAGTCACCTACGCTTCTTCTCACGCCTGGAAGCCCACATCACAGCTGGAAGACACTCCTCGCACAGCTTCCCGACCTCGCCAGCAACACCTGCGTCCACGAAATGCTGTTCTTCGACTTCGGAAAAGCTCGGAAAAGCAGCACGCCGATGCTGATGCCGCCGTATTCAGCTAGTCCTGCGACCTCTTCCTTCGCCGCACCAGCTCAGATGTTATCCTCGAGTCAGGGCTCCGGTTGCTTGTTCTCGATTCCTGGTTTCCTTCCGCCACCCATAGTCTGCGCTACGTTGCTCTATGACTCAGTATGGTACCCAAACCCAACATGCCCATCAACGACAACTTCAAGACCTACCGCATTCGAGGCGAGTCCTTTCTGGTCGATAGAGCGGCACCTATCAGATCCCTGTACGCCATCCCATGGCACTTTGCCCACGAGCCACGATTCATCCAGGCTTATTGCGAGAAGAAGCGACACGATGTCACACCTTGCCCGCAGCCCACATCGCCCACCGGAACGAGCTTGCAAGCAACACCCCCAGAAAGGTTGAAAGCGAGCCGTTACATCCAAATAACCAACATCCTTTGTGTCACGTCATCGTGCTTCTTAATCTCCCTGCCAAAGACGGCGCGACAGCTTTCACACATCACATCGTTGAGCTCTGGGCAGACATTGATGATCTCGACGACCGTTGTCGCGCCACGGCCTTGGCAGCGCCGCCGATGCTCCCCCGGCTCAATCTCCCACAAGCGAGCTCATCCAGTCCGCATCCTTGCCGGGGGCCTGGAGATGTTGATTCGTCCCCTCCAGCAGGGTCTTTCCCGACGATAGCATCACTGGCCAACACAAGCTCGAACGTCGTGGTCGCGATCTGGGGGCAGCTACTGCGCATTTCGAGGACTTCCATCGCGCCCGGCTGGGAGAGTCAGCCTTTGGCCTCGGCAACACCTCAGCTGACACGATTTCCGTGTGTGACACGGAAAACCATTTGTCGCGCGCTTACTTGCAAAGGTATAGAAGTGACGTACTTTCGGTACTTCATCGAGGGATGTCGGACAATCAAACAAGATAGTCACAGTCAACACACCAAACACGCGTCTCGCCCGCTCAGGCGTTCTAAATGCCTTTCGCTGCGAGGTTTCAATGGATGTAAATGTGAGTGAACAAAGGAAATGTTTGATGAAGATGTCGAGTCTGGTTGTTAGAGAAGAACTGACATTAATAGAGACGGAGGATAGGTAGTATACATCTTTCTTAAAATGGGCCCCTCATGATACATCAAAATGTGTGGCACTGGCCTGAGACGCGACTGCGTATGAGAGATAGCGAGCAAAGAAGCTATCTTTGAAATCATTGTCTATATAACGGTCTGGGCTTTCATGAGGCTGCTCCCAAGCGTTTCACTGACTTGTCAACCATCGACAGAGGTGGTTCGAACGGTCGACCATTACCCAGCATTGCAGACTGATGATGATAAGTGAAAGCGTCATCTTAGTCTCTGTGGATGTCTCTTCCGCTTTCCACCGGCTTGCATCAAATGTAACTCGTCTCCAATCTTCAGATATACAGGGCATCAACAGAGGATACCATTCAGCTTTCTCCCACAGAAGCTCATTCAGTCTCCCGTAACCAAGATGCTCAGATACTGCATCAAGATCGTCGTTACCCTCTCATGTTCGGCCTCGTGGTCAAGCAAGCCTGGCGCTCTTCTAATGTGAGCACCATCGCAATACCTGCCCTGACTCCAGCTCCATCCTCACCACCCCGGACGCCTCCCAGGACCGCATATATCAGCTCCAGCCTCTTGCCCCAAGCCGGATCACGTGCCGACGCCCTTCAGCCTGTTCGAACTCAACCCGCACGCCCTGTCATCGCATCTCATTAAACGCTCGGCGCTCGCAGGGACGGCGCAGCTCGGGACCATGCAGGCAGCCGTCTTCGAGGCGTCCGCGAGGGTAGAAAGGCCGGCATGGTTCAAGCACGAGTGTGGCGACGAGATTCCCTTGCGGGTAATCGAGTGTTGTGGCATGTTGGGCGCGTCCTGCTCGCGGATGAAACAAGGTTGTATTTCATGACGAAAATGCAACCGCATGTGGATGACGGTCCGATATAGGGCTTCGGAAAGAATACGGCGGAGCATCGGGCGGAAGACTACTTTTGGCCAAGCACCCAGATGTAATGTTTACAGCTTGAGAAACGCACTGCCCCGATCAACTGCTTGAGATTCGACCCATGAAACATCAGAATAAGCTCTATTGCCCGATGTGCTGGCTCAATTGACGGGGTATTCTCGGTGTATGTGAAGGAAGTGAGATCTGTTCGGAGAAGGATGTTCTGGCCATGGGCCGTTCCAAAGAGACGCCGCTTTCTGGAAGACTCTATGGGCGGACCTCAAGCCCCCGAAGTCCATGGATGAAATGAGCCAGGTCTGCAAGTGGCAGGAAGTCAGGGCCGAGGGCCATGGATCTGAACCCCTCTTACGGGTCAAAGCCCGGAACCGGAAATATGGGGCCCTGGGGCTGTCGGAGATGGCCCCCCGGTAGGAGTCAAAACATGGGATGGGCCGCGATCCGCTGCAACAAGGCCAGGTCCAGATCAGAATCCATATTCACCAACTTTCTACCATAAAGGTTCGATTAGGTTTTTAGCAGATTTCTCGGCGAACGGTTGCATACGCCTCGTGCCTCAAGGCACACTGCCCCCGAGTCCTCCGGACCGCATCAGCCCAAACAAGCCCAAATACCCGGGACCACACCATCTCAACTACTTGTGAGCCCTCGCTCAGCGTGTTTCAAGCCCGAATCATGCCAAGAATTCGAAAGGTCCTGTCCTATCTGGCGGGCCATCTGCCGAAGGCGTAGCTGCGAGCCGCCTGGATCCTCGCCTCACTAAAGTGTTTAACAATCGCCGCTCCGGGCTTGGGTATGTTTGCTTCGCTTGCACCGTGCATGGTGCGTGAAGTGGCTTGATCAATCTAGCTACGGCGGGCGCGGCTGGCTACAAAGTGGTGTGGTCGATCCCTTACGTAAAGACGGGACTCGGGTCGGGTTTCGGGCCTCGGGCCCGGGCCCGGCCGACTACAGAGTACCGTCTCGCACATGGCAATGGAGGCACAGACAAAAGTGGTCTGTGCGGTGGAGCCACGCCGCTGTTACTACATAAGTAGCGCAGCCATAGGTTGCAGCAGTTAGGGGGCATTGCACAAAGCCACACCCCATCAGCCAAGCCACACCGCATTGTACAGCATTTTCCACTGTACATGCACAGTGTAGATTTCCCACACCCTTCACCCCGCCTGGCTAGGGTTTCTGCACAACAGTCCGAAGTCAGCATCCTCTGTCGCCACCAGAGCTCCAGCCCCATCGGTGTTGGAGTCAAGCCTACAACACGCCTCGGCTAGACTAGCGATTGATATCTACTCCCTCTCCATGAAGAAACCACTGCTAGCTTGGTCCACAACCCTACGAGCGACAAGTTTCGGTGCAGGGCCGCCGCCAACCTCAAATCAGCACTCAACAGAGCTTGCCTCCTCATGCCCAGAGCGTTGCAGAGAGCCCACGTTCACGAAGGACAAAGTCGAGCGTGGCAGGTCCGTCCGTCGAGGAAGTTCGCCGCATAACGCGAGTTTCATTGCCCCCTTTCCCATATTATCACGGAGACGCTTGCAACAGCTGCTACAATGGGAACAACAAAGCCTACTGCCCTCAACCCAAGCCCGAGGACACGCTCACACAGCTGCCGGAAACGAAAAGATAAGGGAAGTGGGCTTCCTCAACCTTCAGAAGCTACTGGCAATGAACGCGACCTCCCGTGACTCAAAACCCGAAACGAAAGCTTTTCGGAGGGCAAAGATAGAGATGTTCATCACGGAAGCTTCAGGATCAGCTGAGGGCGAGAGAATAATAACCCAATGGACGAGACGCGGAGAGTGCTTGCAGGTTGAATGCGCGACGAAAGCGGAAAAGGCCTTGCAGGATGCTTTGGTGGAGTCCCAGAACGATGACTGCGCCTGCCACGACTTCGATAACAATGGATGGTGCTGGGGTTGATCAGATACAAGCGCCACCAATTACGAGCAGTTGACATCGTGCCGTCCTTTGACGGGCTTTTACTGATTCTCCGCTCAATTGGACATAGCAGTGCACTCTGAATGCATTCTGAGATTTCCGCACGAGTGTGCAGCATGGCCCGAACATCTGGGAATGCCCTCAAAGGCACCCCCCAAGTATCCCCTTCAACTGTTCAATCTGTGATCTCGACAAAGATCTTGCGAACTTGTACCCGTTGTAACGAGCAAGCCTGCGGAAAGTCTAGCTGCGACGCCTGGTTACAACCGAGGAGGCCTGAGGTATGGACGAGAACAGTGTTTCTTTTCTACCTATGGAGAGAAGTCTGAGAACTCGGCCTCCAGACTGCTGCAGATGCGAATGCAGAAGCCATGGGAAGGGTGGATGTGTTCTGAACCTTTCGGTTAACGAACCTGCCTGCCTCCCGAAACTTGCTCTATTATTTGCATACCAGGCGCGCGCGCATGCCTCAAAGCCTTCCCGCCGTCCTCTACAAGCTGCACGAACAACCATCATGTCAATGTTGCTCTACGCGACGCACACTTCCATCGATTAGATCTTCCTGTTGTCCTCAAATCGAGATGCACCAAGCGCTAACCTCTGCGCTCGTTACCAGATGGACCACTGCGTGCTGGCCAACCCTGCGATAGTCCGACTTAACCAACATTGCTCGCAATGCTGCAGCTTCCGTCCTTACCTGTCGCCGTGGTAGCCCTCTCTGTAGCTGCTCAAACTCTGCCGAGCACTTCTCCCAGGTCGCCTTGCTCCAAGCCGAACTCCACATTCTTCTCGGAAAACAATCTCCTGAGCCTGCGATTGAAGATGGCAGAAGGCCGAATCCACAGCTACGCACGAGAACAGATTGGATTCTTCGCATACAATGAGGCAAAGCCCGTGTTCTCCGCCATACCCCCTGATTGGAAGCTCTACTCTACTCGCTCGACCAGCGCGCTGTCAAGAAGCTCTACCCAACGGCTTTTAATCTGCTCCTAGGCCTCAGGAATAGTTTCCTGTCTCTCGCGTCGTCTTTAAGGTCTCTCACGCGAACACGAAAATCGGGAAGGAGCTTCACCAGAGCCTGAGGGTCTTGATGAAATCGAGCAGTCAGGTCCGACTGGCCTTCAGCATGAAGACGCCGTACCCCGATGTCCAAACCTAGAACAAGAAAGACCGAGACCATGACATGGCGGCTATCGTTCTGAGCCACATCGATCTCTTCGTCATCAAACCCTAGACAGCGGTCGAGGACGACGTTTGGTGTGTAACCCATGCCGAAGCATCATGCCAAGGACCCGTCACCCGGCCGAACGCCTGCCCAAAGCTTTTCCGATCCTACTTCGTCGGCGACGCATCGGAGCTGTCGGCACAGTACATCAGTCCCCAAACTACGACAGGCATGTAAATCTTTACCGATGCGCAAGATTTGAGTCATAATCTGAGAAGCTGACACCACCTGAAGTCAGGCCATCTTCGCCGTTTACCCCGGGCGTCACCGAAACAAAACCCGAGAACGGAGCGCCCACTGCGTTATTATTCTCCAACAAATCCAGTAGTCGGAGCTGAGGGTATGGAGATTTAATCATGGTCAAGGGAGGACAATGCAGATGGCGCTTCGTTGTCGTATGCACAGCCGCCGAGCAGAGCCTTCTCAAGGTTCCCCTATTCTATGGATCAAGTATGTGTAGTGATAGATGCTTCAGGAGAAATTGCGGTTAATTTTAACTGGATTTGTTGAGCGCCTCGCCGTTTGTGTTGTCGTGGCTGGATTATCCATGCGGGCAAACCTCAAGTCTCCGAGCCCATCGACTCCATCGAGTCTATTATCTTCAATTACTTCTATCTCAGCTAAAATTGGGCGACCCGTCTACCTCGGAATGGCTGCAGCTCATGCAGTCACTTACCAGCAGCACCTTCAACCATCATCGAGGGAAAGCCTGAGTTCCTAGACCCAGATAATTGCATCCAGACGACCGCCGGAAACTTAGACCCGACGCGTCTGTCCTTGCTGGACTTGGACATGTCGTTCCTGCTGCCGAGAGCCGTCGGGCTCTATGCCTTGTGGCTGCTTTTTAGCCGTCACTGAGCGCAATCATAGACTTCTTAGTGATTCATGCGAACATACGATAGGGTTAGGTCAGGGACGGATTTGAGCTGGTTGTTGGCAGTGCAGTGGCGACGCTAGCCTTTCAAGCCGCCTTGGTTCGGCGCGAATAGTCTGCAACCGAGGTCGTGTGCCTAGACGACTTGAGGCAGCTGGCGAGATCAGAGGCATGTGCGGGTGGCTGAGAAGGCCAAGAATGCCATGTTCACTGGGCAGTTGGTCCCTATTGACCGTGTGACCGCTTCGCAATGTTGGAAGATTAAAACAGAGGATTCCATCAGAGCCAAGGCTACAAAAGATAGTAACCAGGCCAGTTATCATGTTTCAGCATCACAGAAGATGGAGAGATGCCGCCAGAGATCAGGTCCTATAACGGCTGATATTACAAGGAATCAAGCCGTCCCTCCCTCCAAGCTAAGCAGTTGGTCGATAATGGTCGCTTAATGCCGCGAGGTTCCTACCCTGCTTCGCGGCGGAAATCGCCACTTTCCCGCCGCATTCTGCCGTCCATCAACTCCATTCCGGTTGACATCAACGACGGCCTGCGCTGGGGCTGCGACGTCCGTGGCGCTGTTCCAGAGAGATGTCTTCGTGGTACAGACCCTGTGAAGTCGCTGTGACCTGAGCAACGAGATCCTCATCCAGGATGAAAAGCGTCTTCGAGTTGCGACACCCCTGTGACCTTGAGATCAAATTCGAGAATAAATGGACTGCGAATATCAAGTCTCGGGATACAATAGAGCAAGAATAAAGATCTTTTGGCGGCAATTAGACTGGTAATCTGTTTTCCTCCAAAGTGGTGACGCAGGAAACGTGCGCATTTAGTGGGCGAACCGTCCCTGCCCGTTCAAGTGCACTGTAACTACCGGGGAATGCTGCGATTTTTCCCAGCAACCCCGCCAGGACTAGCCCCAAGTGCCCGCACATACGGGGCGACTCACAGTGCACCTGCGGCTACCAGCGCCTACCTTAAGGATCACGACGCAAATTACGGCAGCACCCAACTGGTCCCATTCCAGACGGCGGCAATAACGACGACGACGATGACGACTGGTGGTATCATGGCCGCAAGTCTGCCACGCATAGCCGCATGAAGAAAAGCCGGCCGCTGATCTCCACCTGCTTATGTTGAGTCCCATCTCGGCTGCTGCGTTGCGCTCGAATGCACCGATTAGTTGGACGAAACCTCTCGGTTCGTCGTACTGCCGCAACTTCTTAATGGGCGCCTTTCGTTTCCTTAGAACAAACATAGGTTCTCATCTCAACTTTCCAGGCTATAGGGAAATCTTAGAAGACCGGATTCTTAGTGGGCAGATCGGACGTCGATCATGTCACAGTTGCACGCTATCTGCTGCACAAACTGTCTAGCGGGGCGGAAGAACTCCGTCCTTCCCCATTCAGCTCCGAGTTCAAATATGATTGGTCATGCCCGCCCAACTTTCGCTGGACTCATCTGAACTCTACGCAGCTAATTTCAACGACGCGGCAACTGCCCACAGGTGCTTAAACCGGGTTAACTCACCAACGTTCTCTCGCGACAGTCAGCGTCTGGAGCAATGCAACGACTTTGTCTGGTCTCCTGCGGCTTACTGCTTGGATCTTGTTCCTGCTGCTGGCAACATGCGGCAGGTATGACGAAAAATGGCAGGTGCAACCTTTGGCGTCGGCCGTCAGGACCTGCCCACCTCAGACTGTTCCGGCCGCCTGGTTTCTGTCGGGTTCCACTGTCGTCGCCCACGAAGACACCGCCTTCCTGCATTATGAAACTCAAAGCTTCCCGATTACACCACCATTCGGCCACGACCACCACCTCTCGAATGTCTCCAGAACACCAACCTGACCAAGTGCTCCCCCGAGACGGGCAATCACAAAGGGCAGCCCGTTCTTTTGCATCAAATTTGGAGCATCTGCCTCCCGCAACACTGTCTCGGTGCGATCCGCTCTGCACCGCATTTGTTATCGAGAAATCACTCCTACAGTCACGATATCGGCAAAGTCCCCGGACATGCATCACGACGTTGCAAAAGAGGACGCGACAGAGCTGGCGTTAGGCCATCTTCTCCTGCATCTTCTGTGCACTTTCTATTCATGCCTGTTGGGGACAGCATGCACCTGCCTCGAGACATGGAAGGTAGCCACTCATAGCAAGGATGCATTCAATGACGAGGCAGTCGCTGTCAATCACGGCCAGTCTGCACCTTGCCTTCAATCCTTCCCAGTCCGAGTGATCTCCCTTCATCTGCAGCCTCACTTCTTCTCCTACGATTCCCCCTCTCTCCCAGAACGGCATGTCTTCCCCCCAAAGATTCAAGGGAAACCTCTAATTCACGTTCGTTGAGTTCTCACTTCCCTGCCGCATGGCTACCACACCATCTGGCACTGCCTCATTCAAAGACTCGGCATCCCTCCTCAATCTTCCAGCCCCCGAACTTATTCGCAGATTCTGCGAATCCTTTGAGTCTCTGGCTGACCCTAGTCCAACCGTCTTCCCCAGCCTTCGAGCGTTCGAAACAACGGCAGCGCAAAAGTCCTATCATCTGGACCGCTCATCAGTCCGCCGGAGTCTTCCCGAAGACGTGGTGACCGCTATCCCATCAAATGCCACATGACGCCAGAGAGTCCTGTCCACAAAAAGGTCCAGTTTTACCCCAATAATAGAGTCTACGAATTTTCTCGTTGGTCAGAAAAATTCCTTAGCGTTGCTCAGTGTACATTGATTGGCTCTACTCCGCACAAGGGGTCTCTGGCGTCATGTGGCATTTGATGGGATACTTCGGCTTGTCGTCCCCCCAAAAGTCCGATGAGGGGTGAACCGTCATTCGCCGTCAAGTCCACGCGCAATCTCAGTACGCTGGACAAGGTTGCTAAAGCATAGATGTCTATAACAAACAGCCCGAGCCGCATCCCGTTTGCAATTTCCTTTAATTACAACAGCCACGATGAACCCTTTTTCAGTCAATCCGGCATTTTGCAAGGGTTCAGTCCCGACTTTGAATTATCTCTGAAGATTCTCTTAGAATTTGAGGATGCTCGCCGTCAACGAACTAAGGCCTTGAGAAAGATCGGAATCCACCGCGCAGCCGTCGGAATAACGCTTACGTCGAAGGGGCTATCAAGCGCGTTGACTCGGACTTTACCGAGAACGACCCAGCATTCAAGTGTACCTCCGACAAGCAATGGCGGGTGAAGCTCCCACTACACGCGATGGGGTCTGGGAGATTTAGCACTCCCCGGCTGATGAAGCAGACCGTCTTTCAAGAGGTAACTACAGCATCAGAAAGACGCAGCAGATTCGGCCACATGAAAAGGCTTCCGCCTGCGAAACACAGCGCCCTGGCGAGCATCCTCCGAAGGAAACTGCCAGACCTGAACGCATCCGTGAAGAGACGCTCGCTTCACCCGAGCTTGGCAGACAATCGCACGTTCGGGACTGCTCAAAACCTCGAATTCCTCCCTCCCTCAACAAGCTCAGGTACCCACAGTCACACAGATCTGGGTGAGGCAACAACTTCAGAGGCTCTGCGTGGTTTCGGTCCTCGCATCAAGAATCCATGCGACAAGCGCGACTACAGCCAAGTCGAATGTCAGAACATCTCCAGTGACGAATACGTCGAATCCATGAACATAAGGGAAGGGTACGACCTGGACAAGGAAGACCACGTCGAGCAAGACCAAGACGTCTACACTAGCGACAACGTCGGGCAGCTTTCAGCTACGACAAGGGCAGAAGAGACAGCCAAGGCCAAGACGATCATTACTACGAGGACTTTGATGTCGGCGGCGACACACAGCCAGACGCAGTCACGGCCTCAAGACCAAAGGCAGCTGACCAGACAGCCGCGGCGCAGTTCTTGCAAAGTAGCAACCAGAACACTGAAGAGATGCCTGTTCCGCCGTTCAGGAGACCACGGATCGCGCCGGCCCGCCGCATTTCGATGTTCCTACGCTCATGAACACTGGACTACCCTTGGCCGCAGAAAGCCTAAACAAGGCTCGGCCCTCTCTGGCCAACGCGGTCGGCGCCTTAGCTAGGAAGTCCACGGACGAAGCAAGCAGCGATGTGCTACCGCACGTCTCCCAGGAGGTCCAAGAGAAACCATACTTATCCCGGTCCAGCTGTTGGGGAACGCTTGGGGCTCGATGTATGTTGAGGAATGTCGGCCAGAGCCACCGGCAGTGAACCTGCGCAGCTTCTCGTCCTCCAAAAAGCTGCATCGAACACCATCGATTCGAGCGCAGTCCTTTGTTGATCGCTACTTGACGCCAGGGGACAGGCGCACAAGCCTTCCTCACCGTGTGCGAGCCCCCTTCCAGCAAACGAATCCGACGATGCAGTTGTCTTTGCCTTTGCTCGTGGCAATGCTCTAACCACGCATCCCATCCACTGAGCTTCAACGCAATTTGGAAGATCGAGGGGGCAGTCACAGACAAGCGGCAAGGCCTAGTTTTTGCGATAGGCGTCATGGCTGGATCAGGATCACCTGAAGATGGTATGGTCGCGGGCCTTGAAGACGCAATTTCGGACATGAAGGTGGTTTGCAAGCAACTGAAGTGAGCGAGCAGGGAGATGGAACGAGCGGGCGGCCTCTTGGTAGGTCGCTCGATAATGAGTAGAGGATTCAGAGGACGAGACGAGACGTGATCATTCGAGCTTCAAGGACAACACTGGTACAACAGTCTCAGCCTATCTTGTGCTGGAGCCTCAAGAATACCGTGATACCATGCGGGTCTGAGGAGTCGAAGCTGACGTGTCCAAGACATCATTGTGAGTAGAGTGCCAGGAGACGATGCTGAAATGATGCCAGCACCCCCCACCCAGCTAGTCCTCCCATCCCTTCAGTGCCTCGCGACCAAGGACTTGCTGCTGGAAGATGTGTGCCACCCTTGTCGCACCCTCTACCTGAAAAAGCGGCTGTCCAAAGCCCAGCACTGCTCGTCAATGTGTTCATGACACTCAAAGGCGCCTCCAACGTCATGTCCTAGCTACATGTCCCAAAGCTTGCGCTCAACAAGGAGTACGCTGAGCAGCCCTCCCCAAGGGACCTGCAGGAGAACAAAGTTGCGTCTCTGGCGGCTAGACGAATGACCTGAGAACTGCGTCAGTGATTGCGGCGCTCGAGGGCTTCGGAGCGGCAGCGAAGATCTTCGGAGCAGTAGCCGAGGCTCCGAAACAATCAAATCCGCGTCTCAGTCATGAGAAGGGGAGCATTAGGTCTATCGACTGGTTGAGGATGGACTGGCCTTATCAGAGTCCCTGGCGTCGGCTGTGGGTGCCTGGACAACGTGCAGTATGAAGGATGCACCATGGTTGCCACCACTTCGAGACCACCGATAGGACATCCCAAGATGCCGCCTGTCTTCGAGACCACCGATAGGACATCCCAAGATGCCGCCTGTCACATATCGAAACCGCAAGCGATCCCACTAGCCACGAGACGCGCAGGGGACAACATACAAGCGACGGAAGAGAAAGTCCACCTATCACAACCAGGCGTCACAGAAGTTCAACTTTCGCTGGTTGACATGCAGTATTCGGCTTGCCCAAGAGCAATACGGCATCCTTTCGCCACGAAAGCGAGGTTCATGTTTTCGGGGGACCAACATATCGCAGGAGTTGCATGTTGGGCTTGCGGTATTAGCACTTAGTAAGCCCAGAGGTGCCATTTAGATTGGTCGATCGGACTGGTGATCTGGCGGGATAGGCCATCAGCAACAGGTACGCACGATCATAGCAGGGTACGAAGATAGACAAGGGAAGAAGAGCTTGGCGACAGCAGCAGACAGGGGGAGCGCAAGCGCGCCAATGTCGAAGAGTTCGATGGTGAATGCGAAGCCTCAGTGCAGGATGCAGCGGGGATTGCGACGTCTGTGAAGTTCAGAGGCGCCTGAGTTTGGCTGATGGACGGGCTTGTGCTTGCCACCGGTTGTAAGTGTGGCCTTGACGACGGCAATGCGACATGGTGACGGCAGACTTTCGGTCGTAACCTGTGTGTGCTCTGATGGGTAGAACGACGAACCGGTGTACGGGGGCATCGAGTGTTTGCGAAGGCGTCGGGACGAACGTGGGCAATGTCAGGTGTCATTTGAGACGCGACACGACGCGTCGGCGTCGCGTCGCGTCGTCGCTCCCGTGGGAGGTACCTTAGGTACGCTAGGTGTGGAGTTGCCAGGCTGAGGTACCTGTGGGCTGCCCACAGGTTCCTAAGCAAGCCAAGGCGCTAAGGGCACCCATCCTCCCAGAAGGTGCTGCTAACAGTTACTTGCACTAACTCGCCCATACCACTTCCAACGCAGAAAGACCCTGCCTGGACTTGGACGGAAATGCCTGTACGTCACCAGCTTATCATCATCACACGAGGTACTCACCTCATCTTCGTAGAATAACAATTTCTTCCGCACGATTAGTGTTGCGACTACGAAAACCACACTTTAGCTGGAATTGCAGCGGCCTCAAAGTCTTTTTAGCCTCCTTCGAAAGTGCGCAAGTCCTCTTGCCTCTTGCACCTCTGCCACTCTTGATCAGACTCCAGCAAGCAACAACGTCCTCGCTCAGAAACGCGGGGTTGTACCCCGACCATCCTCAAAAGCTACTACTCCGGTGGGAGTTTCCTTCCCCGTCAAATGCTCCTAGTGGGGGGTTCCTCAGCCCTGCCGGAAACCTCCTTCCAAGCTAGGCTCCCTCTTTCTACTTTTATCATAGCAGCACGGCGGAAATAGAAGGCACATTACGTTCCAGGCTCTTGCCTCTTCTGCATCTATCCTTCCTCCCCCCGTAAAAAAAAAATAGTACCATCCATTACTAACCGAGATCTTGTCGATAATTTTGAAACCAGCCGACAGAGACTCGAACAACGCTTCTGACAGCAGATTCTCCGGGGTTCCACGTCTTTAGCAAAGCTTGCGTACGTCATCAGCTCGTATCGAGATCGGGCAACGACGAGACGAAACGCAATGCCTCTGGAACTCAACGCCCAGGAAAGTACACCATCCAATCCCATCACCTCTTCTCATGACACCGTATGTCCCACCGGGTCCATCTCGAACCCCTCACGCCAATCAAAGCAGCCCCGAGCTCTTCGCTCAACTTGCCAATCAGGTCATTCGGCTCGGCGCCACAGAGAGGACTTCAGGCTCTCCTCACAATCCGGAACCGCACATGGCGTCCATGAAGACCGCTCTGGTCGCGAACGAAGAAGCGTTGCTTGCGATTATGGACCGCACTCTAATGGGCATCGACGGTGCTCCTGCTACAGGAGAGGGAACCGCACCCCACAACACTGGCAATCCTGCCCTAGGAGGCAGGTCATCTGGAAGCCTCAGCAGCAGGCCTACCGCAAACGATCGAGCGAGGAAAGACGCGTATAGAGTAATTGAGCCTAACCTTAGAACTGGGAGGGGCGCTGTAATATGGTTACGTAAATCGTGGAAAGACTGGCTTCTGGGAAGGGTTTTATAGCTCTCATAGTAGATTTCGGATTGATGCAGTAGCTAGGATGCACTGTAAGTGGTGTGTCGGGGAGAACACATCACCAGGGCGGCTGAAGGTGGTGGCCAGCCTGCTTGTGGCGGGTAAGTACGGGAGGTATGGTTTGGTATGGACTTTTGCTATCCGGGCGGTAGTTTGTAGGGAACGAGGCGAAACTTCACTCATCATAGCCAATCAATCTTTCGGCGTCAATCACGCAGCCAATTGTGCACAACGTAACGTTCAGATGACTACGCGCGCAAAGATGTCAATTCCGTGAAGTCGTCGGATGCGCACGAAGTCGTCTATTCAATAGCGCGCGCGAGGGTGTTGAGCTGCGCGCAAAAGCCCGCTATCACGCAGGGTGGGTGAGGTTGGCTAGCGTTCAACATATACGAATCGTAGTGCAACTATGCGAAGTGTGAAGAAGGAAGAAACTGTAGGGCGGGGCTATGCGCGTGAGAAGGTTTCAGATGGTAGTCGGCTGGGTGTGGAGACAGCACCACTACCACCACCACAACCCCACTTATTAGCTAAGCGGCCAGAAAGCTTTAGTAGGAGCCCTGGGGGCAGGTTTAGACTTAGAGAAATTAAGCATAATTATTAGTAATTAACAATAGCGCCTAGATTCGGATTTTTCGTCGACTTTAATTTAGCGATACTATAATTAATTTTAAATTAATTTATTTCTCTCTCTATATAATAAATTCTCCTCTAAATAAGTATATATATAACGAGCTAAATTTTCTATATATAAAGAGGTAATTATAGTAATATAATTTTTAACTAAAGATTTCTAATATAACCCTAAAGAAATTATAAACTAATTTTTAATATAATAAATATTTTTCCCTCTCAAACTATACTAATATATTTATATTATGATAGGAGGTTATTTAGCGAGAAAAATATAATAAAGATAGCTTTAATTAATACTAACTAAATTAAACTATAAGTAAAGCTATTTGTCTCTCTAATAACTATATAATTTTACTATATAATAAGTAGAATATAAAGTAACTATAAAAAGTATATAAAAAACATTTAGTAGAATAAAAAAAAAAGTAACTATAAATTTCTTATATAAAATAACTTAAAGTAAATATTAACCTCTCTTAAATATCTCTATAAGAGTAAGTTAGTAAAAAAGAGCAGAGAGTAAATAAAATAACTATAGAGTAACTAAAACTTAATATAAAAATAACTAATAATATTACTTTATTAAAAAGTAAGTATAAGATAAATAAGAGTAATACTAAAATAGTAGCTATATAGAGAAAAAGATATAAATATAAGTAGATTATAATAATAAGCTAGATAAAAATAATAATAGAAATAAATATATATTAAATATTAATATAGAATAAATAAAAATATATAAGTGAGAAAGTAATATAAATATTTAATATAAATAATAAAAATAGAAGTATAAAACTTAAAGTAGCTAAAAGGAACAGAGGTAATATAATAAGCTATATTTAGGAGCATAACTATATTATTTAAACTATAATGTAGATATATAAGCTTAATATTTATAAAAGTAATATAAGAAATTATATAAGTTAGATAAGTAATAGTAAAGTAGAAGAGAAAATATATTTTAAATAACATTTAGTGAAACTTAAACTATATATACTGAAGTATAAAAATAGATAATAATAGTAGATAATTAGAAATATTGTATTTACTAATAAAGGTAGCTAATATATATATTAAAATAATTAATATAATAATATAACTTGAAAGAAAATAGCTTAAAGTTTACTACTAAGAAACTTTAAAGTATAACATTTATAAAAGTTATATTTAAGGGGTTTTTAACTTTAAAAACCTCTAAATCCCTATAAAAGCTACAAAAAATTATTAAGTTTTTAAAATAATTTATACTTAAGAAACTATGTAACCTAAGTATATTATATAAAAGAAAGCTTATTAGAAAAATAAAGAAGATTTTATAATAATAATATAATAATAAAAGAGAAAGATTTAAAGATTTCTATTTAAATATAGATAGCTTATTTAGAAATAGTAGGAATAACACTTCTTATAGCTAAATATAAAAAGAAAACTTAAAAAAGACTTTAAAAGAGAAATATATATCTTAAAAAGTAGTATAGTAGATAAGCCTTTTCTATGAAGAATATAAAGTAGAAATCTAAAAAAGATATTTTTATAAAATAGTTTAAAAATAAACCTATTAGAAAGAAATTATTTTTAAATAGAGAATAGATAGATAGAGAAATATTAAGAAGAGTATTTAAGAGAAAAAGAAGATTTCCCTAAAAAGAAAAAGAAATTTATAACTACTTATTATAATAATAATAATAATAGTAATATTTTAAGAAAGGAGAAGTTACTTTTTAGTTTAAAAGCTAGTTATATATAATATCTTAGTAGTTTATTTAATTTAAAGTAGAGAAGGTAGTAGTAGAAAAAAAAGATAGATATAGCTAAATAAAAAGTATTTTAGCTAGGGATAAGTATAGTTTATAAACTTCTCTCTTTTTAATTTTATATTAGAATTTAAGCTTTATAACTAAGAGGTCATTAGTATTAATTAATTATTTTAATCTATTAATCTTTTTTATTTCTTTTAATATATATTTAGATAAGATATTACTTAATAATCTCTATTTCTCTTAATTTATTACTTATTATCTACTGAAGTTATTTTTTAGCTACTAAGTATTAAGCTTAGAGAAAGCTAACAGTAAATAACTTTAATAGATAAAACTATATTTAATATTATTTTAGAAGATTTTAAGAAGTTAGTTTCAGACTATAAAATAGCTTTAGTTTAGTAGATAGATAGATTTAATCTTTATTCCTCTCCTCTTTAGATATTATTATTAACTATTCTAATTAATCTTATATTTATATTAATAGATTTTATATTTATAAAACTACTAAGGATTTCTCTATTTATTATTATTTTAAACCCTTTTTTAACTACTATATCTTTATTCTTATTAAAGCCTCTATTTTTATTTTTAGTAACTTAGATAACTTTTAAAGTTTAATTAAGATCTATTTTCTAATTTAAGCTAATTAGAATAAATCTTTTCTAAGTAAGTAGGCTATAAAGTATTACTTTTTTAAGATATAATTAGATTTTTATAAGAGAAGAATTTCTTGACTATATTAAAACTTTAATTAACTAGATAAATTTTAATTCTAACAATATATTTAATTATTAATATTTATTAAGTTTCTAAATCTACTTCTATAAAGAAGTATAAAAGTAGTTTAAAGCTTGAAAAAAAAGATAATTATAAGAATTAGAATAAGTTTAGCTAACTTTTTATATAAAGATTTATTAAAAAAGATAATATCTAAAGATATACTATAGTTATTTAAGGTATAATATTCTTTAAGTAAAGGTTTAGAGAAATAATATTAAGTTTTTAAAAATAAGCTATAAATATTAGATATAGAATTCTAACTAAATATAAAAAGATATTTATTTATAAAGTCTTGAAATTTATATTAAATAGTAAAAAAGATTATAATATTTAAAGCTATATATTTAATTAGTTTTATTTTAAAAATATACTTTCTAACTATAGATACTTTATAAAATATATATTTAACATCCTAAAGAAGACTATTGAAAGATATTATACTTCTAATTATATCTTTAATTTTAATAACTCTAACTTAGAAGAAGATCTTTGAAATAACTCTATAGTAAGACTTATTAAGTCTATAAAATATAGTTAAAAGAAGATAATACAAAACTTAATAAGATAATATTATAAGTTTTTATATAGGATATATATTAAAATAGCTAATAGAACTACTCTCTCTATAATATATCATATTATATAAACCGATCCTAAAGATCTAATTTAACTTTAGAACGTAAGTATTAGTATTTTAACTATATATATTAGAGATATTATACTTCTAACTACTTATTAGTAAGGAATTATTAAAAGTTTACTAAGAATAAGTCTACATAGAAATAGAATAAAACTAAAATAATTTATTAATATAGAGAGTAGTTTAAGTTTAAAGTAGGGGAAAGAAAAATAAACTTTAGATTTACTCTAACTAAAATGCTCTCTAAATTTTTCAATATAACTTATTAGCTATTAGAAAGCTTAGATATAGTAATAAATATTAGCTCTTCTAATATTATTAATAATTATAATAGTAGTATAATTCTAGCTATATATTAAGACTTTAATTTAAATTTAAAGCTATCTATATATAACTAATATTCTATCTTCTAAACTATAAAGCTTATCTCCTCTATGTTTATAATATAAAGTAATATTAATTTTAAAACTTTTATAGTAAAGAGAAATTATAGAGAAGCTTTTCTTAAAATAAGTAATATAAATAACGAATATATAAAATATTCAATATATTTTAGGAACTAAGAAGCTATATAAGATTAAGTTTTTAATAGAAACTAAAATGTAATACTAATAAGAGAAGTAATATAAAAATACTACTAGTAGTAGTATAATAAAGAAAATATAGTTTATAAAAGTAAAAGTTCTCCTAGATATAACTTAAAAAATAATATTAGCTAAAGCTATTAATATAAAAATAGCTTTATTTTATTAATATATTAAAATAAATTATCTACTTTATTATTTTGAATTTAATAAAATAAATAAAGCTATAATTTAATTCTCTTAGATAGTAATTTAGATTATAATTATTATAACTTTAAAAAACAGCTCACTAAAAAGCTTATTACTAGAAAAATCTATAGATTTAATCTAATTAGAGAAATAAAAATAAGTAAGATTTCTAACTTTAACTTCTATTAAGCTTTAAGTAATATAGAGACTAAGATAAATACTATATAACTTTTCTAATACTTGTTAAATATATATATAAAAGTTATTTACTTTTTTTAATAAGATCTAACTAAATTAAAGAAAGAGAAATTAAAAAAGCTAATTTAGAACTTCTATTAGTATTTCTTAGTTATAAATATATCTACTAACTTTAAATATTATTTTTAAGACTAAAGATATAATAATTATTTATATTTTAATATTACTTATAAGCTAAATAATAAAGTTTCTTTAAGTTTAAGATATCTAAATAGAATTATAAATTATGTTTAAAATAGTAATATCTTTTTTAATTTAGGGTTTACTTTAGATATTATTAGCTTAATTTTTTATAGAGAAGAATAACTTTATGTAGACTTTTATAGTTTAGCTAATAACTATTCGCTTAGCTAATAATAATATTACTATAGTTTAAGAATATAAAATACTTAAAGTTATAATTAGAAATATTTTAATATATATCTAAGCTATTATTATTAGACGGTTTAATAAATAGAACTTACTCTTTAGTAAATAATAATATTATTAGCTGCTAGCCTTATATTGTGAAATTTAACTAGTATTAACTATAAAAGCTAGACTAGTCCTCTCACCCTCTACTAATAACCTTTAGGTTATATAACTACTTAGACATTATCTTCACCTCTACGCTCCTCTATTAAACTTTAAACATTATAATAAGCTAAGTTAACTACTCTTTTCTAACTACCTCTATCTCTATTAGTCTCTTTTATCTCTTAAGGCTTCTCTAAGTTATACCTACTCTTTACGCTATATTTAATCTGCACCTATCTTTTAAGTCTCCTCTACTATTTAGACGTCTATACTGCTAAGAGCTAGTAGTTAGAGGAAACTAAAGAGTTTATAAAAAGGTGTATATTGCTTAAGAGGAAGTTACCCTCCTAAGCATCCTTAAATTATAAGCTTATGAGGCCTATACTAGTTATATAACCTACTCCCTTAGTAAAGCTTATTAAAGGGGCTATATAAAGTAGAGGATATATTATAAAATAGATTATTATATACCTCTTTAGCTATAAAAATAGCTAAAAATGCCTTATATATATATAAAATACTTATAAATTAAAAGTAATATATAAAGACTAATTATATATAGAAAATTAGAAATATCCTCTTAAAAAAGAATAGCTTAAAAACTTATTCTCTATAGTGTAGTTAAAAGAACTTTAATAAGTCCCTCTTAACTTATAATATATTTAGTTAGTTTTATAAATGTATAAAATATACTAACTTATATACCTATATTTATATATAAAGGTAGCTATCTAATTAAAAAGTAAATAAAGAGGAAAACGTTCCTTAAAGCTATATATAAGATCTTTTTTTCCTTATATATTCTTTTTATATTTCTTATAAGTATCTATTTTACTCACTTCTCTTTCTATTTTTTATAACTATATTTAGAATATTTTTATAAAGCTTTATACTACTTCTTAAAAGTATTTCTATATATATTTCCTTCTTTATATACTATTCCTATTATTCTTTATAAATATACTTAAAATATCTCTTAAGACTTTTAGTAATAACCTATTTTTAGTATAAAGTAAAAACTATACCTCTTAGAAGTAATATAAAACCTTTCTATATATTTAAGTAACTACTAAGTAAACTATTACTAAGCCTAAAGAAAACTATAGAGATTATAAATATTTAAATTATTACTTTAAGAGAATTTTATTAACTATTTATAGTTCTCTAAAAGCTAGAGCTTATTAAAGGCTATTTATTAAACTTCTTCTTTTTTAAAAAAGATTAAAAGAGAACTTATAAAAGTTCTAATAATAAAATCTTTATTAATATAACTAAATATTAGACTAACTTAAGAGATATTATTTTAGAAAACCTAGTTATAGACTAAGATTCTTATAAGCTATTTCCTTCTATCTAATTATACCCTCACTTTTATAGAAATATTATTACTATTAAGTCTTTTAAGAAGTTTATCTCTATTTATAATAATTAGTTTCTAAGAAACTAGCTTACTTAGAAATTTACTACTACTTAAACTAATAGTTCTTATAAAATAAGCGCTTAGTTTATTAAGTTTGATATTAATAATAAGGAGGATACTAATAGTAGTTTATTTTACTCTTTTAATAATATTTCTAAGTATTGTTTTATTTCTCTTAAAGAGTAGAACTAAATCTAAGAGGGTTTTTTTTATTAAAACTTAGGAATCTTTCTCTTACTTATGAGAAATATAAAACTAAATCCTATTTTAGAAGTTATTACTAAAATACCTCCTCTTTATTAATAATAAAAGTATAAAATTAAATATAAATTTATTAGTTTCTTTTTATAAGTAAAACTAATTCCTCTTTAGTAATTATTACTTCTTAGAAAGCTATTCTAACTAATTATAAAAGTAATATTTTCTTATCTTTAAAGAAAAATAGTATATTTTATAAAGCTGTATTTATTTAGAAGCTAATCTCCTCTTAGGTATTTATAGCCCTCCTCTTACTAGTATTAACTAGAATTACTATTAAAGTAAGCTCTATGAATACTAATATCTTATATATACTATTAGTAACTTATAAAGAAATAAATACTACTTCTATATCTATATATCTTATATAGAATATTATAATTAATATAAATAAACATTTTATAGTTTCTATTATATTATTCCTCTTAAGCTAAAGCTTTTAAGAGATATAGTTTATATTAAAATTGTGACGATCTTTCTTATAATACGTCCTCTGCTTTACGTAGCCTCCTTAGTAAGCCTTACTAAGGGAGCAGGTTATATAACTAGTATAAGCTTTATAAGCTTATAATTTAAGGACGCTTAGAAGAGTAACTTCTTCTTAAGTAATACACGCTTTTTTATAAACTCTTTAGTCTTTTCTAACTACTAGCTTTTAGTAGTTATAAGTTTAGTTTATTAAAACTTTAATTTTACTTTTTATTACTACTAGAATATTTTATAGAGTAAGTAGATCTCTCTCTTCTCTTTCTATATTTTTACTTATTTATAACTACTTTTTTTTATACTTTATAAAATATCTCCCTCTTTTACTAAAACTTCTAAAATTAACTCTTATTTTAAAAATATATAAGTTAAGTTAAAGACTTATAAAAACTAACTAGTTTAGTTTAACTATTTTAAAGTTACTTTTATTATATTTAACGTCTAGGATTCTATTAACCTTAATAGACTTAATATACCCATTTTTAGAAATATAAGTAGAATAAATATTGTATCTCTTTAGGATTATATTAATATATTTAATAAAAAGAAATAGAATATTTATAAAAAAGACCTTAAAAAATAGAAAATAAATAGGATTTAAAAAGAAAAGTAGTTAAAAGTAAGTAACTTTTAATAATAATAAGAATTTAGTAAAAATAAGGTTTTTTAAATTTTAGTTTCTCTTATATTTATACGTTCTTTAATATCTATATATTCTACTATATTTATATATACCTCTATACTTCTATATCTTTAATTTCCTCTTAAGTCTATTAAGCTAGTATTAATTATACTTATAGATCCTCTCTTTTAAATTAGATATAGAATATTTATTAAATAATAGTCTATTTTAGTAACTAAAATTTAAGATAACTAGAAGACTAAAGAATAGCTCTTAAAATAGATCTAAAGCTAGGTTTTTATAAGTATTAATAAGAAACTTATAAATATAGTTAAACTTTAGATTTTAAAAAGATTCAATAAAAACTATATTTTATCTAGGCTTATATTAAAATATAAAATACTACTTCTACTTAAGTTATATACTCTAAATATTTCTAAGTTATAAAAAAGTATAAATCTTACTTTAGGATTATCTCTTTTATAAAAACCTATAGACTAAACTATTTTAAATACTAAAAGTAGTAAATTATTCTCTCTTTAAATAGTAGTTAAAATAAACTTATAAAAAGTAATTTAGCTATAAAAACTATTATAAAAGAGAACTACTTAAGGATTTTTTATAAAACTACTAATACTAATATTAGCTTAATAGATTTTTATAATAAGTAGATTAACTACTACTATTAAGTATTAATTTATAAGATTTTAAAAGTTTAAAAAGTTTTTATAGTTAAATAATTTTTATAAACTATTAAGGTATAAATTATTTTTAATTAAGTATAAAGAATAATCTAAGATCTTATTACTTATAAAGAGAAATTCAAACTAATTTCTAATTTTAAAGATTATATAAAGGTTTTTATAAAGATTATCTACTTAAACTTTTAATAGAAGAAGTTTAAAATTAGTAGAGTATTTATGATAATTAGAAGTAGATCTAATAACTTATAAATCTTAAGCTTAACCTTAAGAGGATCTAATTCTAAAGGACTAAAGTCTAAAGATAAAAAGTTATAGAAGTCTAGAGATACTTAAAAGGAAGTTAAAGAATGTTTATACTAGGAATTTATTAGTAAAGAATAAGCTTTATAATATACTTAGTTTTCTAAAGATTATATAAAAATTAAGCTTATATTAATAAGTAAAATAACTTACTAGCTAACTCTAAAAGTTACTATTAAAATTTAGAATAATATTAAGATTAAGGTTTTCTTAAAAAAATAGAAACTAATCTACTAAAACTTTATAAATAAGAAATAGTTTAAACTAGAGGATATTATAAAAGTAAAGAAATATATTACTAAGAGTAAATTATACCTTAGTAATATAGTTATTATTATATTTACTCTATTATATATAAGTTTAGCTACTTCTAAGTAGTTTAAAGAGAGATTTAGATCTATTTTTAATATAAATAGAGAGACTAATAGCTTTTTATAGTTCTCTATAATTTATAATACTATAGTTTTAAACTATACTATTAATAATTTAAGCTATCTATAAGATTATAAACTTCTTAAGAAATTTAAAAAAGTTATTATAGGAAGTTATATTTTTATAGTTTATAGAGTAAATATAAGAGTTTTTCTAAAAGTTTTTTATAAGCTTAATAGAGAACTAATAGAGGATTTTAGTCTTAAGAATATATTCTATATTAAGGGATTTAAAACTAATATTATTTTAAAATTATCTTTTAAGAGTACTAATATCTAGCTAAATAGATATACTAATAAGATCTACTATAAGGAGGCTAGAGCTTTATTTTAAATACTTATATATATTGATAATATCTTATTTTTTAAATATAAATTTATTTCTAATTATTCTATTTTACTCTTATTATAAACCTATTTTAATATAAGCTACTTAGAAGTTATAAATACTACTTAATTAGTAGTAGTAACTTTTTAGAAATAACTTTTTTATAACTTTAAGCTTATATATAAAGATAATACTAATTTTTTATACTTATAAACTAGATATTTTAGCTAGAAAGCTTTTAAGTATTTAGTTTAAAACGCTTAAGAAGTTAGAATTAAAGGACTAACTTATTTAAAGTATAAAGATTATTTTATTACTTATATATAATAAGTTATTTTATAAGAACTATTTAAATCTAAAAGTAAACGCCTATACTAGTATATTTCTTAAAACCTATTTAACTATTTAAAAGCTTACTTAGGAGTTTTATAGTTTCTTATAATTAGAGATAAATATATAGGAAAGCTTTTTAGGTTTTATTTTAGAAATAAAACTTACTATAAAATCTTCTAAATACTATAAACCTTTAAAGACTAGGTTTTTAAGTAAAAAGAACTCTTTATTTATAAAATAAAATAAAATATTAATAGATCTATTATTATAATTTAAAGAATAACTAAATACTAGCAATAAGTTTAGGAAAATAGTATTAATATTAAGCTTTCCCCCCTTTATATAAAAGAGCTAATTAGTAGGAGAGAGAAAGTAGAAAAAGAAGTAATTATATAAAGTATATAGATACTAAACTTAGTAAGACTTCTACTTAAACTATAAAATAAATCTATATTTATAGGTATTTTTCTATATAATATAAATCTCTATATATTAATAAACTAGAAGTTTCTTAATAAAGTTAAAGAGGAATAGTTTAAAGAATATCTTAATATATAGGTTTTAGTTTATAGTATACTATAGAACTTTAAAACTTAACTTTAATAAAGAGAGATATATATTTATACTTATAAAGTATATATTTTTAAGAAAAAAAGAAAAAGAGAGATAAAAAGGAGAGAGTTTAAAGTAGTTTTATATAGTTATATTAGATATTTTATAAAATATATACGAAATATATATAACTTCTATAGAATTTAAGTTTTAATACTTAAGAGAGTTATTATTTTATGAAATATTATATTTAATAAAAGTAAGTTCTATTTAAAAAAAAATACTAAAGAAAGTATAGAACTTATAGATATAAAAGCTATTATAGAGGATATAAAGGAATTACTTTTAGCCTCTAATATATTTATAAGCTTTAGTATCTTAGATAAAAATGATTTTATAATTAATAAAAGAATTATAATATATTAGTTACTATAAAGTATAGAAAATAGAAAGACTATACTTAAAACTACTTAATATAGTTTTCTTTCTTTTAAGTAGTTTTTTAAACTTAAGAATTAGTCTCTTAGAAGTACTTTTTTTAAATAAACTCTAAAGCTTTTAAGTAATAGAGGTTTTAAAAATAATATTACTACTACTATTTTAGAAACTTAAGAAAAGCTAGAAATAACTAGTAAAATAAAGTTCTTATTAAAAGATATAGAAAACTTTAGACTAATAAATATAAATAGCTTTTATAAAAATTTACTTCTTTTGAAAGATTAGCTTAACTTAAGAGATATATAAGAAGAAACTTCTAAGCTAAAATAAAAGCTCTTATATATAAAAAAGACCTATATCTAAATTTACTTTTATAAAGAGGGTAATCTCTAAAGTAAACTAAAGAGTACTTTTACTACTTATACTAATAATACTATTAATATAAAAAATAAAAACTATATAACTAATAAGTAGAAATAGAATAACTTCTTTATAGCTTTTATACTAAAAAATAGAAAACTATTAAGGAAAATAAAAGATTTTACTATATATTTTATAAAGTAGTAAAAACTAGAACTACTAAACTCTTAAGAAATAAAGCTTATAAAAGACTAATTTTAAACCTCTTTCTAACCTCTTCTTATAATCTAATAAAATATATTATATCTAATTACTACTACTCCTAAAAACTTAAAAAGAAATCAAAAAACTTCTAAAGTAGTTTTAGAAGTTATTTATTACTATATACTATAAGAAGTTTAAGAAGATTATTAATATTAAGATTTAAAAGGTTTTAAACTACTTAAGAGTATATTTAAAACCTCTCCCCTTAAAATAGGTTTTTACTTATAAGCTTAATATAAATAGATATTTTATAGATATAAAAGTATAAATTATTATAAAAGGAGACCTCTAACTAGAAAACTTTAAGAGTATCTATACTATAACTCTTACTTTGTAAACTTTTTAAGTTATAAGAGTAATTACTATATAATTTAACTATAAAGTATACTAATATAATATAGTTAATATGTTTTTAAATATAAAGATACTAAAGAGAGGAAATCTAGTTATTTATAAGATATTATAAAGTATTAAGAAACTTATTAAGTATTTAGATTTTCCTACTAGATATATTATTAAACTAAATAGAGCTCTATATAGCCTTTAAGATATATCTCTCTTTTAGTATAAAGAATTTAGCTCTACTCTTAAAAAATTTAGTTTATAGAGATTAAAAGAAGATTTCTATTTCTTCTAAAATTTTAACTAAAAAGTTATAGTTATTTTCTATATTAATAACTTTCTTATTCTATTTTATAAAAATAATAAGAATAAAGCTTAAAAAGTTATTAATAAGATTAAGAAAGAGTATAAGATTAAAAAATAGAAAGATATTAAATAGTATTTAGAAATAAGAGTTATAAAAAACTAAAAAACTTAAAAGATATTTTTAGTTTATAACTTATATATTAGAAAGATTACTTAGAAATTTAATTTATAAAATACTATATATCTATTAATACCTCTTCTTTAAATAGAACTTAAGAAGAATAAGAGGTAAATAATACTATAAGAGGTTAAAGTTTTTTAAGAGATAGTTAAGTTAATACTCTATATAGTAATACTTATAAAGGTAGATGTTATATTTATAGTAGTACTCTTATTTAGATTTCTCATAAATCTATTTTAAGAGCATTTAGCTACTATAAAATACACTATATAGTATTTATATTTATATAAGACTTAATACTTTGCGATTTGCTTTAGTATCTTAGGTAGTAAGCTTATAAGTACTTAGATCTTATTTATAGCTATAGATGCTTTATTTGATTATTTATAGCTATAGATACTTTATTTATAGATAATAAGATTATATAATAATCCTCATAAAGATACCTCATAATACTATTTAGAGGACTGATCTAATAGAAAGTAACTAAATAAGTAATAGTTATAACTTTAACTACTAAGGCGAAGCTTTTAAACTTAGTAGAGATAGTAAAAAAGATAGTAGCCTTTTAGAAGCTATTTAAAGATATTAAGCTTAAGCTTAGTAATATATAGAATATTCACTATAATAACTAGTAAATAATTAGACTTATTATAAGTAAAGGAGAGAGAATAAATACTTACTTAAGGTATATTAATATCTATAATATATAGTTAAAATAGAAATATTAAACGGAGAACTTTTAGGTTACTTATATATTAATAAATGAGATACTTATAGGTAGATTTATAAAAAACCTCTTATAAGTAAAATTTAAACACTTTTATTTACTCTTAAACTTTATAAATATAATATATATAATTATAATATATTTATAAAAATTATAGAAGTAAATAGGTTTCTCTTGTCTAATATAAAACCTAATAAAAACTATAAAAACCTAAAATAATTTTATAAGATCTAACTTTAGTAAGTTTAAATACTAAAAAGGATAGTTTATAAGCTAAATTAATACTATTTTATAAAATAGCTTATCTTATAAGGATTTCTATATCCTCTTAAGTACTATTAAGAGCGACACTTATAATATTTACTTTATTAATAGACGTATAAATAGATTATATAAAAAAGTTCTTTAGAGGATTAGATCTTATAAAAAGGATAAGCTTTTTAAGATTAGCTTTAGTAAGAGATAAGTTATATAAATTAAGTTTATTATAGAAAGTTTATATAAAGTTATAAGTAGTAATTCTTCTTAAATAAACAGAATCCTCTTAAAAAAAGTAGGACTTTATAAATAAGAGATATAAATAAATTCTTAAGAAGTAATAGGTTAATAGAACCTTAATAAAGGTTAAACTTTACTTTCTTAATAGAACTTTTAGTAAACTTAAAAAAAACTAAAGAATAATACTTCTAAATCTTAAAAGTAAGTTTCTAAAAAGAAGAGGTATTTAAAAACTTATAACGTTTTTAGTAAGAAATAGATATAGATTTATAAAAAGCTTATATCTACTATACTTTATAAAGGGGTTAGCTTATAAGATTACTCTTTTTACTTAAACTTTTGAAAAAATATAGATCCTTTAAGGAGTAACTTTTTAAAAAAGTATTTTAGAGTTATCTATATCTAAGTCTTTATAAGCTAAACTAAGAGATACTTAGAGAGGAGGAGTTATATAGTAAATATACTACTTTTTAGTAAAGAGGTTAGAAATTTTAGTTTTTTATAAGATTTTCTTAGCTTAATATTAGGATATCTTAAGCTTTATATAAGTTTTAATAAATAAAAGAGATAGGTTTTCTATTTTGTAAGCTATATTATTAATAAAGTTAGCTTAAACTTTAACTAAACTATACTTTTTATAAGCTTTAGACGTCTTATAAGCTTTAGATACTTTATAAGCTTTAACTTTACTAATAAACTAAGTTTTATTACTATGTTTCAACTTATATAACTTCTAAGTAAGTTACTAAGTAGAATATATATCTTTAAAAGACTTCTTATAAAGTTAGATAAATTATAAAAAAATAAATAAAAAGAACTAATTATTAGAGTATTATCTCTCTACTAACTAGTTAGTAAACCTATAAAATAGTAGATTTTAGTATAGACTATATCTCCTAAAAGTTTTAGCTTAAGAGAAATAATATAATAAAGATTATAAAATATTTACTTATACTAATTATAATATTTCTTATAAGATAACTAGATATAGAAGTAGTATTTATTTCTTTATAAATTACTAATAGTATATATAAAGTACTAGCACTTATAAGACTTATTCTAATAGTAATCTTAAGTAATATTACTGAGAAGAGGGCTATAAACGCCTAAGAAGAAATTAACTTCTAAGTAAATATAACCTTATAAGATATATTATCTTTGTTTAAAAATAAGAAGATATTACTTTTATAATTGGTTAGAATAGCTTTCTAGAAAGTAATAATTACTAAAAAGGAATTAGTTTTATTTATAAAAAAAACTAGTAAACTTATATTTAATTTTATATTTTTACTATTAGTAAAAAGAGGGTATTCTAGTAATAATTTCTAAAGTAAGATTTAGCTTTATATTTTTTATAAGTAGGAGAAACATTTCTAAATTCTAATAAGAAAGAACTTCTTAGATTTATTTCTACTTTTTAAAAGAAATAAAAGAATATTTAGGAGTATTACTAGAAGAGTAAAATAAATTATTATTAACATCCTCCTTATTATTAATATTAGACTTAATAGATTAAATACTTATTTTATAAGAATTATTAGTCTAAATAGTAGTAGACTTCTAAATAAGCTAGTTTCTTAGAAACTAATTATTATAAATAGAGATAACTTTTTTAAAAGACTTAATAGTAATAATATTCTTATAAAAGTAAGAGTATAATTAGATAAGAAGAGATAGTTTATAAAAATCTTAGTTTATAGCTAGAGTTCTTAAAATAATATCTTCTAAGTTAGTTTAATACTTAGTAGTATTAATAAAGACTTTATTATTGAAACTTTTATAAGTTTTCTCTTAGTATTTCTTAAAAAAAAGGAGTTTAATAAGTAGTTTTTAATAAGTTCTAGCTTTTAGAAAGCCATAAATAGTTAGTAAAATTCTCTTAAAGTTATAACTTAAGTATTTATAATCTTTATAATCTCTCTTAAGTTTAGTAATAGTCTATTTAGTAGTTATTTAGATATATAAAAAGGTTTTATACTACTTCTAAGAAATATAGTCTTTAATTAATATTAGAAGTAGCTTATTACTAGGGATTTTAGGAGGTATTTTAAGTATATTTATAAGGAATAATAGAAATAGAATATAAAGAAAGAAATATATATAGGAATATTTTAAAAAGTAGTATAAAGCTTTATAAGAGTGTTCTAGGTGTAGTTATAAAAAATAGAGAGAGAAGTAAGTAAAATAGATATTTATAAGAAATATAAAGGAGATATATAAAGAAAAGAAGGATTTTATATATAGCTTCTAAGAAATTTTTCTTCTTTATTTACTTTTTAATTAAATAGCTACTTTTAGTTATAAGTATAAATATATAAGTTAGTGCATTTTATATATTTATAAGACTAACTGAATATATTATAAGTTTAAAAGAGCTGATTAAAGTTCTTTTAACTATACTATAAGAAGTAGACTTCTAAGCTATTCTTTCTTAGGAGGATGCTTTTAATTTTCTATATATAATTAGTCTTTATATATTATTTTTAGTTTATAAGCGTTTTATACGTATATAAAGCACTTTTAGCTATTTTTATAGCTAAAGAGGTGTATAACGATCTATTTTATAATACGTCTTATACTTTATGTAGCCTCCTTAGTAAGCCTTACTAAGGGAGTAGGTTATATAACTAGTATAAGCTTTATAAGGTTATAATTTAAAGATACTTAAGAGGGTAACTTCCTCTTAAGCAATATATGCCTTTTTATAAACTCTTTAGTCTCTTCTAACTGCTAGCTTTGAGTAAAGATGTACTATTTTATAGGTCTACTAACTAGTTAGTAGAGAGATAACACTCTAGTAGTAAGTTCTCTTTATTTATTTCCTTATAATCTATCTAACTTTATAAGAAGTCTCTTCAAAATATATATTCTATTTAGTAACCTATTTAGAAGTTATATAAGTCTAAATATAATAATAAAACTAAGCTTATTAGTAAAGTTAAAGCTTATAAAGCGTTTAAAGTTTATAAAGTCTCTAAAGCTTATAAGAAGTATAGTTTAATTAAAGTTTAAGCTAACCTTATTAATAATATAGTTTATAAAATAGAAAACCTATTTCTTGTATTAACTAAGACTTATATAAAGCTTAAGATATCTTAGTATTAAGATAAAAAGATCTTATAAAAAACTAACATTTCTAATATCTCTACTAAAAGTAGTATATTTACTATATAACTCCTCCTCTTCAAACGTTTTCTAGCTTAGCTTATATAGATTTGAATATAGATACTTCTAAAGTACCTCCCTAGAAAGTTAGTTTTTAAAAGATCTATATTTTTAAATATTTAAATAAAGAGAGTAGTTTTATAAACTAACTCCTTTATAAAGTATAATAAATATAAGCTTTTTATAAGTCTCTAATATTATAAGTTCTTAAATACCTTTTTTCCTTTAAAAGTTTACTTTTAAAGTTTAAAAACACTATTCTTTAGTTTCTCTTTAGTTTATTAAAAGTTCCCTAAAAAAAATAAAACTTAACTTTTATAAAAGTCTTATTAACTTATTCTTTTTCAAGAATTCATTTATATCTTTTATTTATAAAGTTCTATTTCTTTTTAAAAAGGATTCTATTTACTTAAGAGAGATTACTATTTATAACTTTATATAAACTTTCTATAATAAGCTTAACCTATATAACTTATTTCTCACTAAAGCTAATTTTATAAAGCTTATCTCTTTTATAAAATATAATTTTCTAAAGAACTCCTTTATATGGTCTATTTATATATCTATTGATAAAATAGATATTATAGGTATTATTTTTAATAATATTCAAAAAGATATAGAAATCCTTATAAAGTAAGCTATTTTATAAAATAGTATTAGTTTAGCTTATAAGCTATCCCTTTTAGTATTAGAACTTATTTACATTAGATCTTATAAAACTATTTTAGGTTTTTATAGGTTTTATTAGGTTTTATACTAAGTAAAAAAAACCTATTTATTTCTATAATTCTTATAAATATATTATAATTATATATATGATATTTATAAGGTTTAAAAGTAAATAAAAATGTTCAAACTTTACTTATAAAAGGTTTTTTATAAGTCTATCTATAAATATTTTATTTATTAGTATATAGGTAACCTAAAAGCTCTCTTTTTAATACTTCTATTTTAACTATATATTATAGATATTAATATACCTTAAGTAAATATTTATTCTCTCTCTTTTATTTATAATAAATCTAATTATCTACTAGTTATTATAATAAATATTTTATATATTACTAAGCTTAAGCTTAATATCTTTAAATAGTTTTTAAAAAGCTACTATTTTTATTACTATCTCTACTAAGCTTAAAAGCTCTACTTTAGTAGTTAAAGTTATAACTATTACTTATCTAATTATTTTCTATTAAATTAGTCTTCTAAATAGTATTAAAAGGTATCTTTATGAAGATTATTATATAATCTTATTATTTATAAATAAAGTATCTATAGCTATAAATAAGATATAAATATTTATAAGCTTACTTCTTAATATACTAAAGTAAATTGTAAAGTATTAAGTTTTATATAGGTACTATATAGTATATCTTATAGTAGCTAAATACTCTTAAGATAGATTTATAAGAAATTTAAATAAAAATACTACTATAAATATAATATCTACTTTTATAAATATTACTATATAGAGTATTAACTTAACTATTTTTTAAAAAAGTTTAACTTTTTATAATATTACTTATTCTTTATTTTTTTAAGTTCTATTTAAAGAAAAACCGTTAATAGATATATAGTATTTTATAAGTTAGACCTCTAAGTAACTTTCTTAATATATAAGTTATTAATTAAAAAGATCTTTTAAGCTTTTTAGTTCTTTATAATTCTTACTCCTAAATACTATTTAATATCTCTCTATTTTTTAATTTTATATTCTTTCCTAATTTTATTAATAGCTTTATTCTTATTATTTTTATAAAATAGAATGAAAAAGTTATTAATATAGAAAATAACTATAACTTTTTAATTAGAGTTTTAAAAGAAATAGAGGTCTTTTTTTAAACTTTATAAACTAAATCTCTTAAGAGTAGAGCTTAATTCTTTATACTAAAGGAGAGGTATATTTTAAAAGCTATATAGAGCTCTATCTAGCTTAATAATATATTTAGTAGAAAAATCTAGATATTTTATAAGTTCTTTAATACTTTATAGTATTTTATAAATAACTAGATCTCCTCGCTCTAGTATTTTTATATTTAAGAATATATTAACTATATTATATTAATATACTTTATAGTTAAATTATATAGTAATTACTATTATAACTTAAAAAGTTTATAAAATAAGAGTTATAGTATGAATACTCTTAAGGTTTTCTAATTAGAAGTTTTCTTTTATAATAATTTACACTTTTATATCTATAAAATATCTATTTATATTAAGTTTATAAATAAAAACTTATTTTAGAAAGAGAGGTTTTAAATATACTCTTAAGTAGTTTAAAACCTTTTAAGTTCTAAAATTAATAACCTTCTTAAGTTCTTTATAGTATATAGTAATAAATCACTTCTAAAACTACTTAAAAAACTTTTTAATTTCTTTTTAAGTTCTTAATAATAGTAGTAATTAGATATAATATATTTTATAATATTATAAGAGGAAGTTAGAGGGAAGTTTTAAAACTAATCTTTTATAAACTTTATTTCTTAAAAGTTTAGTAGTTTTAGTTTCTACTACTTTATAAAATATATAGTAAAGTTCTTTACTTTTCTTAATAGTTTTCTGTTCTTTTAGTATAAAGGTTAAAAAGAAGTTATTCTATTTCTATTTATTAGTTATATAGTTCTTATTTTTTATAATAATAGTATTATTAATACAAATAGTAAAAGTACTTTTTAGTTTATTCTAAAAACTACTTCTATTATAAAAGTCAATCTAAGTATAAGTCTTCTTTATATATAAGCGCTTTTATTTTAACTTAGAGGTTCTTTTTTATATATCTCTAAAGTTAAGCTAATTATTAAGAAAAAGTAAATTCTTATAAAAGCTATTTATATCTATAAGTTTAAAGTTTTCTATATCTTTTAATAGAAACTCTATTCTATTAGTTATTTCTATCTTCTCTTAAGTTTCTATAATAGTAGTAATAATTTTACTTCTAAAACTATTATTATTTAAAAACTTTAGAGTTTATTTAAGAGGGATACTTCTAAAAAACTAACTATTAAGTTTAGAAAACTACTTAAAAGTAAAAAAAACTATACTAAGTAGTCTTAGATATAGTTTTTCTATTTTCTATACTTTATAGTAACTAATATACTATAATTTCTTTATTAATTATAAAATTATTTTTATTTAAAATACTAAAGTTTATAAATATATTAGAAGCTAAAAGTAATTCCTCTATATCTTCTATAGTAGCTCTTATATCTATAAGTTCTATATTTTCCTCAGCATCCTTTTTTAAATAGAATTTACTTTTATTAAATATAATATTTTATAAGATAATAACTCTCTTAAGTATTAAAACTTAGATCTTATAGAAGTTATATATATTTAGTATATACTTTATAAGATATCTAATATAACTATATAGAACTACTTTAAACTTTTTTCTCTCTATCTCTTTTTCTCTTTCTCTCTTAAGAATATATACCTTATAATTATAAATATATATTTTTCCCTAATAAGACTTAGTTTTAAGGTTCTATAGTATATTATAAGCTAAAGCTTATATATTAAAATGTTCTTTAAACTATTCCTTTTTAACTTTATTAGAAGACTTCTAGTTTATTAATATATATAGACTTATATTATATAGAAAAATATTTATAAGTATTAATTTATTTTATAACTTAAGTAGAAGTTCTATTAAGTTTAGTATCTATATACTTTATATAATTACTTCTTTTTCTACTCTCTCTCCCCTACTAAATAGCTTTTTTATATAAAAGGGGGAAAGCTTAATATTAATACTATTCTCTTAAGCTTATAGCTAGTATTTAGTTATTCTTTAGATTATAATAATAGATCTATTAATATCTTATTTTATCTTATAAATAAGAAGTTCTTCTTACTTAAAAACCTAGTTCTTAAAGGTTTATAATACTTAGAAAACTTTATAATAAGTTTTATTCTTAAACTAAGACCTAAAAAGCTTTTCTATATATTTATTTTTAATTATAAAAAGCTATAAAGCTCCTAAATAAGCTTCTAAGTAATTAAATAGATTTTAAGAAATATATTAGTATAAATATCTACTTTTAGATTTAAATAATCCTTATAAAATAACTTATTATATATAAGTAGTAGAATAATTTTTATACTCTAAATAAGTTAGTTCTTTAATCCTTATTTCTTAAGTATTTTAAACTAAATACTTAAAAGCTTTTTAGCTAAAATATTTAGCTTATAGATATTAAAAAAGATATTATCTTTATATATAAGCTTAAAGTTATAAAAAGGTTACCCTTAAAAAGTTACTACTACTAATTCAGTAGTATTTATAACTCTTAAGTAGTTTATATTAAAATAGGTTTATGATAAAAGTAAAATAGAGTAATTAGAAATAGGTTTATATTTAAAAAATAGAATTATTAATATATATAAGTGTTTAAAGTAGAGTTTTAGGCTCTCTATAGTAGATCTTATTAGTATATCTATCTAGCTAAATACTAATGCTTTTAAGAGAAGATTCTAAAATAATATTAGTTTTAAATCCCTTGATATAGAATATATTCTTAAGAATAAGATTTTCTATTACTTTTCTACTAAACTTATAAAAAGCTTCTAAAAGAACTTTTGTATTTACTCTATAAATTATAAAAACTTAATTTATTATAGTAACTTTTTAAACTTCTTAAGAAGTTTATAATCTTATAAGTAATTTAGATTATTAATAATATAGTTTAAAGCTATAGTGTTATAAACTATAGAGAGCTATAAAAAGCTATTAATCTCTCTATTTATATTATAAATAGATCTAAATTTCTCTTTAAACTACTTAGAAGTAGCTAAACTTATATATAGTAGAGTAAATATAATAATAACTGTATTACTAAGGTATAATTCACCTTTAGTAATATATTTCTTTATTTTTATAATATTCTTTAGTTTAAGCTATTTTTTATTTATAAAGCCTTAAAAGATTAGTTTTTATTTCTTTAAGAGAACTTTAGTTTTAATATTATTCTAGATTTTGATAATAACTTTTAGAATTAGCTAGTAAGTTATTTTACTTATTAATATAAGCTTAATTCTTATATAATCCTTAGGAGACTAAATATATTATAAAGCTTATTTTTTACTAATACGTTTCTAGTATAAATATTCTTTAACCTCTTTTTAAATATCTCTAGACTTTTAAAACTTCTTATTTTAAGATTTTAGTTTTTTAGAATTAGATCCTTTTAAAATTAAGTTTAAAACTTATAAGTTATTAGATCTATTTCTAATTATTATAAATATTTTACTAATTTTAAGCTTCTTCTATTAGGAGTTTAAGTAGATAATTTCTATAAAGACCTTTATATAATTCTTAAAGTTAGAAATTAGTTTAAATTTCTCTTTATAAGTAGTAAGATCTTAAATTATTCTTTATACTTAATTAGAAGTAATTTAAACCTCAATAGTTTATAGAAATTATTTAATTATAAAAGCTTTTTAGATTTCTAAAATCCTATAAGTTAATATTTAATAATAATAGTTAATCTACTTATTATAGAAGTCTATTAAGCTAATATTAATATCAATAGCTTTATAAAGAATCTTTAAATAGTTTTATCTTATAATAGTTTTTATAGCTAAGTTACTTTTAATAAACCTACTTTTAAGTAACTTAACTACTATTTAAAGAGAGAATAATCTACTACCTTTAGTGTTTAAAATAGTTTAGTTTATAAGTCTTTATAAAAGAGATAGTATTAAAATAAGATATATATTTTTCTATAACTTAGAAGTATTTAAAGTATATAACTTAAGTAGAAGTAATACTTAGTATCTTAATATAAATTGAAATAAAATATAGTTTTTATTTAGTCTATTTAAGATCTTAAGCTTAACTATGTTTATAAGTTTTTTATTAATATTTATAAGAACCTAGCTTTAGATATATTTTAGGAGCTAGTCTTTAGTCTTCTAATTATTTTAAACTTTAGCTATTAAAATAGACTATCATTTAATAAATATTATATATCTAACTTAAAAGAGGGGATTCTTAAGTATAATTAGTACTAGCTTAATAAATTTGAGAAAAAGTTAAAAATATAAAAATATAAAAGTATATATAAATATAGTAAAGTATATAGATATTAAAGAATATATAGATATAAGAGAAGTTAAAACTTAAGAGACTTTATTCTTATTAAATTCTTATTATTATTAAAAGTTATCTACTTTTAACTACTTTTCTTCTTTAATTTTATCTACGTTCTATTTCTTAAAGTTTTCTTTATAAATATTCTGTTTTTCTTTATTAAATATATTAATATAATCTTTAAGAGATAAAATATGTATCCTACTTATATTTCTAAAAATAAGTATATTAAGTTTATTGAAGTTAATAGAATTCTAAACGTTAAATATAATAAAAGTAACTTTAAGATAGTTAAACTAAACTAGCTGGTTCTTATAAGTTTTTAACTTAACTTATATACTTTTAAGATAGAACTTAATCTTAAAAGTTTTAGTAGAAGAGGAAAACATCTTATAAAGTATAAAAAAAGTAGTTATAAATAAATATAAGTATAGAAAGAGAAGAGAGAGATTTAATTATTCTATAAGATATTTTAGTAATAATAAGAGGTAAAATTAAAGAAACCCTATATTCTTATCATAAGAATATCATAATAGAAAATCAATATATAATTAGTATTATAATTTAAGGAACTTTAAATCCTATCTAAAGCATTAAAATAGGTATTAAATAGATTTAATATAAATCTAGCTACTTAATTTATTATAAAAGCTATATTAGGCCTAGTTTTTATTATTAGCTAGATTAAAGAGCCTACTTCTTATTACTATATCTATATATCTTATTTTATAGCTTAATTTTAATTTTTGGTTAATTTAAAGGTTAAATATATTAGTGTAATATATTTATATATGTTTTGTTTATTAAATATTTTAGTTATAACTTTATTATAATTATATAAGAATATAGTAAAACATTTTGTTTCTTTATTAATATTAATTTATTAGCTTAGAAAGGTACTAACCTTACTTATAGGTTCTAACTTTATTAATCTAGCTATTTTTATAGCTAATTCTTCTACTTCTTTTTTACGTCTTAATATTAAAATATTGTTAACGTAGTATAATAATATAACTTTAGTTATAGTATTAATTAAAACGCTATTATTATAAGAAAAGATAATAAATCTTAGTTTTGCTAGCTATATAGCTAAAAATTTATGCTATAGTCTAGGACTTTATTTAAGCTTATATAAGGCTTTTAATAATTTTAATACCTGTTACAGTAAAGTAGTTAATACTTATAGTTTAATTGAAGCCTTTAGCTATTAATCTAGCTTTATATTTAATAATATTTCTATTTCTATCTTTTTTCTTTTTATATACCTACTTAGTATTAAGTGGGGTTTAATTATTAAATAAATCAGTTAAGATCTACGTTTTTTATACTATTAACTTATTAATTTCATTATTAATAGCTTTTTCTCAGTCTAACTTATTAAATAAGTTAATTACTTATTTATAGATATTTAGATCGTTAATATTAGTATTTAATATTAGTATATTATTTAACTTATCTTCCTTATTATTATAATAATTAGTAGTAGATTTTTACTATTATTATTATTAATATTAATATCCTAATCCTCTATAGCTAATTTATCTACAGAGTGAGTATTAATATTTTCGTTATTAGTAATAGTATTATTATTACTAGGATTATCAAAAGTATTAAATATAAGGTTTATATCTATTACTTCAGTATTAATAGTATTATTATTATTAGTATTTTTTATATTATTAATATTCTTATAAGGGAAGTTACTTTCTATAATAACTAAAACCCTATATTAATAGGTTTAAATAGTAGATTTAGGCTTATTATATTATTATTAAGTTTATTTGTATAGTTAATATTTATATACCTCGATCTATTACATATAAGCATTTTATTAGTTAGAGTATTTAATATATTTATATTATTAGTATTATTTACTTTTAATACTCTAATAGGTAAATAATATAAATTATTCTTTTTATAAGCTTTAGTTATAATTTAGTTATTATTTTCAATAAAACTACTATTCTTAGTAAAAGTAGTAGTTATATTATTATAGATACTAAGAACTTTTCAGCTTATTAAATTTATGCTAATTTGAAGTATATATAAGTAGTTTTTAAGGAGTAGTTTAATATTAATATCTATAAATTTAATATAATAGTCTCTTTATTCTTTAATATTAGTTATTTTTGTTTTTCCCTAGTTTAATTATTCATTATAAGGTTTTAAAGATATAAAATAGTCTTTAGTAGTTATAATATATGCTTTTGTAGTAATATCTAATATAAATTATTTATATATATATCTTTTGTTTTAATATTACTACTATGATTTTTATTAGTTATAATAGTATGAAGTTTAGTATTTAGGGAATTTACCTTAATAGCTATATTAAAATCTTCTAAATAATTAGATAAATTATTATAATTATTAGTTTTATTAGATTCTAAATTAGAATCTAATATAGAGGCTTTAATATTAAAATCTCTAATAATAAGAGCCCTATTTAGTAATCTATTATTAACTTTATTATTAAGATCTTTAGATATATCCTAATTCTTAGAATTGAAAGCTAGATTTAAATAAAAACACTTATTAGTATTATAGCTAATAACTTTATAGTTATTATACTATAACCTCATAGTCCTTTTCTAGCTATTTTTACTTTTAGTTACTTTATAAAACTTATTATGAAAGTTATTATTTTTATAATATTTCCCTTTTTTATAAGTTTTATAATTAGTAACTAATATTTTTTTTTCTTCTTTTTTATAATTAATTCTTTTAGATATATTTATAATACTACTACTTAAAGTAGTTATAATATAAGAATCTAACTTATTTCTAAAGTATTAGGTAATGTTAGATATAAAATCTTTAAATATATTATTATTAAGCCTATTTAAAATCTAAGCTAATAATAAGTCTTTATAAATATCTAATTCTTAAGTTTCTAGTTTATTAGATATTTGTTTAGTTTTATTAATATAGTCTTTAATATTATTATAATTAGATAACTTATTATTTAGGAAATCTTAAAATAATATATTATTTAAAATAAATCCTTTAGGATTATCAGTTTCTTTTTATATATCTTATGTAGATTTAGTAATTTCTATATATTAGATTTATATGAGAAGACTATCTTATTAATAATAATATATTTATTATTATTTATACTAAAATAAAAACTATTTAATTCTTTATAAATAAGTTAAAATATAACTAATAGATATATAGAGGAATGGTTTAAAAGTTCTTACCAGCCCCCCTACCCTATAAATCGGCGACTGATTTCCTAATTAGGACTAGTGACCACCTATGCTAGCCTAATTAGGTTAGAGATGCTAATGCTTGCTTTTTTGAATATTGTAACGCTTGCTATGCATTATAAGTAATCTCTAACTTACTTACATTACTACTATATTATTATGCTGTGTTTGCTCTCTTTTTTTCCCTCTTTTTTCCTCTCTTTTTTCCTCATAATAGCGCTAAACTCTAAGCCTATATAGAGAGCTGTTATCCTCACGTTAAAGAGCAATTTTATAGGCTTCTTAACTACCTAAGTTGCTTAGATCACTAGTATTCTAATCTAAACTATTAATTTAATCTAGGTAAAGGCTTTTAAGAATAGTTTCAACCTAAATAGCTTATAGCTATATATTAAGTCTACTTATATTAATAATACTTACTGTAGTAGTAGACCTAAGAAGTAGGTATAGCTAGTTGTTAATACTATTATTACTTATATTTGATGTAATCGTTATAGTTATAAGAAAACTTATGCTAATCTAGCTAGTAAGCTCTTTAGAGAGGAGGGGATTAATATATTAATAATAACGATATAGTATATATTTTGTTATACTAGCTTCTGTAAGACTAAGCTAATGAAGAAGCTTAGCTTTAGTAAGTATATATATTAGGAGCGTTTATAGTGGTGCTTAGTTTATATCGACTAGACCTTTGAGGATTAGAAGTGTGTTATTTAGTCTGATAAGACTACTGTTGTTCTCTACGCCTAGCGAGGTAGTTACTAACTATAGCGTTAACTATATAAGCGTTATACCTAATTATATATCTATCTATAGTATAAAGGCTACTTAGAGTTTATGTTTTAGGTATACTTTTTATATAATAAGAGGGGTTTCTGCTACTGCTAGCTTCTTGAAATAGCGAAATAGAAGGAGGCTGCTATAAAAGATATTATTAAGCTTAATGAGACCTATAAACCTTACTGCTATAGGCTATAGTAGATTACTAACAGTATGACCTACCTAGGGCTATATAATAAGCTTAATAAGTAACCTAAGTAGCGTTAGAACGAAAAGAACAGTAAGTTTGTTTAGAAGGGTAGTAATAGTATTAATTAGTATTAGTATTAGAAGGAGGTTATTTTGCTGCTGTTAATACTTTTTGCCTAGTCTGTCCACTTTGATCCTATCGTTTAAGAAGACTGCGCGCTAGCTTATAACTACTACTACACCTAATACACCTATAATATTACTAGAATATAACGATTACTTTAGGTAGGTAACTTGCTTAATTTGAATCCTATAGAGCTAGTGTAGCTATAGATGAAAAGAAGAACTATGCATAAGGGGGCACTTATAAGTAGGGTAGAGGTTATATAGGTATAGAAGGCGGCTTAGTAGGACTTATAGTAGGAATAAATATAGAATTAGATTAAGCATATCCTACACTATATATAGTAGATAATTACCCTAGAGGGTGGTAATAAATACTATAAGAGCTGTTAGTTGAGGCAGTATAACTACTACGAGGTAGCGTATAACCTAGCTGAGGGCTAAAACGTTTAAATCTAAGGTCTTTTTAAGTTTATATAAAAGTGATTAATTTGGCGCTAGGCTAACGATTAACCTAACTCTATACAGGCCCCCCTTGCCACTACCTCTAGTGGTAGTAAGGGGTGGTAGTAGGGGGGCTGGCAAGAACTTTTGAACTATTCCTCTATATATCTCAAAGAATTATGAGACTAGTACATACTTATAATCCTATATAATCCTTTATTATAAAAATAAAGATCTTTTATAATAGGAATTATGTTAGATAGGTTAAAGTTATACCCCTTCTATTCACTCTATACTAGAGGGCTTAAAGCCTTAATACATTATACTATTACTTAGTATTAGGCTAGGCGCTACTAAAAAACCCTTTATAGAAAGAAAACTTAGGCTATAAGTATAGTATATAATAAAGTAAGCAGTATAGATACTTAATACTATATAATTTTATTAGCTAGTAGCTGTAGTATCTTACTATATATATAGGGTTAAGACTTTATATATATAGTAGGTCTTTAACTAATTAGAAAAGAGGAAAAGAGGTTCCTATAGCTAGAATTAAACTGACATCTATACGTTTAAGTAACGTATAGGCCTATTAGGTGTACACTACTACGCTATATAGATATAATAGGAATTATATTTTAATAAAAACTAAGAACAGTTTTATTAAAAATTATTAATTTCGAAATAAATAGTCCCTTTAAAACTAAAAATAGAAATAAAAGTTCTTAAAATAAATTCTTTTAATTGCTAATATAGGGTTTTATAAATACTAAGTTCTATAGTATAATCAAACTTAAAGTTATCCCTTTTTGATAGGTTTAAATTAGAAATAAAGTGAAAATATATAACATAATTAGGTATTTTATTATATTTCTAGGAATTGAAACTCTTAAACTTATAACCTATAAAAGCATATATTAAGTTTATAGTTATAACGCAGCCTCCTATCAAAAGACTACAGTAAAATTCACTCTATACGCAGGCATAATTCTAAAAAGACTATATAGGCACTTTAACTTATACCCTCTACTAATTAAAGAAAATAGTATAGAAACCCTATATATTCCTACTAATAAGTAAACCCTCTAAATATTACTATATAAAGTTAAACGCACACCTTAGCTAAATAGACTAGTAGAATAGTAATAGCGCTAGCTATATAGCGTAAAGTTAGTAGCGCTATATATAGTAAGGTTAATTATATTAGAGCTAAATAAGTTACTAAAGCTTTTATAGCCTAGTAATAGCTTTATTTAACTTTCTAGTGAGGTTTTATAAATGCTACTATATAACAGATAACTTTTTAACTATAAAAGTTATTAGAAGAGGTTCTTATAGCTAGAAGTATCAAAACTCTACTACGCATAAGGCTTTATACTTATCCCTCTTCTTTTTCCTCACCTTTAAACTTATATTAATAACTTATAACTTATAATAAATCTTTTATAATATCTATATTATAAAAGATTGATAAGAACACTAATTCCCTATAAAATATACTTTTCTATAAATAAATAGCTAAAAGTATTACTATATATAATGATATTTATATAATAAATAAAGCCTTTAAATTTAGTAAATACTTTTTTACTAATTAGTAGTATATTATTAAAGTAGCTATAGCTAGAGCTTTTATAAATACTCTTAGAGAGGACCTTTTTTACGCTATAATTAAAGTAATAAATAATAGCTTTAGATACCTCTATATAGAAGCTATATATATTTCTAGCTATTTTAAAGAGTAGCCTTTTTTCATATAAGTCCTCTATAATACTAAAATAGAAGTAGCTTAAGCTTAATCTTAGTAAGAATTAATAAGTGCGCTTTATACTAACTAATAGAGAGAACGTTACTAATAACAGTATAACTACTATAAAAGCATTAGCTAGCCTAATTAAGTAAAACAACTATAATAATAGTAATAAATAGCAGATAGCAAAATAATAATAGAGATAATATTAGTAGTATAGATAATATATAAGAGAGAGGATAAGTTAATAGTTTAGTAGTTAGTAATTAATTAATTATAAACTATATTGTTACTAAAGTGGAGTTAAAAATCATAAGGTTATTAATATATATGTATATATGAGTGCAGCTAAGGTTAAAAGAGGGATATAGTTAGAGATTATAATTATATAACTAAAAGCTATATATATTATTAGGAGGTATAGAGTTAGAAGGTCTATTGCACTAAGTAAATAAAATCATAGTGAACAGCTAGAGGCCTAGTTAATACAAATATAAGGATATATTTTAAGGATTTAGTTAACCTTTTCTATTTATCTATTAGTCTATAAGTGAAATATAATAAATATTACTTGTTTAATACTAAGTTATAAAATAATTAATTTCTAAAACTTAGAAGTAAAGATCTTATCTCTATCTAATATAATTTTCTTAAGTGTTCTATAGTTAATGATAATATATTTAAGGAATATATAAGCGAATTCTTTAGTATTACTTAATTCTTTATATAGAATGAAATAAGTATATTTTATAAAACAGTCTATAATAATAACAACGCTATTAAAATATATATCTATAACAGATTTTTAAAACTTTAGTAGTTTGATAATAAGATTTAAAGATATAAAATACTAATTAGTTTATAGTATAAGTAAAAGTCATAATATATTCTAAAGCTAATATTAAAGAGATTTACGTTTTAAGTATATTTTATAACTTTTAATTATTTTTACTATATATTCTCTAGTAGGCTTTTCTTTATACTGTTATTATAGTTATTTCTAAATTTTTATAATTTCTAAAACTACTTAAGTACCCCCTAAAGGTGAATTGAAGTAAAACTAAATATAGCTAGCGCTATAAAAAAAAAACCATGGGGCTAAGATTACTAATATTAATATCATTAGTAAAACTATACCTAATAACTAAATAACTAACATTATAACTATTAATTATATATTAATATAACTAAAAAGAATAAAGTAACTATAACTTTATCTAATTAGACTAAAAAGTGCAATCGTATAAATTACCTATTATAGTAATTTATATCACTAACTGAAACAAACAAAAACTATATATTAGGTTAGTTACTATAAAAACTATATATTAACAGAATAACAATTCCCTAAAGTTAATAATACGGTTATTATTAACTAAAGTTAACATTAAGTTAAGATTTGAAACTAAAACAATAGAAACTAACAATCTATAACAATCTAATAAACTATAACTATAATAATACTATAGATCTAAAATATCTGAAACGAATAAAACAAAGCTGTTAAAATTAACTTCATAATAAGGTTTTTACAGTTAATTACCTATTATAGTAATTACTTAATTAAGTAGTTACCTAACTAAGTAAAGGTTTATAAGGAAAAATTGTATTATATATACGATGGATTTTTCTACTTAGAATAGATTTTGAGGAAGAAATTAATTTAATAGTTTTATTTCTCTAACTACTACTGCCTACTACCTACTACGTATTATTACTACTTACTACCTACTATTACTATTATTAGTATTATTTTTCTTATATTAATAATAATTATTTATACTGGTTATAAATAGTTATTATTGAATACGAGGAATTTTAATATAATAACTAATAAAACGAAAAGTTTCCCCCTTTCATTATATTCAATACTGCTCCTACTGTTAATAATATTATCTCTATTATATACGCTTTTATATAATTCCTTAGTAATCATATATGAAGTGAGCATAGAATTCTATAATAGCTTTCTTATTTAGTTTACTAAGGAAGCTAATACTAAATTATCTAGTTATTATTAAAAGCTTAGTTGCTAATATTAAAACTCACCTAACCTTTTTTTATATTAAGATATTATAGTTTAGTTATTAGTTAAAAGCGTTAGTTTTACTATTTTTTAATCGTTTTTAATAGATAATTTAGAAATTAAATTCTAAGAGGAATTCTAACTATTAGACTTATTATCAACTTAATATTTATAAAGTTATAAAATATAAAACGTTCTTATAGTTAGAATAGACTAATTAATACTTTATAAATTATTTCTAAAGGTTTTAATTTTTATTCTTTAAAAGCTTTAATAATTACTAAAAGTTCTTTATTATAAATTAGATAATGAGGTTTTAATCTATAAAGTTTATAAAAGAAAAGTATAAAAATATGAGTATCTTTCTAAATCTTATTAAAATAGTTATACTCTAAAAGTGAAGTCTGAGGTATCTATATTAAAATTAAATTGTTTTTCTAGGTTTAAATTTATTAGAACTAATTTACTTAGTATATAGTTTTTAATTTTCTAAGAAGCTATATTTTAAACTTCTTTCTATTTAAATAATTAATTTTTGTAGCTAAAGTTCACAGCAAATATATTAATTTTATAATAATACTTAATATATTTAAAGTAAAAATTAATAAATGTGAGAAAGCTTTATACTTTTTTAAGGTTTATTAGTATTAGCTATTCTTAAATAGCTTAAACTTTCTTTTTTAATATACTAATATATCTAGAGATAATAATAAATCTAAAGTATTCTACTTCTTAAATATAGAATATATTTTTCTTTAGTTGAACTAGAAGTTTAATATCCTAAAGAGTTTATAATATAAAGTATATATGTTTTTTATACTATTTTATTGTAAAAGAAAAAAGAAAAATATTATTAAAATAGATAACTTTAAAGATATTGATAAACTTTTGAAAAAGTTAGTTAATTATATTTCAAAAGGTAATTAAAATATTAGTAAAACTAAAAAGTATAATAAGGTACTTATAATATCCCATATATATTTTAAAAGTAGTTTTATATTTTTCTCTTTTTTTATTCTAATAAAGTTATAAACTACTTTAAAGTCTAATACTATAAAATAGTTAGCTTTATAGAGAAATTACTATAATTTATTAATTAGTAGTAGTAAATACGTATGTTTTATTATTATTTTATTAAATATCTAGTAGTTAATATATAGTTATAATTTACTATTTTTCTTAAGTATAAATAGGACTAAGCGTTTCATTAATAAATTAATTCTCTAATACAGTTTTTTTTAAAATCTTTATGAATATACCTATTTAAAACTTCTATCTCTATTAAGTTAAACTTATAGATTTTATTAAACTTAGGCTTTTTTCCCTCTTTAATAAGAATTTAATAATTTAAATTTATATATTCTAGTAGTTTAGTTTCTAATTTAGCTATAAAAATTTTCTTATGAACTCTTTATTTTCTTTAAATAGATAGAAATAGATTATTCTTTTAATTAAGATCTACTATTAGGCCTCTAGCTGTTCACTGTGATTTTACCTGCTTAGAGCGACAGACCTCCTAACTCCGCGCCTCCTGACAATATACACAGCTTTCAGTTATATGATCGTAACTCTCCTAACCTCAGCTGCACTTATATATACATATTAATAACCTCATAATCTTCAACTTCACTTTAGTAATAATATAGTTTATAATTACTTAATTACTGCAGACTACTGAACTATTAACCTATCCTCTCTCTTATGTATTACCTATACTGCTAACACTATCTCTATTACTGCTTCGCCGTCTGCTATTAGCTATACTATTATTAGTAACGTTCTCTCTATTTAGCGTAAGGCGTACTCACTAATATTCAAGCCCTACTAGGCCTAGGCCTAGGCTGCCTCCACCTTAGTATTACAGAAAGCTTGCGTAAAGAAGGGCTACTCCTTAGGATAGCTAGAAACGCGCGTAGCCTCTATGTAGAGGCGTCTAAGGCTATCGTTTATTACTTTAATTATAGTATAGAGAAGGTCCCCTCTAGAGGTATTTATAAAAGCTTTAGCTATAGCTACTTTAATAATATACTACTAATTAGCAAAAGAGTACTTACTGAATTTAAAGGCTTTATTTATTATATAAATATTATTCTATATAATAATACCTTTAGCTATTTATTTATAGAAAGGTATACTTTATAGAAGATTAACGTTCTTATATATCTCTTATAGTGTAGATATTATAAAGGATTTATTATAGGTTATAAAAATAGGTTGTTAATATAGGTTTAAAGGTGAGGAAGAGGAAGAGGGATAGGCGTAAGGCCCTGCGCATAGCAGAGTTTTTATGCTTCTAGCTATAAAAACCTCTTCTAACGACCTCTTTAGTTAAAGAGTTATCTCTTATGTAGTGGCGTTACCAGGCTATAAGAGCCTCAGTAACCCGTTTAGCCCTAATGTGATCAGCCCTACGCTACGTAGCTAGCGCTGTTGCTGTTCTACTAGTCTATTTAGCTAAGGCGTACGTTTAACTTTATGATATTTAGAGGGTTTACTTGCTAGCAGGAACGTATAGGGTTTCTATACTGTTTTCCTTAATTAGTAGAGGGCATAGGTTAAAGTGCCTATATAGTGTTTCTAGAATTATGCCTGCATATAGGGTGAATTTTGCTATAGTCTTTTTGCAGGGGGGCTGCATTATAACTACAAACTCAAGATCTACTATTATGAATAGTTACAATATAGCTTTTTTTTATTTTAAGATAATAGAAATACCTTTTTACTCTTTTTTAATATATTAATCTATTTAGAGCTTAATTTTTATAATACTACTTAAAAACTAAATTATTATAATTTTAATAAAATTAGCTTTTAATTTAATTTATTTATAAACTAGTTATTTATAGCTAGAGTAATCTTAATATTATATTATATATTTTTATATTATTAATATTAAATTAAATTCCTTTTTTCTAGTTTAAGTAGCTTATCTTAAGGAGTGTAGTTTTATTATAGATAGTATCTTTTTTATTTTTAAACTTTTCTCTTTTTACTATTTATAACTAATATAGTTGTTTTTTTCCTCTCTATTATATTTCTAGCCTATTAATAGTTTAGAGGGTAATATAAAAAGCTCTAGCGTTACTACTAATTAATATAAATATTATTTACTAGTTTATAGTAACTTTATATTCAATATTACTTTTCTATTTTTAAGATATCTAATAAATACACTTTATATTTATTATTTAATATAATTCTTTTCTAAGAAGTAAATCTAATTTTTAAACTATTCTAGTTGTTTAAAATAATAGATTCATTTCTATTTTTATTATATTTTAGTTAAGCTGTTCTTTTAGATTTTAATCTATAGAGGCCTCAGTTTATAATTAGCGATTCTCTAAATATATACCTTTTCTTAATAGTATATTTAGTATTTATTTTACTAATATTTATTCTATTTTATATTATAGTTATATTAGTATTTTATAGGGAACTATAAGTTTAATTTAAAAATCATAATACTATCTTTAAATAACACTATTATTTATCTAATTATAATAGATATTAAATAGATTTTTTGAATAGATTTATCGCTATATTTTTCAAAATAAAATTAGTATTTATACTTTTCTCTTATATATTTCTCATATTTATTTTCAAAGTATTAAAGCTAGAAGAAGGTCTAATAGAGGTAGTAGTTATTTCTTAATATAAATTAGTCTTTTATATATAGTTATAAAGTATAGTTCTAGTTTTACTAAATTACTAAAACACTATAGAAATACTGTTATTACTTATTCTATAGTATATTAACTTTTTAGAATTTAAAGAGTTATTAAGTTTTATCCTAATTATTTAATTGTTTTTTTTAAAGCTAAAGTTATCTATATTAAAAGTAAGTTTATAAATAATCTCTATCTAAGTATATTAGTAAGTAATATTATAAGGTTTATTTAAGTTATAAAGTAAGTTTGTATTTTCTATAAAAGTCTAATTACTAGTTATATTAAGGAATTATTATTCTATCAAGAGGTTATATTAATATTTTAGTTTTTTATTAGTTATTAAAGAGGTGTTAATAAGTTTAAACTATTAGATCTAGAGTATTTTATTAAGTTATTATGTTAGTTTTTTATAACTTTATTACTACCAATATATAGTATTAATATAGTTTTAATTTTAAGCTTTAAAACAAGTACATTATAACTAGACCTTTTAAGGTTACTATTTTTAAAATAATATTTTAATATTCTCTTATTTTTAAAGTAGATTTCATAATTATTATTATAATATTTAGTTTATAATAGGCATATATAAAGGGCTTTTAAGATTATATTAACTTATTAGAGCTATTTAGCTATTAGTTTCTAAAAGAGCTTCTTAAACTACGTATAGTTTTTAGTAATCTATTTTTATTAGTTACAGTTATAGTATTTAAGGTTTTAAAGCCTTTTATTAACTAGTTTAGTTATTATATTAAGGTCTATAGGTTTATTATATTATCTCTATATAGTGCGTTAATAAGTTTTATTATTCTAGTTATTATAAAGTTAATTATTATTACACTAATTATTAAATCTTAATTAAAGCTGCTATTAATATTTATACTTCATATTAAGTTTCTATTAATTTTTACCTTTCTCTCTATAGTATTTAAATAATTAGGTATTAATTTCAATAATAAGATTAGTATATTATAAGAAGTTATTAAAATAATTAACCTTAATAATTTTATTTTTAATATTATCTTTAAAGCTTTAGTAAAGTATATAGATTTCAGTTTTTTTAATAAGATTAAAATAAACGCTAAGTTACTAGAATATAATAATAAAACTTTTAGTAAATTTAGTCTATTTAAGCTATAATAGTTTATATTTAGTTTATTACTTCTTATTAAGGTTTTAAAAGAAAGAGTAAAAAATATTTCTAAATCTTTAGAAACTACTATAGATATTATAAGTTTCTATAGAGTATTTATTTAGTATTTTATATTTAAGGAATTCTTTTTAAATAAGTTTAAATTATTTAAAAACTTATCTTTAGAGGTAAGTAGCTATATAAACTACTTTTTCTATTTAACTAATAAAATTACTATAATAGAAGTTTTAGTAGGTTTTAATTTGGATTAGAAATCTCTTAAGATATTTAGAAGTATTATTATAGGTAATAAGAAAACTAAGCTTAAGTTTCTATTAACTTCGTATAGAGATTAAGATAATATTAATAACAGTTTAAAAAATATTAAGTTTTTATTAAAATTCTTAAAATTTCTCAAAACTAGTGTCTTTTTTAATATCTTTCTCTAATTTCTTATAGATTTATCTAGTACTTTAAAGTTATTTATTGAAGCTATTTATTGCTTATTTATTTTTATTAATAGAAATCTATATCTCTTTACATTCATTTGTTTATTTTTAGATAATATGTGATAGCTTATTATACCTTTCTTTAGTGAAAAGTCCTTTTCTATTAAAGTTATATCTAAAGTTTAATATATTATAATTTTTAATACTAATAAGTTCTTATATAAATCTTTAAAGCTAGTTATATAAAGAAGATAAAGATCTTAAAATAGTAGATTTAGTTAAAATATAAGAGAATATATTTATTTTTTATTATTAGTAGGTATAAATAGTTAATTTACTAAATAGAAGTAATTAAAATATTATATTTAGCTATTTAATAGTAAAGTTTATTAATAGAAACGAGAGATTAATATATAGTAATAATATACTAATATTATGGTGATAAGCTTTATTATAAATTAGTTTTTAGAGGTTAAAGTAATTTGTTTTAAGTTTAATAAGTTATTTATAGTAGAGATAAGCTAAAAATATTCCTAAGAATAAATATAAAAATTAATTACTAAAGAGCTATAGAAGTCTAACTATAAGCTAAGCTTAAAGTTATATTATATATAAGTTTCAAACAGTCTTTTTATCTACTTCTTAGTGATCACTTAGCTATGTAAATAAGTTTAATTAGATAGTAATACTAACTAATTACTAAGCGCTTTTTTCTATACTTTATTAATGATGTTTTATTTTATTATTATATAATTTATACTATAGGTTTTCTGTTTTAAAGAAGCTTTTATTATTCTTATAATTCTATAGTATTAAGTTTATAGTTATAACGCAGCCTTCCTATAAAAAGACTATAGCAAAATTCACCCTATATATAGATATAATTCTAGAAACACTATATAGGCATTTTAACCTATACCTTCTACTAATTAAAGAAAATAGTATAGAAACCTTATATATTCCTACTAATAAATAAACCTCCTAAATATTACTATATAAAGTTAAATATACGCTCTAGCTAAATAGACTAATAGAATAGTAATAACGCTAGCTATATAGTATAAAGCTAGTAGTATTATATATAATAAAGCTAATTATATTAAAGCTAAATAGGTTACTAAAGCTTTTATAGCTTAATAATAGCTTTACTAAACTTCTTAATAAGATTAACGCTACTATATAAAAAATAACCTTTTAACTAAAAAGGTTCCTAAAAGAGGTTCTTATAGCTAGAAATATAAAAACTCTACTATATATAAAGCTTTATATTTATCTCTCTTCTTCTTCTTTACTTTTAACTTAGATTAATAACTTATAACCTATAATAAATCTTTTATTATACCTATACTATAAGAGATATATAAAAACGCTAATCCTTCATAAAACATACCTTTTTACAAATAAATAACTAAGGGTATTATATAATAGAATAATATTTATATAATAAATAAAGCCTTTAAACTTAATAACTATTTTTCTACTAATTAGTAGTATATTATTAAAATAGGTATAGCTTATTTTCTTTATAAACACCTCTAGAGGAAACTCTCTCTATATTATAATTAAAGCGATAGCCTCTTGCAGTTTACTATAATTTTACCTCCTTAAGGCGATAGACCTCCTAACTTTACGCCTCCTAATAATATATATAGTCTTTAGTTATATAATTTCTCTAACCACCTCTCTTAGCCTTAGCTACACTCTAATAACCTCTTTAGTTCAAGAGTTATCTCTTATATAGTAGCGTTTATAGAACCTTATTAAAAAGTTTAGTAAAGTTATTATTAAGCTATAAGAGCTTTAGTAACCTATTTAGCTTTAATATAATTAGTCTTACTATATATAGTACTACTAGCCTTATGCTATATAGTTAATATAATTACTATTCTACTAATCTATTTAGCTAAAACGCGCATTTAACTTTATATAATAATATTTAGAGGGTTTACCTACTAGAAGGAACGTATAAGGTTTCTATACACTATTTTCTTTAATTAGTAGAAAGTATAAATTAAAGTACCTATATAGTTCCTAGAATTATACCTACGTATAAGGTGAATTCTACTATAGTCCTTTTATAAAGAGGCTATATTATAACTATAAATTTAATAATTAAAGCGATAAATAATAGCTTTAAATATCTCTATATAGAGGCTATATATATTTCTAGCTATTCTAAAGAGTAGCTTTTGTTTATATAAGCTTTCTATAATACTAAAGTAGAAATAACTTAAGCTTAAGCTTAATAAGGATTAATAAGTATATTTTATACTAAATAGACAGAATATTACTAATAATAATATAGCTATAAAGGTGTTAGCTAGCCTTATTAAATGAAAAGACTATAATAATAGTAATAACTTAATAGTAAATAGCAAAGTAGTAATAGGAATAGTATTTAATAGTAGTATAGGTGATATATAAGAGAGAAGATAAATTGATAGTTTAGTAGTCTATAGTAATTAAGTAATTATAAAATATATTATTACTAAAGTAAAGTTAAAGATTATAAGGTTATATATATATATATATAAAAGTATAGCTAAGCTTAGGAGAGTTATAATTATATAACTAAAAGCTATATATATTATTGAGAAGCGTAGAGTTAGGAGGTCTATCGCTCTAAATAGGCAGAATTATAGTGAATAGCTAGAGGCTATAATTTTATAATATAAGTATCCTATTTTAGCTGTTTAATATTTAAGAAGGTTAGTTATCTGTTATCTTTATTTATAAGTTATAATATTATATTATATATAAGTTTTAAACAGTTTTTATATCTACTTCTAAGTGACCACCTAGCTATATAAATAATTATAATTAGTTGGTTATACTAATTAATCACTAAGCGCTTCTTTTTATACTCTACTAATTATTCCTTATCTTATTGTTATATAACTTATATTATAGTTCTTCTATTCTAAATAAGTCTTTATTATTCCTATAATCTTATAATGATGACGGCAGGCTTTATAAGTAATAGCTAACGCGCAATAGGTGTTAACTTAGATCAATTAATATTAAGTTATAGAAGGAAAAGGTTAGAAGTAGGGGTACAGGCGCGCGAGGGCTCTATAGGTGCGCCTAGCGCTTGCTATAGGTTATATGCCTAAGCATATGACGCGCTCTGAGGTAGGTACAGCGCTAGCGCTGTAATAAATATAAATATCTTATCTTAGCTATTGAATATCTAAATAGGTTAGTTATCTATTATTTTTACTTATAAGTTATAGGTTATGATATTATAATTATTTATCCTTTTTTTTAAATATTTAATAAATTTAAAGGTATTGCTAAAGTATTTAAAAATAATAAGATAACTTAAAACTAGTATTATAAAGTAAACTAGTTAAACTATCTAAAATAAAAGAGTTTATTAATAGAACTTAAAGTAGTATTATAACTTAATAGAGTAATAGTTAATAAAAGTAGTTAGATATATAAGAAGTAGTTAAAATAAAAAGAACTTTTTATATATCTCTAATCATATAAAAACTTATAAAAGAATTCTTTATAAACTATTAACTTTTATAATTAATACTCATTAAATATTATAATATAAAGCTAGAAGTCTTCATATATATTAATATATATATTATTAATCATTAAAAAAGAAGAAGTAATTTATAAAAGTTAAATAGATTACTAATAAGCTTTTAAGTAACTAATAAATAGCTAGTTTAATTAGAGATATAATAATTCTAATATATTAATTTTAATAATAAGCTATTATATTATACTTATAAATTAATACTATATATAGTTTCATACTTCTTATTAATAGTAAATATATTTTATAAAACTTATTAAGTTTTAAAAAGTATTAATAAGATATAACTAGCTTTATATAATAGAACTATAAACATTATACTTTTAATATACTAAGATGTTAGTTATAAGTTTAATACTAATGCTGTATATCTCTAAATAGAAGCTTAGTTAGAAATAAAAATAGTACTAATCTTATTTAAATTAGTAATTACGCCTCTCTATAATATTAAGGCGAACCTTAATATTATAGTCACCTATGTAACAGTATAGTCTGATAATAGAAGCTAGAGATTAATATATAGTAACAGTATATAGAAGTTATAGTCTAAGTTATAGGTTATAGACTTTATTATAAATTAGTCTTTAGAAGCTAAAATAATTAGTCTTAAACTTAATAAGTTATTTATAGTAAAAATAAGCTAAAAATATCTTAGAGATATTTATAAAGTTAATTACTAAAAAGCTATAAAAATCTAATTATAAGCTAAACTTAAGGTTATATTATATATAAGTTTCTTTACTTAAGTAATTCTACTATTTATAAGTACTTATTCTTTTTATTATATAAATACTTATTCTAAAGTAAGATAAGCGCTTATTCTAGTATTTACTAAGCGTTTATTATAGATCCTTTATTTATACTTATTCTTTATCGTTATATAACCTATATTATAGTTTCTCTATTTTTAAATAGATCTTTATTATTCCTTTAATCTTATAATATTAATATCCTATCTTAGTTATTTAACTTCTAAGTAGGTTAGTTATCTATTATTCTTATTTATAAGTTATAATATCAAGTCCCCTCTCTAGAGGTCTTATCTTTAAAGCTTAATATAAATAGGTTATTAATCTTAGATTAGAGATCTATTAATTATACTTCTTGATTTATCTATAATACTAACACTATATTAAGTTATATTTAAAAATCAAAATCTTCTAATATTTTAACTTCTTATTATTTATTTTAAATTCTTCGTTTTACTAATAAAAATATTAAAAACAAAATACTTTACTTAAATTATTGTTTATATAGTATATACTATTTACTTCTTTTAGATTCTAATATCTATAGAACTTATTATTATCTAAAGATTCTATATAATACTTCAAAAGATATAATTTATACCTATAAGTTTCTCTAGTTATATTATATAGCGTTTCACTAATTATAATAAATAGTAAATTATCTAATAGCAGAGTCTAATTATTTAAATAAAGCTAAAATACTAAAAGAAGTAAAAGTTTATAAACAATCTACTATTTTATAGTAAAACGCTAAGGCTTATTAAAAACCTTAGTTAGAGTTTAATAAATCGCTAGCTAAATTAGAGCAATTATATAAATAGAAATAAATAATATTTTAGAAAAGTAAAATAGCTATTACTAAATCTTTAGAAGATATATTAGATACTATACTAGAGGTGTAGTTAATAAATACTTAAAATACTTCTAATATAGATACTTTATTTAACTAAAATCTCATTAGTCAAAATCTTTTATTAGAAAAGTTTTAGCTATATTCTAACGTTTCTAATTAAATAAATAGTTTCTTTTATTTTAATTAATCTACTGCTATTGGTAGTTAAATATGTTTATCAAAATCTCTAATTTATAAATAGCTAGAGGTATTTATAAAAATACCTAGTTTAATTAATATAAATATTATTTCTAATTTTTAATATTATTACTAATAGATTATAAACTCTTCTATTATATTAGTAATATTCCTTTTAAGTTAGCCTCTAGCTGTTCACTGTGATTTTACCTGCTTAGTGCAATAGACCTCTTAACTCTATACCTCCTAATAATACACACAGCCTTTAGTTATATAATCTCTGTAACTACCTCTCCTAACCTTAGCTACACTTATATATATATATAACCTTATAATCTTTAACTTCACTTTAGTAATAATATAGTTTATAATTACTTAATTACTGACTACTAAACTATTAACCTATTCTCTCTCTTATATATTATCTATACTACTATTAAATACTATCTCTATTACTACTTCGCTATCTATTATAATAGCTTCTTTAGAAGTAAGTTATTACTGTTATTATTTTCTTATTTAATTAGGCTAGCTAATACCTTCTTAGTAGCTATACTATTATTAGTAACATTCTCTCTATTTAGCGTAAGGTATACTTACTAATATTCTCTTACTAAGTTTAGCCTAAAGCTAGCTCTACTTTAGTATTATAGAAGGCTTATATAAAAGAAAGCTACTCTTTAGGATAGCTAGAAACATATATAGCCTCTATATAGAAGCGTCTAAAGCTATTATTTATTATTTTAATTATAGTATAGAGAGAGTTCTTTCTAGAGGTATGTATAAAAGCTTTAGCTATAGCTACTCTAATAATATATCACTAATTAGCGAAAAAATACTTACTAGATTTAAAGGCTTTATTTATTATATAAATATTATTCTATATAGCAAGACTTTTAGTTATTTATTTATAGAAAGGTATACTTTGTAGAGGATTAGCGTTTTTATATATCTCTTATAGTATAAATATTATAAAGGATTTATTATAAGTTAGTAAGGAAGAAGAAAAGAAATAAGCGTAAAGCTGTGTATATAATAGTAGAGTTTTCATACTTCTAGCTATAAGAACCTCTTCTAACAACCTCTTTAGTTAAAGAGTTATCTCTTATATAGTAGTATTACTAAGCTATAAAAGCTTTAGTAACCTATTTAGCCTTAATATAATTAGCTTTACTATATATAGCGCTACTAACCCTACGCTATATAGCTAGTACTACTACTGTTCTACTAGTTTATTCAGCTAAAGCGCGTATTTAACTTTATATAGTAATATTTAGAAGGTTTACTTATTAGTAGGAATATATAAGGTTTCTATACTATTTTCTTTAATTAGTAGAAGGTATAGGTTAAAATGTCTATATAGTGTTTCTAGAATTATATCTATATATAGGGTGAATTTTGCTGTAGTCTTTTTATAGGAGGGCTTCGTTATAACTATAAACTTAATTCTTTTTAAGTTTCTATATATTATCTTTATATCTATATCTTTTCTACTTAATAAAATACTAATAACTTTCTAGTTTTTTAAAATAGTTAAAAATTTATTGAACTTTATATTCTAATTCATTATATTCTATAATAATAATATTATTTATCTATAATCTATATAATAATGATTCAAGAAATAAAATATAGTATACTAAATAATATTTAATAATTTCTAGAAGTTTAAGTTTATATTTAACTAGTAAAGTAACTTATATAATTTTGAAAAGTCTAAGTTTTTTAAAGTTAAACTTATTATTTAGTTATTTTATTCTAAAGTTTCGCGGTATAAAATAGGCGCTATCTCCCCCTTTTAAAGTTAGTTCTTTAATCTTTTATTAATTACTAAACTATACTATTTATTATTATATAAGTTTAAGTTTTATATATATATTATCTTAAATATCTTTAATTTATTATACTAAAGTAAAATCTTTAATTATAGCTAAAGTTAGTTATATATCTCTATAAATAGTTAGTTTAAATCTATAATTAAAATAAAAAGAGAATTCCTTAATACTTTCTCTAATTATACTATTATAAATAAACTAAATAATTAGTCGTAATATAACCTAATTATCTTAATTATAATTAATATAAGCGTAGAGGTATATTTTAGAAACTTAGTTAACTTTTTCTATTTATCTATTAGTGTGTAAATAAAATATAGTAAATATTACTTACTTAATATTAAGTTATAATACAATTAATTTCTGAAATTTAAATATAAAGATTTTATCTCAATTTAATATAATTTCCTTAAATATTCTATAGTTAGTAATAATATATTTAAAAAAATATATAAGTAAATTCTTTAGTATTATTCAATTCTTTATATAGAATAAAATAAGTATATTTTATAAGTTAGTCTATAATAATAAGAATATTATTAAAATATACTTTTATAAAAAGTTATAAAAACTTTAGTAGTTTAATAATAAAATTAAAAGATATAAAATACTATATAGTTTATAGTATAAATAAAAGTTGTAGTATAATATAAAGTTAGTATTAAGTAGGTTTACTTTTTAAATATACTTTATAATCTTTAATTATTTTTACTATATTTTCTCTAATAACCTTTTCTCTATATTATTAGTATAATGATTTATAGGTTTTTATAATTCTTTAGTAACTATATATAGAGTAAGTATAAAATTCTATATTAGCTTTACTATTTAGTTTATTAAATAGACTAATATTAAATCGTTTAATTATTATTGAAAGTTTAGTTATTCATATTAGGTCTCTATTATGATAATATTTAAAAATCACTTAGGTCTTTTTTAATACTAGAATATTATAATCTAAGTATTAGCTAAAAGTATTAGCTTTATTATTTTCTAATTCTTTTTAATAGATAGTTTAGAAATTAAATTCTAAGAGAAATTCTAATTATGAGACTTATTATTTATTTAATACTTTTTAGATTATAAAATATAAAAAGGTTTTATAGTTAGAATAAATAAATATTTTATAAATTATTCTTAAAAGTTCTAATCTTTATTTTTTAAAGGTTTTAATAATTACTATAAATTCTTTATTATAAGTTAAATAATTAAGTTCTAATCTATAAAGTTTATAAAAGAAAAAGTATAAAGATATAAATATGTTTCTAAATCTTATTAGAATAGTTATACTCTAAAAGTAAAATCTAAAGTATCTATTTTAAATTTAAACTATTCTTATAAGTTTAAAATTATTAAAACTAATCTACTAGATATATAGTTCTTAATTTTCTAAAACCCTATATTTTTAGTTTCTTTCTATTGAAATAGTTGATCTTTATAGCTAAAGTGTATGAAAAATATATTAATTTTATGATAATATTTCATAAACTTCTGATAGAAATTAATTAATCTAAAAGAACTTCATATTTCTTTAAAGTTTATTAATAATAGCTTTTTTTTAATAACTTATATTCTCTTTTTTAACATATTAATATATCTAAAAATAATAATAAATCGAAAATATTCTACTGTTTAGGTGGAAATATATATTTTTTTTTAGTTTAACTAGAAGTTTAATATCTTAAAAAGCCTATAACATAATATATATATATATTCTTTATATTATTCCATTATAAGAGAGAAAATAAAGATATTATTTAAATAGATAACTATAAAGATATCTATAAACTTCTTAAAAACTTAGTTAATTATATTTTAAAAAATAGCTAAAGCATTAATAAGTCTAAAAAGTATAACAAAATACTTAAAATATCCACCTATATAGCGTAGTAGTATGCGCTTAGTAGGCCTATGCGTTGCTTAAACGTATAAGCATTAGTTTAATCCTAGCTATAGAAACCTCTTTTCCTCTCTTCTAATTAGTTAAGGACCTACTATATATATAGAGCCCTAGCTTTATATATATACTAAGGTACTACAGCTACTAGCTAATTAAATTACATAGTATTAAGTACTTATACCGCTTATTTTATTATATAACGCGTTTATAGTTTAAGGTTTCTTTTTATAAAAGGTTTTTTAGTAATATATAGCTTAATACTAAGTAATAGTATAGTATATTAAGGCCTTAAGCCCTCTAGTATAGAGTAAATAGAGGGGGTATACCTTTAACCTATCTAATATACTTAAAATATCCTCTATATATTCTAAAAGTAGTTTTCTATTTTTCTCTTTTCTTTAGTTTAATAAAATTATAAACCTTTTTTAAATCTAATATAGTGACCTAGTTAGCTCTATAGAGAAGTTGCTATAATTTATTAATTAGTGATAATAGATATTAATTTTTAATTATTATAATATTAAATATTTAGTAATTAATATATAATTATAATTTACTATTTTTCTTCAGTATAAATATAATTAACCTTCTTATTAATAAAATTAATTCTGTAATATAACTTTTCTTAAAATCTTTATCACAATATTTATTAAAAACTTCTATTTCTATCAAGTTAAATCTACAGATTTTATTAAATTTAAGCTCTTTCTCCTCCTTAATAAAGATTATATAATTTGAATTTATATGTTCTAATAATTTAGTTTCTAGTTTAGCTATAAAAGGTTTTTTATAAACTTTATATTTTTTTAAAATAAATAGAAATAGATTATTTGTCTAATTAAAATCTACTATTATCAATAATTATAATATAACTTTTATTACTTCAAAATAATAGAAATATCTTTTTACCACTCCTTAATATATTAATCTATTTAAAACTTAATTATTAAAGTATTATTTAAAATTAAATTGTTATGATTTTAATAAAGTTAGCTTTTATTCTAATTTATTTATAAGTTATTTATTTATAACTAGAGTAATCTTAATACTATATTATATATTCCTATATTAGTAATATTAAATGAGATGTTTTTTTTGTAATTTAAACAGCTTATCTTAAAAAGTATAATCTTATTATAAATAATACCTCTTTTATATTTAAATTCTTCTCTTTTTATTATTTATAATTAGTATAATTATTTCTTTCCTCTTTGTTATATTTATAACTTCTTAGTAGCTTAAAAAGTAATATAATTAATTTTAGCTCTATTATAAATTAGTATAAATATTATTTATTAATTAATAGTAACTTTAAGTTTAATATTACTTTTATATCTTTAAGATATCTAATAAATAGGTTTTATATTTATTACTTATTATAATCCTTTTTTTAGTAAGTAAATCTAGTTTCTTAACTACTAAAATTATTTAAAATAATAGATTTATTTCTTTTCATATTATATTTTAGTTAAACTGTTTTTATAGATTCTGATTTATAGAAGCTTAGGTCTATTATTAGTAATTCTCAAAATATATACCTTTTCTTAATAAAAATTAATAGTTATTTTTTAGTATAAAGTAATCCTCTATATATAATTATTATAACGATCTATCTCATAATATAACCTCTGCTTTACGCAGCCCCCTTAGTGAGCCTCACTGAGGGAGCAGGTCACATAACTAGCATAGGCCTCGCGAGCTTGTAATTTAAGGACCTTTAAAAGGGTAACTTCCTCTTAAGTAATACACTCCTTTTTATAAACTCTTTAGTCTCCTCTAACTGCTAGCTCTTAGCAATTATAAAATATAGTCTTATTCTCACTAAATTACTAAAATACTATAAATATATTATTATTATTTATCTTATAATATATTAACTTCTTAGAATTCTAGAAACTATTTAGTTCTATTCTAATTACTAGATTTCTTTTTGAAACTAAAGTTTTCTATACTAGAAGTAAGTTTATAAGTAATCTCTATTTAAACATATTAATAGATAATATTATAAAGTTTATCTCAGTTATAAAGTAAATTTTCTCTTTCTCTAAAAATCTAACTATTAGTTATACTAAAAAGTTATTATTCTATTAAAAGATTATATTAATATTCTAGTTCCTTATTAATTATTATAGAAGTATTAATAAATTCTAACTATTAAATTTATAACTTATTATTAGATTATTCTCTTAGTTTTCTTACAACCTTATTATTATTAATATATACTATTAATATAGTTCTAATCCTAAGCTCTAAAATAATTATATTATAACTAGATCTTCTAAAATTACTATCCTTAAAATAATATCTTAATATTTCTTTATCTTCAAAATAGATTTAATAGTTATTATTATAATATCTAGTTTGTAATAGAGACATATAAGAGGTCTTTAAGATTATATTAATTTATTAAAGCTATTTAGCTATTAATTTATAAAAAAAGCTTTTTAAACTACTTATAGTCCTTACTAATATATCCTTATTAATTATAGTTATAATACTTAAAGTTCTAAAACTTCTTATTAGCTAATTTAATTATTATATTAAGGTTGATTAACCTACTATACTATCTATATATACCTATATAGCATAGTGGTATGCGCTTAATAAGCCTATATATTATCTAAACGTATAGGCGTTAGTTTCATCTTAGTTATAGAAACCTCTTTTCCTCTCTTCTAATTAGTTAAAGACTTACTATATATATAGGGTACTAGCTTCTATATAGCGCAGTAGTGTGCGCCTAGCAAGCCTATATGTTACCTAAACGTATAGGTGTCAGTTTGATCCCAGCTATAAGAACCCCTTTTCCTCTTTTCTAATTAGTTAAGGACCTACTATATATATAAAGCACTAGCCCTATATATATAGCGGAGTACTATAGCTACTAACTAATTAAAATTATATATAGTATTAAGTACTTATATTACTTACTTTATTATATACTACGCTTATAGCCTAAGTTTTCTTCTTATAAAGGGTTTCTTAGTAATATGTAGCTTAGTATTAAGTAATAGTATAGTATATTAGGGCCTTAAGCCTTCTAGTATAGAGTAAATAGAGGGGGTATACCTTTAACCTATCTAATATAAGTTCCTATACTAAACTCTAAGGCTAGTTATATAAAAAAATAAAGATCTTAAAATAGAGAATTTAGCTAAAGTATAAAAAAATATATTATCTTTTGTTATTAGTAAGTATTAATAATTAATTTACTAAATAGAAATAAGTAAAGTATTATAGTTAGCTATCTAATAATAAAATCTACTAATAAAGGCTAAAAATTAATATATAGTAATAGTAGATAAAGGTTATAATTTAAATTATAAACTATAGATTTTACTATAGATTAGTCCTTAGAAGCTAAAGTAAATTAGTCTTAAGCTTAATAAGTTATTTATAATAAGAATACGCTAAAAATAGCTTAGAGATATCTATAAAATTAATTACTAAAAAGCTATAGAAATCTAACTATAAACTAAATTTAAAGTTATACTATATATAGATTCTTTTACTTAAATAATCCTATTATTTATAAACGTTTATTCTTTTTGCTATATAAACGCTTATTCTAAAATAAAATAAGCATTTATTTTAATATTTACTAAGCGTTTATTATAGATCCTTTATTTATACTTATTTCTTATTATTATATAACTTATACTATAGTTTTTCTATTTCTAAATAGATTCTTATTATTCCTATAATCCTATAGTATAAATATCTTATTCTAGCTGCCTAACTTCTAAGTAGGTTAGTTATCTATTATCCTTACTTATAAGTTATAACACTTAGTCCTATAAGAGATATATACATCTCATAAGCCTACCTCTAACTATCCAAGCTATAAGATAGATAACATAGTAGGGCGATCTTTATCCCTATAGCGCATATAATAGAGGAAATATAGCTAGCGCGTAATGTTAAAGCTACTTATATATTATAACCTATAAAGCAAAGATAATAGATAGCTAACCCACTTAAGCGTTAAGCAGCTAAGACAAAACATTTATACTATAAGATTATAAAAACAATAAAGGTCTACTTAAGAATAGAAAAACTATAGTATAAGTTATATAATAATAAAGAATAAGCATAAATAAAAGATCTATAATAAGCACTTAATAGATATTAGAATAAGCACTTATCCTACTCTAAAATAAGCGCTCATATAGTAAAAAAAACAGCACTTATAAATAGAAAGATTAATTAAATAAGAAACCCTATATATAGTATAACCCTAAGCCTAGTTTATAATTAACTTCTATAGCTCTTTAGTAATTAACTTATAGGTATCTCTAAGATACTTTTAGCTTACTTTTACTATAAATACTCATTAAGTCTAAAACTAATCACTTTAGCTTCTAAAAACTAATCTATAATAAAGCCTATAACCTATAACTTAAACTATAACTCCTATATACTATTATAATATATTAATCCCTAGCTTCTATTAGTAAACCCTACTATTAGATAGCTAACTATAACATTTTAATTACTCTTATTTAGTAAGTTAACTATTAACGCCTACTAATAATAAAAAATAATACATCTTCTTATACTTTAGCTAAATCTCCTACTTTAGGATCTTTATGCTCCTTATATAACTAGTTTTAAAGCTTAGTGTAAGAACTTATTAATATTAAAAACTATAATATACTAAACTTTAAATATAACTTTAATAGAGAGAGATCCTTTACTAAAGAAAAATATAAAAAGCTATAATATATTATCTAGAAATAAAAAATAAATCTAAAGAGATATAGACTTTTATTAATAAAAGTAAATAAACTATAAACAGCCTTAATAAATAACTCTAAAACGCTAGATAAACCTATAAAAAACTAGAAAAAGATATTAAAAGAGATACTAACTTTAAGAAAGTTTAGAAACTCTAAGAAAAAATTAATACTTTTTAAACTACTACTAATATTATCTTAATACCTATAAGAGGATAGTAGGAACTTAAACTTAACTTCTTAATAACTTATAATAATACTTTAGAATACTTTAAGAGATTTCTAATTTAAATTTAAAACTATTAGAACTTCTACTATAATAACTTTATTAGTTAAATAGAAAAAATAGTTTATATAGCTACTTACTTTTAAAAATAAGTACTTAAATAGTTTAAACCTATTTAAAAAGAATTCCTTAAGTATAAAATACTAAATAAATACTCTATAAAAACCTATAATATCTATAGTAGTTTCTAAAGCTTTAAAGATACCTTCTACTCTTTTTTTTAAAACTTTAATAAAAAATAATAAACTAAATATAAACTATTATAGCTTAAATAGACTAAATCTACTAAAAATTTCACTATTATATTCTAATAACTTAGTATCTAACTTAATCTTACTAAAAAAACTAAGATCTTCATATTCTACTAAAAACTTAAAGATAATATAAAAGATAAAATTATTAAAGTTAATCACTCTAATAACTTTTTATAGTATATTAATCTCACTATTAGAATTGATAACTAACTATTTAAATACTATAGAAAAAAAGGTAAAAGATAATAAAAACCTAATATAAAGCGTAAGTATTAATAGCAGCTTTAACTAAAATTTAATAATTAGTATAATAATAATTAACTCTATAACAATTAGAATAATAACGCTTACTAGAGCACTATATATAGATAGTATAATAAGCTTATAAACCTTAATATAATAACTAAACTAGCTAATAAGAAGCTTTAGAACTTTAAGTACTATAACTATAACTAATAAGAACATATTACTAAAAACTATAAGTAGCCTAAAAAGCTTTCTTAAAAACTAATAGCTAAATAGCTTTAATAAGTTAATATAATCTTAAAAACCTCTTATATATCCCTATTATAGACTAAATACTATAATAATAACTATTAAGTCTACCTCAAAAATAAAGAAATATTAGAACACTACTCTAAAGATAGTAACCTTAAGAGGTCTAGCTATAATATAACTACTCTAAAACCTAAGATTAAAACTATATTAATACTATACGCTAGTAATAATAAGGTTATAAGAAAACTAAAAGAATAACTTAATAAGAAGTTATAAATCTAATAGTTAAAACTTATTAATATAACTAATAAGAAACTAGAACACTAATATAACTCTCTAATAGAATAATAAGTCCTTAATATAACTAATAATTAGACTTTTAGAGAAGAAGAAAACTTACTCTATAACTTAGATAAACCTTATAATATTACTTACTAATATACTTAAATAGAAATTACTTATAAGCTTACCCCTAGTATAAATAACTCTAGCTCTAAAATAAAATCTAATAATTAAAATAAGACTAAATAGCTCTTAGAATTCTAAAACGTTAATATACTATAAGATAAATAATAATAGTACTTCTATAGTACCTTAGTAACTTAATAAAAATGAAATTATACCTTATAACTATATATAGAGGACCACTTTATACTAAAAAATGACTACTAACTCTACTAAACCCTCTTCTAACCTTAATATTTTCACAATAAATATAAAGAATATATAGGAGAAAAGTATAATTACTAATTCTACTCTAAATAATATAATAATAAACCTATTTAAGAAATCTAATTAATATTTACTATAAATAGATAGATAATAGTGTTATTTAAAAATAGCACTATAATCTTTTAACTAAGCTTATAGTTCCTTATAAAGTACTAATATAACTATAATATAAAATAAAATAAATACTAGTAAGATAAATACTAAATACACTACTAAGAAAAGGTATATATTTAGAGAATTACTACTAATAAACCTAAGTCTCTATAAGTTAAAATCTATAAAAATAGTCTAACTAAAGTATAATAAGAAGAAAAATAAATCTACTACTTTAAATAACTACAGTAGTTAAAAAATTAAACTCACTTACTAAAAAAGAATTATAATAAGTAATAAATATAAAATCTATCTACTAGATATTTTAAAAATATAAAAGTAATATTAAACTTAAAGTTACTATTAATTAGCAAATAATACTTATACTAATTGATAGTAGAGCTAAAGCTAATTATATCACCTCTTAAACTATTAATAAACTAGAAGTATAATAGTAAAAAGAGAAGAATTTGGATATAAAAGAGGTACTATCTATAATAAGACTATACCTCTTAAAATAAGTTATTTAAATCAAAAAGAAAGAATTTAATTCAATATTACTAATATAGGAATATATAATATAATACTAAAATTACCTTAGTTATAAATAAATAACCTATAAATAGATAAAAATAAAAGGTAACTCTATTAGAACTATAATAATTTAGTTTTTAAGTAGTATTATAGAAATTTAACCTTAAATAGATTAATATATTAAAAAGTAGTAAAAAAATATTTTTATTACTTTAAAGTAAAAAAAGCTATATTATAACTATTAATAATAGTAGATCTTAACTAAAAAAACAATCTACTTCTATTTATTCTAAAAGAATATAAAGTTTATAAGAAACTCTTTATAACTAAAGTAGAAACTAAACTACTAAGATATATAAATTTTAATTATAAAATCCTTATTAAAGAAGAAAAGAAGCTTAAATTTAATAAAGTCTATAAACTAAACTAAATAGAAATAGAAACTCTTAATAAATACTTTAATAAAAACCTTAAGAAAAGCTATATTAGAGAATTAACTTCACTAATAAGAAGCTTAATTCTATTTATACTTAAAAAAAATAGTAAACTATAATTATATATTAACTACTAAATACTTAATAAAATAATAATTAAAAATTAGTATTTACTACTACTAATTAATAAGCTATAGAGACTTCTCTATAGAGCTAACTACTTTACTATACTAGATCTTAAAAAAGCCTATAATCTTATTAGAATAAAGAAAAGAGAAGAATAGAAAACTACTTTTAGAATATATAGAGAATATTTTAAATACTTTATTATACCTTTTAGTTTTACTAATACTTTAGCTACTTTTTAAAATATAATTAACTATGTTTTTAAGAAATATATAGATATTTTTATAATTATCTACTTTAATAACATTTTTATCTTCTCTTTTATAATAAAATAATATAAGAAATATATATATTTCATATTATAAGTTCTTTAAAATACTAAACTCCTAGTTAAACTATAAAAAAATATATTTTATATTTAAGAAGTAGAATAACTTAGATTTAGTATTACTTTTAGATATATTAGTATATTAAAAACAAACGTCTAAGCTATTATAAAATAGCTAATACTAATAAACTTTTAAAAAGTATAAAGTTTTCTAAAACTAGTTAACTTCTACTAGAGATTTATTAAATTCTATAGTAAAATTAATACACTTCTTATGAACTTTAACTATAAAAACTAACTATTTAAATAAAAAGAAACCTAAAGTATAGCTTTTTAACAAATTTAAAACTATATATCTAATAAACTAGTCTTAATAATCTTAAACCTATAAAAATAATTTAAATTTAAAATAGATATTTTAGACTTCACCTTTAGAGTATAACTATCTTAATAAAACTTAAAAAGATATTTATACTTTTATACTTTTTTCTCTTATAAAATCTATAGATTAAAACTTAACTACTTAATTTATAATAAGGAATTTATAGTAATTATTAAAGCCTTTAAAGAATAGAAACTAAAACTTTTAAGAATAATTTATAAAGTATTTATCTATTCTAACTATAAAAACCTTTTATACTTTATAACTTTAAAAATATTAAATAAATAATAAATATAATAATTAAAATTCCTTTTAGAATCTAACTTCTAAATTATCTATTAAAAAAGATTAAAAAACAGTAAAGCTAATACCTTTAGCTAATAACTAGACTATGTTATCTTAATACTAAAAGAAACCTAAGTAATTCTTAAATATTATAATAATAGAAACCTAATACTAATAACTAAACTCTTAATAATAACTAAATAATCTAATACTAACCTACTTAGTAAACTAAAAAATAAAGCTATTATAGAATTTTACACTCACTCTATATATAATTACTTAAGAATTATAAAAACCTAAAAATAACTATAATAATAATATAGAGAAAAAGTCACTAGAGAATATACAGTAAAAGTAATTAAAAATTATAAAATATACCTAAAAAGTAAACCTACTTAATACTAACTTTATAATATACTATAAGTTTTATTTATACTATAAACTACTTAGCACTTTATATCTTTTAACTTTATTATTAAACTACTAAAATCTTAAGAACTTCTTATAGAAATATACTTTAATAGTATCTTTATTATTATAAACTAACTTATAAAATATACCTACTTTATTCTATATAAAGAATTAAGTAATACTAAAAAATTCACCTATATATTCCTTAAATATATTATTACTAACTATAAAATACCTAAAGAAATTATATTAAATAGAAATAAAATCTTTACTTCTAAATTTTAGAAGTTAATTATATTATAACTTAGTATTAAGTAAGTAGTATCTACTGTATTTCACCTATAGACTAATAAATAAATAGAAAAAGTTAACTAAATAGTTAAAATATATCTCTATACTTATATTAATTATAACTAAAATAATTAGATTACACTACTACTAATTACTTAGTTTACTTATAATAGTATAATTAGAAAAAATACTAAGAAATCCCCCTTTTACTTTAACTATAGATTTAAACTAACTACCTATAGAAATATATAACTAAGCCTAACTATAATTAAAGCTATAGCCTTAATATAATAAATTAAAAACATTCAAAATAGTATATATAAAAGACTTAAATTTAAATAATAATAAATAGTATAGGTTAGTAATTAATAAAAACATTAAGAGACTAACCTTACAAAAAAGAGATAACGCCTATCTTATATAACAAAATATTAAAATAAAATAACTAAATAATAAACTTAACTTTAAAAAACTTAAACCTTTTAAAATTATATAAGTTATTTCACTAGTTAACTATAAACTTAAACTCCTAGAAACTATAAAATATTACCTAATATTCTACATTTCACTTTTAAAACTAACACTATACAGATCATAAATAAATAATATTATTGTTATAGAAAACAATAAACTAAAATATAAAGTTAAATAGATTATTAACTACTTTAAAAAACTAAAAAGTTATTAATACCTTATTAAATAGAAAAAATATAAATATAAAAATAATACATAAAAACCCACTAAAAATATCACTAGTATAATAAAAAAACTTATAATCTACTAGTAATAATACTAAGAATAAAAAATAATGTCTATACTAGTTAAACTAGTTACTTTAATAAACACCTCTAGCTACTTATAAATTAAACACCTCTATAGATATATTAAACTACTAATAAAAGGAGATAAACCTTAATAAAAGAGACTACTTATTTAATTAAAAACACTAAAATATAACTAAAACTCCCCTAATAAGAAATTTAAAATAACAAAATTCTAGTTAAATAAAGTATCTATTTTTAAAGTACCCTAAAAACCTATCAACTATACTTTTAATATAGAATTTAATATATCTACTAGAAACTTAGTAATAGCTATTTTGCTTTTCCTAAATACTATTTATTTCTACTCCTATAATTACTCTAGTTTAGCTAGTAATTTATTTAACTCTAACTAAGCTTTTTAGTAAACCTTAGCTTTTTATTATAGAGTAGTAGCTCTTTTATAAAACTTCACTTCTTCTACTACTTTAGCTTTATTCAAATAATTAAACTTTACTATTCAATAATTTACTACTTATTATAATTAGTAAGAAAAGCTATATAATATAAACTAAAGAAACTTATGAATATAAATCATATCTTCTAAAGTATTATAAGAAATACTTAGATAATAATAAGTTCTATAGATATTAAAATCTAAAAGAAGTAAATAATATATACTATATAAATAATAATTTAAATAAAGCATTTCATTTTTAATACCTTTATTAGTAAACTAAAGAATTTAGAATAAATAATAATAAGTTAAAACACTTAAAGATTTCAATTTTTAAATATAACTTAATATAATATTAGTATTATAAGTAAATTAAGAAATATAATTAATAGATCTCTAACCTAAAACTAATAACTTACTTATATTAAGTTTTAAAGATAAAACCTTTAGAAAAAGAACTTAATATTATAATCTATAAAATAAAAATAACAGATAACTAACTTACTTAGGTATTTAGTAGCTAAAACAAAACATTTATATAATAAGATTATAAGAATAATAAAGGTCTACTTAGGAATAAAAGAACTATAATATAGGTTATATAATAATAAAGAATAAATATAGATAAAAGATCTATAATAAGCGCTTAGTAAATACTAGAATAAATACTTATTTTACTTTAGAATAAGTGTTTATATAGTAAAAAGAATAATACTTATAAATAATAAAATTAATTAAATAAAGAAACCTATATATAGTATTACTTTAAGCTTAGCTTATAGTTAACTTCTTGTTATAGTTAGCTATTTAATAGTAGGGTCTGCTAATAGAAGCTGGAGATTGATACGTAGTAACAGTATACTGAGGTTATAGTTTAGGTTATAGGTTGTAGGCTTTGTTATAGATTAGTCTTTAGAGGCTAAAGTAATTAGTTTTAGACTTAATAAGTTATTTATAGTAAAAGTAAGCTAAAAGTATCTTAGAGGATAAATATAAAGTTAATTACTAAAAAGCTATAGAAGTCTAACTATAAGCTAGGCTTAAGGTTATACTATATATAAGTTTTAAATAGTTTTATTATTTTAGGATTAATAAGATTTAAGTGGTCTTTAAGTATAAACTACTATCTCTATATTAGTCTTCCTATTAGACTACTTATCTTTTATTAGTCTTTTTTATTATTATATAACTTATATTATAGTTTTTCTATTCTAAGTAAGCTTTTATTATTCCTATAATCCTATAAGTATAAATATTCTATTATAGCTACTTAATACCTAAGTAGGTTAGTTATCTATTATTTCTACTTATAGGTTATAATATTAGGTTCTCTTTCTAAAAGTTTTATCTTTAAAACTTAATATAAATAGGTTATTAGTTTTAAGTTAGAGATCTATTAATTATACTTTCTAATTTACTTATAATACTAACACTATGTTAGGTTATATTTAAAAGTTAAAAAAGAAGTTAGCTACTACTAACCTTAAAGATTATAAGTATAAAGCTTTAATTAAATATATTAACTTTTATTTCTTATTTAATAATATGTTTTATATTAATTATTTCTAAGCTAAAGTTTCTTACTATTTTAGTGAGAAGTTATCTTAATATTATATATATATTAAGGTAAAGAAGCTTTATAATAGTGTTCTAGTAGCTTTAACTTATATAGTAGCCTTTTTTAGTTTCTATTTAAATAGTAGCTAACTTATTTTTTATAATATAAAGATTAAATAAGTAATAGAAGGAATAGAATAAGAAAAAAGAAAAGGCTAATAAAAAGCTACTTATATTCTATTAAGAGTTTACTTATTTATAGATTTAAATAGCTAAAGCTACTAGTTACTTAAGTTATATTTATATAACTAAGAAACTAATAAAAGAGCATTAAACTAAAGCTTTTAAGTGAGAAATATAGGAGATTAATAAAGAGGATAGTATACTTCTAGCGTTAGATATTTATAAGAAGTAAGTAGTAAGTAACCTTTAAACTACTAAAGTATTAAATAATCTTTAGTAGTAGAAGTTTAAGTTTAATTTAGATTTTATTAATCTTAGTCTTTTAGTTTTTAATATTAGTAGTGTTTTAGTATTATTTTAGTTTATTTCTAGTATCTTTAGATAAATAAATTAGGTTTTATTATTTTAGTCTATTTACTTTTATTAGTAGTTAGATATATTTATAGAGATATTTAATCTATAAGTAGCTAGAGCTGTTTATTAAATTAACTAGTTTAACTAGTATAAATGTTATTTTTTGTTCTTAGTATTATTACTAGTAGATTATAAGTTTTTCCATTATATTAGTAATGTTTTTAGTAGGTTTCTATATATTATCTTTATATTTATATTCTTTTTACTTAATAAGGTATTAATAACTTTTTAGTTCTTTAAAGTGATTAATAATCTGTTTGATTTTATATTTTAGTTTATTATTTTTTATAATAATAATATTATTTATCTATAATCTATATAGTGTTAGTTTAAGAAGTAAGATATAGAATACTAAGTGATATTTTATAGTTTCTAGTAGTTTAAATTTATAGTTAACTAGTAAAATTATTTATGTAATTTTAAAAAGTTTAAGTTTTTTAAAGTTAAGTTTATTATTTAGTTATTTTATTTTAATATTTTACTATATAAAATAGATACTATCTCTCTCTTTTGAGGTTAGTCTCTTAATTTTTTATTAATTACTAAACTATGCTATTTATTATTATATAAATTTAAGTTCTTTATATATATTATTTTAGAAATTTTTTATTTATTATACTAAGGTAAAAGCCTTAACTATAGCTAGGCTTAGTTATATATCTCTATAAGTAGTTAGTTCAAATCTATAGTTAAAGTAGAAAGGGGATTTTTTAGTATTTTCTCTAATTATACTATTATAAGTAAATTAAGTAATTAGTAGTAGTATAACTTAATTGTTTTAGTTATAATAATATAGGTGTAGAGATATATTTTGAGGATTTAGTTAACTTTTTCTATTTATTTATTAGTTTATAAGTAAAATATAGTAGATATTACTTACTTAATACTAAGTTATAATATAATTAATTTTTAGAATTTAGAAGTAAAGATTTTATCTCTATTTAATATAATTTCTTTAGGTGTTCTGTAGTTAGTAATAATATAATTAAGGAATATATAAGTAAATTCCTTAGTATTACTTAATTTTTTATATAGGATGAAGTAGGTATATTTTATGAGTTAGTTTATAATAATAAGAATACTGTTAAAGTGTACTTCTATAAGGGGTTTTTAAGATTTTAGTAGTTTAATAATAAAGTTAAGAGATATAGAGTACTAAGTAGTTTATAATATAAGTAAAGGTTATAGTATATTATAAGGTTAGTGTTAAGTAGGTTTACTTTTAAGGTATACTTTATAATCTTTAATTGTTTTTACTATATATTCTCTAGTGACCTTTTTTCTATACTATTATTATAGTTATTTTTAAGTTTTTATAATTCTTTAGTAACTATATATAAGGTGAGCGTGGAATTTTATAATAGCTTTATTGTTTAGTTTGCTAAACAGGCTAGTATTAGATTATTTAGTTACTATTAAGAGTTTAGTTATTAGTATTAGGTTTTTATTATAATAATATTTAAAAATTACTTAGGTTTCTTTTAGTACTAAGATATTATAGTTTAGTTATCTGCTAAAAGCGTTAGCTTTGCTATTTTCTGATGTTTTTTAATAGATGATTTAGAAGTTGAATTTTAAGAGAAATTCTAATTATTATACTTATTATTTATTTAATATTTTTAAGGTTGTAAAGTATAAAAGGTTTTAGTAGTTAGAATAGATAAGTATTTTGTAAATTATCTTTAAGAGTTCTAGTCTCTATTCTTTAAAAGCTTTAATAATTACTATAAGTTCTTTATTATAGATTAAGTAGTTAAGTTTTAGTTTATAGAGTTTATAAGAGAAGAAGTAGTATAGTTAGCTATCTAATAGTAGGGTCTGCTAATAGAAGCTAGAGATTAACGCATAATAACAGTATACTGAAGTTATATATCATAGGCTTTATTATAGATTAGTCTTTAGAGGCTAAAGTGATTAGTTTTAGATCTAATAAGTTATTTATAGTAAAAGTAAGCTAAAAGTATTCTAGAGGATAAATATAAAGTTAATTACTAAAAAGCTATAAAAGTCTAACTATAAGCTAAGCTTAAGGTTATATTATATATAAGTTCTAAATAGTTCTATTATCTTAGGACTAATAAGATCTAAGTAGTCTCTAAGTATAGATTACTATCTCTATATTAGTTTTCTTATTAGACTACTTATCCTTTATTAGTCCTTTTTATTATTATATAACTTATACTATAGTTCTTCTATTCTAGGTAAGCCTCTATTATTCCTATAATTTTATAGATATAATATCCTATTATAGCTACTTAACACCTAAGTAGGTTAGTTATCTATTATTCTTATTTATAGGTTATAATATTAGGTTCTCTCTCTAAAAGTCTTATCCTTAAAACCTAATATAAATAGGTTATTAGTCCTAAGTTAGAGATCTATTAATTATACTTCTTAATTTATCTATAGTACTAATACTATATTAGATTATATTTAAAAGTTAAAAAAGATTTTAGCTACTACTAAGTTTAAAGATTATAAGTATAAAGCTTTAATTAAATATATTAACTTTTATTCTTTATTTAGCGATATATTTTACACTTATTATTTCTAAGCTAAAGTTTCTTACTATTTTAGTAAGAAGTTATCTTAATATTATATATATATTAAAGTAAAAAAGCTTTATAATAGTGTTCTAGTAGCTTTAACTTATATAGTAGTCTTTTTAGGTTTCTATTTAAGTAGTAGCTAACTTATTTTTTATAATATAAGGATTAAATAAGTAACTGAGGGAATAAAATAAGAAAAAGAAAAAAGCTAGTAAAGAGCTATTTATACTTTATTAAAAGTTTATTTATTTATAGACTTAGATAGCTAAAATTACTAGTTACTTAAGTTATATTTATATAACTAAGAAATTAGTAAGGGAGTATTAAACTAAGGCTTTTAAGCGAAGGATATAGAAGATTAATAAAGAAAATAGTATACTTTAAGTATTAAATACTTTAAGTATTAAATACTTATAAGAAGTAGGTAATAAGTAACTTTTAAACTACTAAAGTACTAAATAATCCTTAGTAGTAGAAGTTTAAGTTTAGTTTAGACTTTACTAATCTTAGTCCTTTAGTTCTTAATATTAATAGTACTCTAATATTATCTTAGTTTATTTCTAATATTCCTAGATAAATAAATAGTTTTTCTTATTTTAGTCTATCTATTTCTATTAGTAGTTAGATATATCTATAGGGATATCTAATTTATAGATAGCTAGAGGTGTTTATTAAAGTAGTTAGTTTAGCTAGTATAGATATTATTTCTTACTCTTAGTATTATTACTAGTAGATCATAAGTTCTTCTATTATATTAATAATATTTTTTATAAGTTCCTATATATTATTTTTATATCTATATCCTTTCTATTTAGTAAAATACTAATAACTTTCTAGTTCTTTAAAGAAGTAAATAATTCATTTAACTTTATATTCTAATTTATTATTTTCTATAATAATAATATTATTTATCTATAATCTATATAGTGCTAGTTGAAGAAGTAAGATATAGAATACTAAGTAATATTTTATAGTTTTTAGTAGTTTAAGTCTATAATTAACTAGTGAAATTAGTTATATAATTTTAAAAGCTTTAAGTTTTTTAAAGTTAAGTTTATTATTTAGTTATTTTACTTTAATATTTTACTATATAAAATAGGCGCTATCTCTCTCTTTTGAAGTTGGTCTTTTAATCCTTTATTAATTACTAAATTATACTTTTTATTATTATATAAATTTAAGTTCTTTATATATATTATTTTAAATATCTTTAATTTATTATACTAAAGCGATAGCTTTAACTATAGCTAGGCTTAGTTATATATTTCTATAAGTAGTTAGTTTAAATCTAAAGTTAAAGTAAAAGGGAGACTCCTTAGTATTTTCTCTAATTATACTATTATAGATAAACTAAGTAATTAGTAGTAGTATAACTTAATTATCTTAGTTATAATTAATATAGGTATAGAGATATATTTTAAAGATTTAGTTAACTCTTTCTATTTATCTATTAGTTTATAGGTGAAATGTAGTAGATATTACTTATTTAATACTAAGTTATAATATAACTAATTTCTAGAATTTAGAAATAAAGATCTTATCTCTATTTAATATAATTTCCTTAGGTGTTCTATAGTTAGTAATAATATATTTGAGGAATATCTAAGTAAATTCTTTAGTATTATTTAATTCTTTATATAGTATAAAGTAGGTATACTTTATAAGTTAGTCTATAATAATAGAAATACTGTTATAATATACTTCTATAAGGGGTTTTTAAGACTTTAGTAGCTTGATAATAAAGTTAAAAGATATAGAATACTAAGTAGTTTATAGTATAAATAAAAGTTATAATATACTATAAAGTTAATATTAAGTAGGTTTACTTTTTAGGTATATCTTATAATCTTTAATTACTTTTACTATATATTCTCTAGTAACTTTTTCTCTATATTATTATTATAGTTATTTCTAGGTTTTTATAATTTCTTAGTAACTATATATAAAGTGAGTATTAAATTCTATAATAGCTTTATTATTTAGTTTACTAAATAGGCTAGCACTAGATTATCTAGTTATTATTAAGAGTTTAGTTACTAGTATTAAGTCTTTATTATAGTAATATTTAAGAATTACTTAGGTTTCTTCTAGTATTAAGATATTATAGTTTAGTTATCTACTAAGAGCGTTAGCTCTACTATTTTCTAATCCTTTTTAATAGATAATTTAGAAGTTAAATTCTAAGAAGAATTCTAACTATTATACTTATTATTCATTTAATACTTTTAAAGTTATAAAGTGTAAAAGGTTCTTATAGTTAGAATAGATAAATATTTTATAAATTATCTCTAAGAGTTCTAGTCTCTATTTTTTAAAACCTTTAATAATTACTATAAGTTCTTTATTATAGATTAAGTAGTTAAGTTTTAGTCTATAGAGTTTATAAGAGAAGAAGGTATAGAAATATAAATATTTTTCTAAGTTTTATTAAAATAGTTATACTCTAAAAGTAAAATCTAAGGTGTTTGTTTTAAGTTTAAATTGCTTTTATAGGTTTAAGATTATTAGGATTAGTTTACTAAATATATAGTTTTTAATTTTCTAGAAAGCTATACTCTAAGCTTCTTTCTATTTAAATAGTTAGTTTTTATAGCTAAGATGTATAAAAAGTATATTAATTTTACTATAGTATTTAATAAATTTTTAGTAGAAGTTAACTAATTTAAGAAAACTCTATACTTCTTTAAGGTTTATTAGTATTAGCTATTCTTTAATAGCTTTAATCTTCTTTTTTAATATACTAATATATCTAAAAGTAATAATAAATCTAAGGTATTCTACTTCTTAGGTATAGAATATACTTTTCTTTAGTTTAATTAAAAGTTTAGTATTTTAAAAAGCTTATAATATAAAGTATATATATTCTTTATATTATTCTATTATAAGGGAGAAGATAAAGATATTATTAAAGTAAATAACTATAAAGATATTTATAAACTTCTTAAGAACTTAGTTAATTATATTCTAAAAAGTAACTAGAATATTAATAAGACTAAAACATATAATAAAGTACTTAAAATATCCTCTATATATTCTAAAAGTAGTTTTTTATTCTTCTCTTTCTTTTATTCTAATAAGATTATAGGCTTTTCTAAGATCTAGTATAGTAAAGTAGTTAGCTCTATAGAGAAATCTCTATAGCTTATTAATCAGTAGTAGTAAATACTAATTTTTAATTATTATTTTATTAAGTATTTAGTAATTAATATATAATTATAGTTTACTATTTTTTTTAAATATAAATAGAATTAGACTTCTTATTAGTAAAGTTAATTCTCTAATATAGCTTTTCTTAAGGTTTTTATTAAAGTATTTATTAAGAGTTTCTATTTCTATTAAGTTTAGTTTATAGACTTTATTAAATTTAAACTTCTTTTCTTCTTTAATAAGGATTTTATAATTAAAATTTATATATCTTAATAGTTTAGTTTCTATTTTAGCTATAAAGAGTTTCTTATAAACTTTATATTCTTTTAGAATAAATAGAAGTAGATTGTTTTTTTAGTTAAGATCTACTATTATTAATAGTTATAATATAGCTTTTTTTACTTTAAAGTAGTAAAAATATCTTTTTACTACTTTTTAATATATTAATCTATTTAAGGTTTAATTTCTATAGTACTACTTAAAAACTAAATTATTATAGTTCTAATAGAGTTACCTTTTATTTTAATCTATCTATAGGTTATTTATTTATAACTAAGGTAATTTTAGTATTATATTATATATTTCTATATTAGTAATATTAAATTAGATTCTTTTCTTTTAATTTAAGTAACTTATTTTAAGAGGTATAGTCTTATTATAGATAGTACCTCTTTTATATTTAAATTCTTCTCTTTTTATTATTTATAATTAGTATAGTTATTCTTTATCTCTCTATTATACTTTTAGTTTATTAATAGCTTAAGAGGTGATATAATTAGCTTTAGCTTTACTATTAATTAGTATAAGTATTATTTACTAGTTAATAATAACTTGAAGTTTAATATTATTTTTATATCCTTAAGATATCTAGTAAATAGATCTTATACTTATTATCTATTATAATCTTTTTTTAGTAAGTAAGTTTAGTTTTTTAACTACTATAGTTATTTAAGGTAGTAAACCTATTTTTTTTTAATTATACTTTAGTTAGGCTGTTTTTATAGATTCTAACTTATAGAAGCTTAGGTTTATTATTAGTAATTCTCTAGGTATATGCTTTTTCTTAGTAGTATATTTAGTATTTATTTTACTAGTATTTATTCTATTTTATATTATAGTTATATTAATATTTTATAGGGAACTATAGGCTTAGTTAGAAGACTATAATATTATCTTTAAATAACACTATTATTTATTTAATTATAGTAGATATTAAGTAGATTTTCTGAATAGGTTTATTATTATATTTTTTAGAATAGAATTAGTAGTTATACTTTTCTCTTATATACTCTTTATATTTATTATAAAAATATTAAGGCTAGAAGAAGGTTTAATAGAGTTAGTAGTTACTTTTTAATATAAAGTAGTCTTCTATATATAGTTATAAGGTATAATTCTATTCTTATTAGGTTACTAAGGTATTATAGAAGTATTATTATTATTTATTTTATAGTATATTAACTTTTTAGAATTTTAGAAGTTATTTAATCTTATTCTAATTATTAGATTCCTCTTTAGAGCTAGAGTTATTTATACTAGAGGTAAGCTTATAAGTAATCTCTATCTAAGTATATTAATAAGTAATATTATAAGGTTTATTTAAGTTATAAAATAAGTTTTCTCTTTCTCTAAAAGTCTAATTATTAGTTATATTAAGGAGTTATTATTCTATTAAAAGATTATATTAGTATTTTAGTTTCTTATTAGTTATATTAATAGGTTTTAACTATTAGATTCATAACTTCTTATTAAGTTATTCTTTTAGTTTTTTTATAACCTTACTATTACTTATATATAATATTAATATAGTTCTAACTTTAGATTCTAGAGTAGTTATATTATAGCTAAATCTTATAAGGTTACTATTTTTAGAATAGTGTTCTAATATTTCCTTATCTTTAAAGTAGATTTAATAGTTATTATTATAGTATTTAGTTTATAATAAGGATATATAAGGGGTTTTTAAAATTATATTAACTTATTAAGGTTATTTAGCTACTAGCTTCTAGGAGAGCTTTTTAAGCTAGTTATAGTTTTTAGCGATATATCTTTATTAGTTATAGTTATAGTACTTAAGGTTCTAAGGCTTTTTATTAGCTAGTTTAGTTATTATATTAAGGTCTATAGGTCTATTATACTATTTATATATAATGTTTTAGCGAACGTTATTATTCTAGTTATTATAGAGTTAATTATTATTATATATATTATTAAATTTTAGTTAGAGCTACTACTAATACTTATACTTTATGTTAGGTCTTTATTACTTTTTACTTTTTTCTCTATAATATTTAAATAGTTAGTTATTAATTTTAATAGTGAGATTAATATACTATAGGAAGTTATTAAGGTAATTAACTTTAATAATCTTATTTTTAATATTATTTTTAAGCTTTTAGTAGAATATAAAGATTTTAGTTTCTTTAGTAATATTAAGTTAAATATTAAGTTATTAGAATATAGTAGTGAAATATTTAGTAGATTTAGTCTACTTAAGGTATAATAGTTTATATTTAGCTTATTATTTCTTATTAGAGTTCTAGAAAAGAGAGTAAAAGATATTTTTAAAACCTTAGAAGCTACTATAAATATTATAGGTTTCTATAGAGTATTTATTCAGTATTTCACGTTTAAAGAATTCTTTTTAGATAGGTTTAAACTATTTAAGTGTTTATTCTTAGAAGTAAGTAGCTATATAAACTACTTTTTCTATTTAATTAGTAAAATTACTATAATAGAAGTTTTAGTAGTTTTTAACTTAAATTAGGAATTTTTTAAAGTGTTCTAAAATACTATTATAAGTTATTAGGGGGCTAAACTTAAGTTTCTACTATTCTTTTATAAATATTAAAATAATATTAGTAATAGTTTAAAAGGTATTAATTTTTTTTTAGAGTTCTTAAACTTTTTTAAGGTTAGTATCTCTTTTAATATCTTTTTCTAGTTTCTTATAAGCTTATCTAGCGTTCTAGAGTTATTTATTAAGGCTATTTATAGCTTACTTACTTTTATTAATAAAAGTTTATATCTTTTTAGATTTGTTTTTTTATTTCTAGATAATATATTATAGTTTTTTATATCTTTCCTTAGTGAAGGATGTCTCTCTATTAGAGTTATATTTAAGGTTTAATATATTATAGTCTTTAATATTAGTGAGTTCCTACGTTAAGCTCTAAAGCTAGTTATATAAGAAAGATAAAGATCTTAAAGTAGGAGATTTAGCTAAGGTATAAGAAGATATATCGTATAAATGTTGTTCTGCGTAGCGATGCCCTTAGCTGTTCGCTCGCAGAAGGGCGTACCTTGCGGGGGATTGGCGTTCTTGTATATCTCTCGTGGTGTAGACATTGTAAAGGATTTGTTATGGGTTGTAGGGTGAGGAAGAGGAAGAGGGATAGGCGCAAGGCCCTGCGCGCAGCAGCAGAGCTTTTTATACTTCTAGCTATGAGAACCTCTTGCGACGACCTCTTTAGTTGAGGAGTTATCTCTTGTGTAGTGGCGTTCGCAGCACCTCGCTAGAAGGTTTAGCGAAGCTGTCGCCAGGCTATGAGAGCCTCAGTGACCTGTTCGGCCCCGATATAATCGGCCCCACGCTGCGCGGCTGGCGCCGTTGCTGTTCCGCTGGTCTATTCGGCTAGGGCGCGCGTTCGACTTTGTGATATTCAGAGGGTTTGCCTGCTAGTAGGAACGTATGGGGTTTCTGTACTATTTTCCTTAATTAGTAGAGGGCACAGGTCAAAGTGCCCATATAGTGTTTCTAGAATTGTGCCCGCGTATAGGGTGAATTTTACTGTAGTCTTTTTACGGGGGGGCTGCGTCGTAACTACAAACTCAATAAGAAGATATATTATTTTTTACTATTAGTAGGCGTTAATAGTTAACTTACTAAATAGGAGTAATTAAAGTGTTATAGTTAGCTATTTAATAGTAGGGTTTACTAATAGAAGCTAGAGATTAATATATAGTAATAGTATATTAGAGTTATAGTCATTAGTTATAGGCTTTTGTTATAGATTAGTCTTTAGAGGCTAAAGTAATTAGTTTTAGACTTAATAAGTTATTTATAGTAAAAGTAAGCTAAAAGTATCTAGAGGATGAATATAAAGTTAATTACTAAAGAGCTATAGAAGTTTAACTATAAACTAAGCTTAGAGTTATACTATATATAAGTCCTAAATAGTTATATTATCCTAAGACTAATAAGATCTAAGTGGTCTTTAAGTATAAACTACTATCTCTATATTAGTCCTCTTATTAGATTACTATCTTTTATATTAGTCCTCTTATTAGACTACTTATCTTTTATTAGTCTTTCTTATTATTATATAACTTATACTATAGTTCTTTTATTTTAAGTGAGTTTCTATTATTTCTATGATCCTGCAGTATAAATGTCTTATTATAGCTGCCTAATGCCTAAGTAGGTTAGTTATTTATTATCCTTACTTATAAGTTATAACACTAAAGTATAAGAAGATATATTATCTTTTACTATTAGTAGGTATTAATAGTTAACCTATTAAATAAGAGTAATTAAAATGTTATAATTAGCTATCTAATAGTAAGGTTTATTAATAGAAGCTAGAGATTAATATATAGTAATAGTATACTAAAGTTATAGTTTAAGTTATAAGTTATAAGCTTTATTATAGATTAGTCTTTAGAGACTAAAGTAATTAGTTTTAGATCTAATAAGTTATTTATAGTAAGAGTAAGCTAAAAGTATTCTAGAGAATAAATATAAAGTTAATTACTAAAGAGCTATAAAAGTCTAACTATAAGCTAAGCTTAAGGTTATATTATATATAAGTTCTAAATAGTTCTATTATCTTAAGACTAATAAGATCTAAGTAGTCTCTAAGTATAGATTACTATCTCTATATTAGTTTTCTTATTAGACTACTTATTCTTTATTAGTTCTTCTTATCGTTATATAACTTATACTATAGTTCTTCTATTCTAAGTAAGCCTCTATTATTCCTATAATCTTATAAATATAAATATTCTATTATAGCTACTTAATACTTAAGTAGGTTAGTTATCTATTATCTCTACTTATAAGTTATAATACTTTTATAGCTCTTTAGTAATTAACTTATAAATATCTCTAAAATACTTTTAGCTTACTTTTACTATAAATACTTATTAAGTTTAAAACTAATTACTTTAGCTTCTAAAGACTAATCTATAATAAAGCTTATAACTTATAATTTAGACTATAACTTTTATATACTGTTATAACATATTAATCCTCAGCTTCTGTTAGCAGACCTTATTGTTAGATAGCTGACTATAACATTGCGTTCTATAGTGCATAGAAATGAAACTTCTGAAATCTGCTGAACAGATGAGATGGGTTAGGTTATAGTGTGCACTAAATGAATGGCTGGAGTTGCCCTGAGAATTAGTCTGTTGAGGCTGCTTGCGTGGGGTGGTACGATTGATTTGAATGTAATAGCTACTATATGAATGTTCGATGCAAGCTTTGGAACCCTCATAAGAGAGTTTGTACTAAATTTTGGCGGCGACACCTCTAACAGCTAGTATGGACGACGCAGTACTCGCGATCCCTTTGCCTGTTATGCTGCCAGTCTTATTGAGCTATGATGCGAATACTCGTGAGCTAAAGCTAAATGTGCGGGACTTGGAGTCGACTAGAGGTTGTGGGACTGTGAGCAAGTTCGATTTCTTACTACTTGGTAGTTAAGACCTTGACAGCTTGTTAGACTGACTGTATGGAACGGCTTTGGTGCAGCCTAGTGACAGCATTGATGCGCCAGGGTAGAGATCTGTACCTCAGCTCCAGACTGGTAAGGTCGTAGATTGCATGCGGGCTGACTTTGAGAAAGAAGACATCATGGCTCATCGAAGCGCCGGGCGCAGCAGAGCACGAAGACCGTTGCCACGGTGATGTTGTCCATGGGTCAGCAACGTTGGGTCAGCTTGCTCCGAGGCAACTCAGCCAACCTCCGGAGAGCATCGCAGATTACCGCAAAACCTTCCTCGGCCAGACAGGAGGGCCGTCGTGGTCTGGTGGGAGCTGTCACCATGCAGGGTGACAACAAGATGCGCAATGATGACTCGGTGATATATAAGACAAAGTGGGCTAGAACCCGCAGGCCAGTAGGGAATGCAGAGAACCCCTCTAACGGAGATAACATCGTGGTCAACTGGTGATTTGAACCGTATTGCTCGGTTGGCGGATCCGTTATTCAGGTCGGTCGACGCATCGAGGGCTCGGGCAATGTAGCCGGATCATGGAAGCCTGGGTCGAAGTCGCTCAATCGGATCCCAGAGGCCGTAGTGCTCAGCGGTAATCTGTTGGCAGCGCATGGCGAACCTACAAGTACGTCAGCACGGCGAATGATCACTTTGGACAAGCCTTGAGTACCAACACTAACAAGGACAAAATAGCCCTGGTTTACTGATAAGTGAGAGACGTCCAGGAAGAGGAAAAGGGTGGCATTCGATCCCTAGGACATGCCGGTGGGTTTTTACGTCTCGTCTGCCGAGGTAGAAAGGTCTTTCTGCAGTTGTGCTCGCAGCGAGGTACGGTGGTGGTGAAGATGCAAGTGCCAGTTGAGGTGCAGATGCCCGAAGTGCAGGAGCGAATACGCTAGACGGAGAATGCAGCTTGGTAAGGCAGTTGCACTTGCTTTGTCCTGGGCCATGTTCCTGCCGTTTTGATCACCGGCAGTGCCCCCTCCCGCTCAATGTTTCGCCTCCGTCATCCCTGGTCATGACAACTGACTCCGTTATTTGCAAGTGCTCTGCTGACTTCAACCCGTCCGTAGTTCAACTGGGCGTCCGAGAAGGGATTCTCATGAATCGGCCCTAGTACAACGAGGTCCGGCTGCTGGAGTCGTACGCCCTTGCACCTTTCTTAGGCAGCACGGTGAGAAGAATCACGCATACCAGCGCAGCAAATTCGTGTCAGCGACCCATACAAAAGCTCTGCTAGACAGCCCACCACACTCATCTTCCACATCACATGTTGCAAAAGTGGAACCACAATTGCTAAGCAGCAATTGCGCCTTATATTCGCAACATCACACCCTCTTGCCGTGAGCCAATTCTCCCCTCTTCATCGCCGCCTTTGCCAAGCCATCGCTGTTAAGATCTAAGGCGCCTCATTTCCATGCTCAGTATTTCCCTGAGCGAAAGTTGCGTCAGGGCGGTAGTGATGGTCTCTTCAGCTTGCTGCCAATTTGATCCAGCAGGTTTGGCATTCCGGAGCAGATGCGGGATTCACCGATCGCATCGTCGAAGTTAGAGGCCGGCTTAGGTCTAGCCCCATACACGCTGGTTCGCTTTCTGCGTTGCTGTCGTTATGCGTCGAGGGAGACTCCGTTACTTATAGCAATATAGAACCGCGCGACTTACGGTCACATTTGAGCAGTCCGCCATGGGTCGTAGCTGGAGACCACTGGCGCATGTATCGTATCAGTCAATGATGAAAGGGGCATTAGGAGAGGGCGACCTAGGAGGAATGATGTTCATGCCAGACGAAGTTTGTCTAGCTCTATTAATTGACTGAAAGCCGTGCCGTGTTCTAGGGGTACCTTGACTGCCCCAAAACACAAAGAGAAGGCTATTTCCCTACCCGTTCATCCATCCCGCAACTTCAGAGGAGAGATGAGGACGAAGTCCCCGCGTGTGTATAGAAAGGCCGTCACGTCTTCGTAGATGTTTTCGAAACCATCATCTTCATGCTGGTTGTAAGCGTGGTGCCCAACACCCTGGCTGTCGTTCGCGCAGACGGAATGACTTCTAGCCTTCAGCCCTCGCTGCAGGCCTCGGACCTCATCGTGGACCCGGACTTGCTATTGTTCAACATGCAGTGTTCGCAGTGATTCTAAAGCCGGGTTCGCGAACACCTGTTCGTTCAAGGAGTTGGTGGTGGGAGGTACGTTCGAAAGACAAGGGCAGTTATGCGCAGACAATGATCGACTGATAAACTCTTCCCGTGGTACCGCTACGTGAGCGACCCCCGCAATCCATGACGACAACAAGTCTGGCGCGAGTGGAAGCCTGCAATGTTGCAGATACACTTCAAGTCTGTTCCTGTTTCCCAGGAGTTTGAGTGGAAGTCCTGGTTAGTGTTCTCAGCGCATGCATTGTTCCCATAAGCGCACCATCGTCTCGGGATGGTGCGAAGGATAGTGCGCAGAATGGTACGGGTCTCTGGTTGGCTGCAGCCCAGATGTCCCTGCTGAAAAAACCCACCGCGGACTGATAGAAAGGAACGCGGAGACCACCTGCCTTCTGCAAGTCTCTGGGCGCAAATTTCCACCGGTGCCCCTGCACTAAGGTATCCTGGACTCCGCGTTGCTGGGATTTTTCCCAGCGCCGCACTGTATGGAACGTACCTTGAGGGGCTTGCGACTCGTGCTGTGGAGAAAGTCGCGGTACCCGGAGAACGCGTCGCGTACGCGAGGCACCCTGATAGATATCTACCTGGTCTGTGCTTGCACACCTCTGATTGGCTCCCTACTTATCTAGGTGGAGGTATGCGCTGCGGTCAGCCAGGTGCTCTGGAGGGTAGCCCACTTCCAACTGTGCACGCGCTCTCTCATGTCCACTCGTCAATATGGCATGGTCTGCTGGTCCAACACGAACGACACGTTCGCAGCCTTAGGTGGCTGTACTTATCCCTTCGTCATGAACATGGGCGAGTGCGTCCGCAGATGGTCCAGCCGCAGGTCCTGATTTTCAGGACATGCAAATGCTTACAGAAGGAGTTCTCACCCAATGTCGTGATAGTTCGGGACATCCAAGTTCGGACAGAAGAAACCCTCATCCACGTGTCCCGGATCTTAGGATTGCTGATTGATCCTCATTTTGTCCATTGCGCGTCTCTTTCTTCACTAGAAGCGGCAAGGTGCAGCGCAATGCCGGTAACAGGAGCTCCTTAGACGTGAGAAACTTTGCTCCATGTGCGTCCAGTGTGTGGGAAAACCTCGGAGGAGCCGGCCGGGAAAAACGCCAGAACGCTCCAGTGACGTAGTGTTCTGGCGAAAAACAGCCAGAACGCTCTAGTGACGTAGCGTTCTGGCGAAAAAAAGCCAGAACGCTCCAGTGACGCAGCGTTCTGGTAAAAAAAAAGCCAGAACGCTCTAGTGACGTAGCGTTCTGGCAGTAGAAAAGCCAGAACACTACGTCACTGTTATATAATAACCAAGGCCCATGGGACGGAAGGAGTCCTGATGCACCTTCTTTGCTATCAGGTCGGGGTGGGAGCGAGCAAGTACCTGACCTCTTGAAGCTTTGTGAGTACGTACCAGCGATCGAAATTTTGTGGGCGCCTGGCCAAGAAGCAATGATTCCTTTTCAGCATATCACCGTCTTGCCGGCATTAGCTCCAGTCCTATGTTCTTCGTCGCACCTACCCTTGACACGATGTTGGCCGTCAGCTTGTGCACGCCGGCCTACGATCGATTGTGATACCCTGAGCAGAATATCTGCCCAGGTGGGATTACGGTCAGAGCGGGCGGGGTACCGGACCGGCCGAGTCAGTACCAGTGTACGCTAGAGTCGGGCACTCGCCTCTGCCGGGATCGATGAGGACGGCTCCCGGGCTGGGTATGCACCTTGAGCGATGTAACTAACCAAACTGTGCGTTACCGATGCATTCGTGATGCAGGTCGCGCAACCAAGTCGATGTCCTTCCGTTGAAATGTTTGCACGCACCACTTCCCCACCAATCGACCATGACGCTACCTAGTCAGCTTCAGGTCCATCGTGTCCACATGGACAGCCTTCTAAGCTGCACCGCTTTGGAACGCGGTCCCGCGGTCGCTGCCCCCCTCTTCCTCCCCTTCCATGTTATTAAGAGCTGACTCCTGGGTGGTGATGTGTGCAACTCGAGCAGACGGATCCCAGCAAGCAAGCGGAGCAGGTTGGACCATGTTCCCCCCCATGAACCACCCCTCGAGGCACCAGCCGACCAGACAACAGTCAAGACACATTGAAGCACATACGACAGCACATGATCGACCGAATTGCGACATTCGCGCACCGAGGGACCGTGGCACGAAGCCTGAACCATTGCCCGGAAAGCCGGCCGCCGCGGCCGCTGTCCGACAATGCTAGCATACGAAGGGACAAGACCGAATGGACATGCCCAGGTGGCTCCAGCTATGCAGAGATACTTTGTGGTGGGTGTGCGGCTGTTGAGGAGGAGTTTGGGGCGGGCTGGAGGAAGCGGAGGACGTCAGTGAGGACCTTGAGGGATGGCGATGGCAGGTTGAGCATTTCGAGTTGCGGGAGGGTGGTTGCAACGACGCCTGTGTCGGCAGAGAGGCCGGGAAACTTGCCGCAGCGAGACCGTCTTGCTGACTAGGTAATGCGCATACGCTGCAAGCCGATGGTGCGCAGCTGGTTCTCCATGGAATCATACAGCTTCTCCGAAGAGAGCTTGCACTGGTATCAGGTCTGGATCTCGCTAGACCATCGAAATGAACTTCAATCCACCCCATGCTGCTGAAGCACCTGCTCTTTTTCGAGCCCAAGACGCTTCTTCTAGGCAGGAACCTGCTTATCCAGAGCCTGGATCTCGCGGACCGTCATGTTGGCTTAGAGCGTGCTCTCCCGCAACGAGCGCCTCAAGCTGTCAATACGCCCAGCCTTCTGAGTCTGTTCAAATTCTGTCTGCTCATACGGACTCATGCGAAGGCGACACACTATGGGCTTGTCGATTTCGTGGGCAACGTCCGCCCATCCCGTCTTGGCGTCCTGGGCAATCTTCTTCCTATTCTCACCCAACAGCTTGAGGAAATGGCCCAGCTGGTTGGCCTTGGACTTCCACTAGATCTGGAGCGACTCCAGCGTCAAGTATGACTCCTCGTAGCCGAGGCTCTTCCGCCCAAGGAGCGTGTCCTGCGTCTCGGCGTCCTGGCGCGCCCGCTGAAGAGCGGGTGCCTCTGCATCGTGCTGCTCGCGTACTGTTAGAAGCTGCTCCATCAAGCTCAGTCCCTCTGCGCACATCTCGATAGCTCATCGATCAGCGCGTGAAGTCTAGCATATGGCACCAGTGCGTCTTGACTCTCGCTGAGTGGATGGAGTCGGAGGCGGAGCCACTACCTGCCAGCAGCTGGAGGGGTCCAACTTCAGCTCGCAGATAACATCGGCCATCGGCCGACCGTTGATGTCGAGGTTGTTGCCCGTCTTGAAGAAGCGGTTCTCTTGTAGCCCACGGAGATGCTGGTTTTTTTGGGCTTGGCGGCAGATAGAAGTAGTCCGAAATGAACATGCCTAGCAGACTCTGCTCCTTGCCGTCGATCTTTCGGGCAGAAGTGTTGCCTCGGCGGTTCAAAACGCATAAGAAGAGAGACTCTAGCTTTCAATCCACCCTTTGCTTGAACGTCGCAAACACAAGAGGCGCCTTGCGCTGGCCCAATTCGGCCCTTTCTGCGGCACCGGGTCGAGCATGTGGCTGGTCTCGACGCATCGCTGAATGGTAATATACAGGGCTTCGAGACTGCCACGTCGGAAGTAAACATCGCTGGTGCAGACGGAAACCTCGACGTACTTAGAGGCTCGACGTGCTTGGAATTCACTCATCCACATAGGCCTGAGTATCGCCGCGTGAGATTGCTTCATCTCTCTGCTGTGACCACTCCCTGCCACGACCAAACTCAAATCTGATGACCGTTATTCGGGAGCTAGATGGTCAAGCCACTTGGCGAATCTATCGCGCATCTTCTCCTTCTTTGTCGCTGTCTCCCTGAAGGGCAGGAACTTCCAACACTCAACATTTACTGAGTCGGCATTCCCCACCTTGCTAATAAACCAGGCTGTGGGTCGAGGATGAGTTTCATAGCGCGCAACGCCAGATTGAAATTCCATGTTTCCTAGAAGCGCTCAACAGCAAGAATAATGCAGTGAGAACTCGCAGTGGAGATGGCGTAGGTAGTGATGAGCTTGTGGCAGCCGGCAGCAAACTTGTCCATCGCCTCCAATCAACCAAGTACTTCTGCGGCGCCACTAGTAGACTCTTTGGACATGGTATCATAGGTGGCTGGTACTACCATTTGCTTTGCCTTGCCTTCATTATTATTGCTCTTAATCATGTTTATACCCTTCGTCGCGTCGTACCCCTTGACCGTCGTGCAGCGGTAAAAGAATAAGTAGGGCATATTGCAAGTCGTTGCGAATAAGTGAAGGATGTCTGGTGAGGCTGAGCTGGACTCTCTGAGGTATTTCTAGATATGAGGTCGGCAATCTCAGCAATATTGCCTTGGATTGAAAAGACGAAGGAGTCCCACGTCAGGTACTCTTGGATGCATATGTTGTATTAGTGAAAGATGGGTGTCTTGTCGTCACGGATGGAGGGCCTATGCCGTTCTGGAATGCAGTAAAACTCTCCTAGTGCCCTACCAGACTGAGTGCTGCTGTCTCAATGCCTGCCCCCTTTGATGGATGCCATGGCTGACCACGTCCCTGGGACTTCCCACACTCGAGATGTGCCGCTGCAAAAACAACTGAATTACGGACAAAGCCTGCATCATGCGCGTGGTAACCAACTCGGAACCCATCCGAATGTCGATAGGCAGGTGCTCATATTGTTGACCATGGAGGCCGCAGATTCCAACGGCGGTGTCGATGTGCTCTTATGCTCTTGCTGCTGAAAGAAGTCGACCCAAACACGTCGCTTCTTCCCACTCATCTCATTCTCAAATTTCAGTTTCCATTTCTCGCACAGGCAGTATTGCAGTGCACAAGATACGCCTTTGGAGGCCTTTTGGCTGAGACGTAACCTCGATTGGCAATACAATCCGACACATAAGCAAGATTGAAGCCTTGTCTTTGCACAATCCCAGCCCTTGATGAGCCTTACAAGAGACGTCAACTCAAGCAGACTGCCCGAGCTTTTCAGAAGTGCACTCAATGAAATAATTAGGCAATAATTAGTTTAATCTCTCGTTATAGACTTAGTTAACAATAGCCACAGACCATCTATAATTGGAGAAGTGGACAGTCAGCTAGGAGAGATCGCGTTATCTGGTAATCAAGGCAGAGGTTTAGCTAGGGAGTCTTCATAAACTCAAACAAGGTATTGTTTGGAGTGGGGATAGGAGTACAGGAGTCTGCGAACAATACCTCTGTGGTGAAACTGTGCCGGGAGGCGATGGCGGCAGATTTGTCAAGGCCCAGAGATGAGCCGTCCAGCTTTATCAAGGAGCTGATATCAAAGAAGGTGCGGACGTCAAGCGTGCTCTTCTTAACCTCGCGAGCAAGGTTGACTGCTGTGCAAATCTGTTTCGATAATGTCGTCAATCTGTCCATTCCCCCAGACCTGATGATCGCACAGCTCGCGAGAAGCGTGGTGGCTCCAGTGCAATCAGGACTTGCAGACCTAAAGAGCTTGTCGGACGTGAGTCCACGGGCTTCGATCCAGTCGCATGAATGATCAAGTCTTGGGATTCAGACTCTGTTGCAGAGCACTGGAATCCAATGGTTCAGCCCCCGGCAAGACCCCTATTGAGCTTGTTAAATGCCTCCGAAATACCCTCTAACTCGGCGTGAGGGATGTTATCACCAAGGTGCAAATAGAAAATGCCTCCGCTTTGGCTCTGGCACCAGCCGGGAAGAGCACCACTCAGGAGTGCTTATGGCGCCATCCTCCGCTTTAGGCTGAGTGATGGTGCAATAACCTTCGTCTCGCCGCTGTTGAGAGAGGCAGAGAGGCCCCATGGAAGAGTCTGGGCGGGTTCTTCGTTGTTGCAGAGACGTTTCTCAGACTATATGCCGGGACACCGGAACTGGCTGAGTTTTGAACTAAATGCCCCTGGAGCCTGGGAAGCGCGTGCTTGTAGGAAGCTGCGCTGCGGACATCCTGAAGGCCCTCTTTTTCAACTAAAATCTGCCTAGTAGAGAAACTAGCTGCTGTGCGCATCCAATACGAGAGGCCTCCATGCTTAAGCTCGTCCCGCTAAAGTTGGAACTTCAGCGTTGGATGCTTGGGAGAAGCTTCTTTGCTCAAGAGCGTGGAGGACGTCCCTCGACTAGCTGTCTAGCTGATGAATGACTTTAAGTGTAGTCTCTGAACTGTTTTCAAGAGATCGGGTGTCAATTTCTGCTTTTCCTGCGGCAGAAGTCCGTAAGGCGTTAAGTGGAATCTAGAGTTGCTCCCAGCTCTGTCCAGGCGAATGCGAGAGGTTGCCCCATCAGGCAGTGAGGTGAAGCCAGGTGTTACAGGTGCCGAAGCCTCGAGTGTGTCTTGATTGAGCTTGCTGACCCTTGAAGCAACAGGACTATCTTTTAGGACCAGACTGCAAATGTCAGATGTTCCACGAGTGTCCAGAGGTTGGAACGATGTAATGCTCATCTTAGGAAACCTTCCAAATCAATCTGGCGCAGAATATCGCACAGGTCTGCGGCTGATATCGCAGAGATCCTCAACAAGCCACAGAGTAGTTAATGCCAGTACAGAGTGGTGAGGTTTCTCAGCGACAGCAACTCTCAAGAGCCCGCTAAATTTGTTCGTTTCTAGTTGTTTGTCGCCATCAGCCAAGATACGCAACACTAGCTGTAACACAGTCTTATGCACCCAAATCATGTCTCCATTTTGCAAGGGTATGGCAGTAATGCGAGTGTGGGGTGTTGGAATGCAGAAGACATGGTCACCGGTCTTGTCAGCAGCAGCGGTGAAGCAGACCTCATGGTGAAGGAACCGTTGGTGATGAGTACGAATGTCGTCCCAGAGGGTTGAAATGGCTGTGACAGGCTTTCAGACGAGCTCACTGAACGCGAAGATGGCAGCTAGGTCTTCAAATATAGGAGCAGAGATGCTGCGCCTGGAAATGCTGGGTGAGCTGGTGTGCGCCCCTTGACTAGACGTTGGCTGAGGTACTACTTGCTGAGTTGAGATCCGTAATACTCCAGTTCGCGCGGACTTCAAGCCGCAGGAAAACTTGAAGCTCAGTGCAGAGGTGGCTGTCCTAGCTCGATATGATCACCGTCAGCCTTAGGCTTTGTAGCCACTGCTTCCACAGCGGTTCAAAGCGCGCAGTCCGGGCTCCGACATTGTGCTTGATTCAAGGCCCCTATTTCTCATCCTCGTTGACCAGGGGGACTTCACCAAAGTACAGCGTCTGCAGCAGCTTGACCAGCTCGTCGAATGAAAAGACTAGGTGAGCGGATATCTTGTTGTTGGACCGGTCGAAATTTGGCAACGACGTCTCAATTGGATCTCTGAAAAGCTGGAAGTCTGTAAAGAAAGGTCTTGCCAGAAGGGGAAAGGTTGCGGAGCCATACCCTATTCGCATGGCGCCGACGACTTGAAAAGCATCTCGGCCTTCTTAGCTGCAAATGAAGTCGGCGTGATTGAGCCGTCGAACTCGTTCACTACCGTGACGGGATTGATGACGCTGTCTTAGTCGTCTCGATTTGGGAGGCTCGTGATGTACGATTTGTGAGTCTCGATGATGAACGCCGAGACGGCTATTCTCGTGGATTCAACGCAGACCAACACTCAGTTTACAAGATTCAGTTGTTTCAACAATAGTGTGCTGAGAATAGCGCGATTGACCCTGACATTCTTGTCTTCTGGCGCGCTCTTCAGCGGTAGATTTCGGAGGGACTGCATCAGGTTGTTGAAGCATGCAGTCGCGCTCGTTATGAAACAGCAGCCTTTGAATTCACTGACCAATAGGTTAAAAGTGTCAGTGAGGTTGTATGGGATTCTTACTGGCACCCCTTTCGACCTGTTGACCTGTTTGATGAATCCACAGCTCGCTTGACGCCAATAACAAAGCCGTAGAGGCCCTTGAGAACCTGTGCCCATGTCTCCTGGTAGCGGCAGTGAATGTTAGTGAAATAATCGTGGATCTTCTCACCGCATTCTCCCTGATGCCCTGCTCCTTGACTGTGCTGTCGACTAATCGGTCGTAGTCAAGAGCGGCCACATCGTAAGCCGAGCGCAGGCTTCCATTGAAGAAGCCCAGCAGGTAATCTAGGTCTCACATGAAGTAGACGAGGCGCTACAGGGCCCTTGCCATCTGCAGAACCACTTCCTCTGGAGTTGACATATTTATGCCGATCCATGTCCTGTCAACTCCGTCGAAAAGCTCTGGCGCCTCTGCCGATAACCGAAACTGGAGGAATGGTACTGGAAGAGGATCACTTCCTGTAGCAATCTCTAGCGCGCGGGCGACGGCTTTCCTGAGAGAAGCATCCGCCTCATCGAGGGTATCCGGGCGGGAATTCATACCAAGTAGCACGTCTAGGGATTCGGCTTCGAACATGGTATCCTGGATTGATGCTCCCGCGTTGTAGAAATAGTAGTGAATCAGCTGCCTCCTGGAAGCTTCTCGGCATCGTTGAGGATCAGCCTCTGGTCGGCGGCTAGGAGCCTGGCCACGGTTGCTTTCTTGCTCTTAGCCAGCTTTGATACGCTTTTAAGCAGGTTCAGGGGCTTCAGCCTCAGAGAGTTCGGCAAACTCGGCCGCAGCGACGTCTACCCCTGACGGGCAAGCACTCTCAAGCTGCTTCTGAGTGTTCTCTCCATCCATTCTATCCATCATTTAGCGAATGGAGCTCATCAAGGGGCTCTGTTCAGCTGATCTCGTGGCAAGGTGATGATTGTTAGCCTGTTGGCTCTCCGAGTAGAGGGATGAACAAGGTACAAGGAGGGGCCCAGCCCATCGTCGTGTAACGGGCGAGATGGCGGCTTCTACGACCAGGTTGTGAGCATGTCGCAGGGCATCATCAATGAGAGCTCCAAAGGCACGCTCGACACCGTCAAGGGCACCGACCAGACCGCGTACAAGCTCTTTCTCTCCACTAAGCAGGATGGCACGCTAAAGGCTCCTTCCGTCGTCCTCATGGGTAAAGCTTCTCAGATAGACCAGGTCTGGCACGGGCTGCGCTTTAAGTCAGGCATAGTCGAGCTCAAGTGTGGGCGGAACGTGGATCTGGCCGGCTGGACAAGAAAGTGACGTTGACTCCTGACGAGGATTCGCCAGGGCTGCGCGCGGAAAAGGAGATGGTTATGCATACCCTCGATGCAAAGTGGAAAGGCCTCAAGCCTGACGACTACTGCGTGCAGCGCATCTTCTGCGCCCTGGCTGAAGCTGAAGCTGACTGGACTGGGCTGAACAGCTACAGATCTTGGGTAGTGGAAAGGGGCGCCATAATGAAGCTGTCCATGGGACAGAAGACAAACGAGTCCGAAGGGTGCTCGATTACGCCAAGCCCATGCTGACGAGCTAGGGCAAGCAATGACTGTTGTGGACCATAGACTTCAAGGACGATGAGGCAAGCAAGAACGAGCGCGTGAACCTCACCGTGACCGGAAAAAAATAGATGTCCAATGAGCCGATTCGATTTGACCACGTCTGCGTGCGCGTTCGTGCTCAAAGAGGGCGGTTCTCTGAGGACGTGGTGATCGATGTTTTGGATAGAGAGCCCGTTGATGAAGGCGTTGATGGCCACGGAGACGGTGTAGAGAACATCTCCAGGATGCCCGAACACGAATCGATTGTTGGCATGTTTGAAATCGTGCCCGGACTTGAGGGCTCTTGCAGGGTAGCATATGTCGGCGTCCTAGGTGCGGTGCGACGAGATGGATTGGTATCATCGACTTATCCCGGTTGGGAGACGTGTTCCTCCAGTATCATACGTATAGCTCGCCGCACCTCGGCCTTTCTTTGCTCAACCGCGGTCGGGGAGCTCGTGCGTGGACTCGAACATCTTTTTGCTTTCTGAGCGCAAAAAGTCAGCAACTGTCAAGTCCTCGGAAGGAATGAGAGGGGATGGGAACAACCGAGGATCCAAAATCTCAAAGAGCCGGGCAGGGCAGCGCAAGACAAGGCAGGCCGCACAATACAATACGTATTGGTCTGCGAGAAATGGTGTGCGTTGCGATCCGAACGAGCGACGGTTGCACTCGAGGGGTGTCATGTGGGGGTTGTCTCATCGGCGAGGCAATCGTAGTGGTTCAGGTTGCAATTGCTAATAGTAAGGCATTAGATGTGTTCCTGAGTTTTGGTACATACACGCACTGGAAAGAGGCAGCCGTCACAGCGCAGGCGACCACCTTCCAAAAGCACCCAACTGTGACGGAAAGTACAAGGCTAACCGAAGGACCTCTTTGGGCTGTTGCCTGAACCGCGCTTTGTCCAAGTAAGGAAACGTACCAGCGGCAGCAACAGCAGGAGGACACTTGGATTTCTGTAGATCAAAGCCTTCCTTACATCCAGGGTTGTCCAGCCTTGCAAGGGTCAACTCCCTGGGTCCAGTGTGGTCGCAACCTCTCTGGCCAACCCCTGTGGCTACACATCAGTACCAAAAGTACCGTTCATGGTGGCCGGCACCTTGATGACCGGGACATCGATGTGATCTCTGGGGGTGGGGCCATTTCCCATTCACACCTCAGTGTTCCCATGCGAAATTTCACACAAGCCCCACAATTAGGGATGGAGAATCCCATCCTCTGAGGCGTACCTACCTTAATGGGTGCAAGTCGTGACATTCCCTGACTTACACTACCTTAGGTAAGGTAGGCAAGCACCAATGGGGAATGATGCCTAGATGCCTTCTGCTAGCATGCCCAAAGACCCACAGAGCAAGCAGGAAGGAGGAATAACAGCAAAAAACGAGAGCAGTAAGTATCAGAAGGGGGAGACATGAAATTCACTTCCCTTAGCTTTGCTTTTGCATCTTCCCTTCGACCTTTCCTTGGAATCTGTTTTCTTCCCCTGCCGGCGCTCGCCAGGACGACGTCAATGAATGGCACCGCTGCTGGATGACGGAGGACATGCGCTTGGCACGAACTGGGGGTTGCCAAATGTGCTCATGTCCCGCTGGACGATCAAGTTCGACCACATCGTCGTCATCGTTACGGACCACGAGCTGTCGAGCTCCGGGATGAGGTTGGTGAGCCGCGGGTTCTGCAGCGGGAGATGCCTTCCTTGTGTGTCAACATCTCCGTCTTCGAGTCGACGCTGACGCTCTTCGTGTCCGACTTCGCGGTATCATGACACAATGCCAGCCGGCCTCGTCGGCAAGCATCAGCGACTTGTTGCCGGCGACGAGGAGGCCGAAGGCAACAAGGAAAATGTCCAGCTACGTCGCATGGTACGAGCCGCTGAGGATCTCGCGGTAAAGCTTCCAATTGCCCGACAGGCCGTAGCAGTAGTGCTAAAGGGTCTTAAGCATGCGGCCGTTGAAGGTCCCCTCGAATTCGTGCAGGGTGTCCGGCCCAAGATAGTCCGCGAGTGGCTCGACGCGAACACGACGCCGCGATGGGTTGCGACAATGTGTTTCTCCAGTCTGTGATCGACGGTCTTGAAGTCCTCGGGCATGCCGCTCTTGCTGCTGACGCCGGGCAGCGCACGGTAGGCACAGCGGCCTGCTGGATTTTTTCATGTGATATTGCACAATAAGTCCCAATGCCGTCGTCAGTCGTTTGCAGAATGTCGCTTCGCCTAGCTCTTGGGCCAGGCACTGCGAGTTTCGACAGATGCCTCTGTCCTGATAATGCAGCGGAGGCAGACTTGCCCAACCGTTTTGACGTTCGTCTTGGTTCTATCTCGGAAGTCGGGTGAGGATGTAGAGGTCGTAGGTGTTTGTGAAAGACCGTCTTATCTTGCACGATGCTGCTGCTATTCGACAAAAAAGGGGAATGGCATGTCGGGGTCGGGGACATATCAGGGGATTGTCGGCGTTTCCCGGAGACCACCCGCGTTAGGGCATTGATTGCTTTTGCGGAGCCCAGGGAAATGTGCGGACATGCTCGACATCGAAGAAGTGATGGTTGTCCATGACAACCTAAATCACATCAAGCTGGTGGTCAGGTTCCCGCTGACGACGGAGAGACAACTTTCTGTGCTCGCTTAAGCAAGGATCCAGGGCCCTGTCACCTCGTCGCTGCAGCAGACCAGGCATCGTGATTGACAGCACAGCAATGAAATTCTCAGCAATGAATTCCATGGAAAGAGCGAAGAATTACCACAACGCACCACGGTGCTCTGTTTGATGCGCATGCATCCCCGAACGGCACGACGCTTCGCCTGCCACTACGCTGACCATGCCGCACGCAGTCTACTAGATTTGACTCTGGAATGGGGAAAAGGTCGACGCGGAGTACGGAGGCTGGTCCAAGAGAGATGGATTGCAGTATTGGCTGGTGGTGATGTGGTCTGGCCTTCTCTAGCCCCTTTTGATGTCCCTGGGTTGGATGGAAGGCGTCTCGGCAGAGTAACCATGTCGCGAAGTCATAATCGCGTACACAACAGACAGAGTGGTGGCGGTATTAAATTTTGTATTTGTCTTCGAGGTACGCAATACGGCCAAATCGGCGGTGGCATTGGACGAGTTTGAGATTTTCGGCATGTGGCTTTGCGGCCACCTTCCCTTCCACATTGGACCGCATAGGTAAGGTACCTTAAGCACTACCTGCCTTCCCATAATGTGTGATCGGCTCTGGTCCTCATACCTTCCCTTAAACCCCAAAGGCAGGCTACTCCTTCTTTCCATAGACATTAAAAGCCAGCAGTACGTCATCAAATCACAGCCACCTGATGGGCTTGTCGCAGCTTCGACTCTACACATCTTCCGTTCCGCTCGAGGCGGTGCTCACCTCAATCTCCATGAATCACAGAAGTGACTAATGTAGTGCAGAGCAATCATCCATGCACAGATCATGTTCATTGTTAACTGTCGTTCGTGAAATATGTCAAAAATCCATTCCTTGACAGTGCATCGCCGTGCACTGAAGTTAGAAGACGGGCGGTTTGATATTCTCTGAATCCAGCATATCTGCAGCCAGCTTGATGAGAGTGATGTTTTCTGGAGGACGGTTTCGTCAGCAAACACTGCCTTCTATTGCGGCTGAACATACCAGTCGAGGATCCTGGTCGAATTAAATTCACACAGGAACTGAATCTTGTGGCTTCGGCACGAGAATCACGATGGCTCGGGTATGCGATGCAGTCTTGCTGTAAAGCCCAGAGCGAGTAATACGTAGTTGATTTCGGCACCGACCCTCTATCTTGGAAACTCAACCGAGACTGGGACCTGTAATCGATCGCCAGCTACATCAAGTTCATCAGATATGGTAACTCGACCCAGCAGAGACTGGAAAAACTGAAGATCCAGTAGTTTATCGATGAAAGCAAGAGTAGCTCCAAGTGGTGGATGTTCGAGGTTGTATTTCATGATGGAGAACACCGCGCATGCACGCCCCGACAACGGAACAAGCCCTCCTGTGGCATGTAAACTCCGACCCAATCTAGACCTATTATTGCGAATTCGAGACTCAATACTATGGGCTGTGCCGCCAGATCCTAATATTCCACCAATCACTCGATAAGCTGTCGATGCAGGACTGCCTCGTCTTTCCCAACGAGATTGCGTACGGCGAACTACTTGCGGGATCGTTCCTGAAATTCCTATTCGACAAACGTCACATCGGGGACCATGTAGTCAAGCCATACATCTCGAAAGCTCTTCAATGTGCAGGTGTGAGCACATCAAGGCCGCTCGTGGGGACCTCACCGAGCTACAGAGGACGAAGCCAGCATCGTTACAGAATACTCCCAGGAACAAGAACAGCGTCCAGGAAAAGTTAAGCAGCCTTCACCTCGAAGGCTCGACTGGCTTTCTAGTCTGGTCCGAAGGCACATGAAGGTATCAGCGCAATCAGGCTGCTGTGCATACTGACCAAAAAAACTTCCCTCCTACACACTTTTTACTGCGACCCGCTGTTAGCGGGCTGCAGCGCACCACACTAGAACCTTAACGCTCACAAAACACACCGTTAACGCCCTCTATCGCCCGTCGCGATAGCTTTATAGCTATATATAAACGCTATAAATACCTAACCTAGGCCTGAATTACTAATTTAGAACCTTTCCCCTCTCTCTACTTCTATTAAACTATTATATCTATACCTCTAAGTACTAGCTATAATAAAATTATTACTTCTTAATAGTTCTAAAAAGATAGAGTATATAATAATTACTATTAAAGTATAAAAACTATTTTATTTATTTAATATTTATTAATAAACTAATTAAATAATTATAGTATAACTAAACTAACTAATAAAAACCTATAGGGGATAATTATAAAAAGTATTTAGTAATATTATATAGAAATTTATTATTTATATTTAGTAAATAGTTATTTTTAAGCTTTTTTAGAGTAATATAGCTATAAAAACCTCTCTCTAAAGTTAAAATAATACTATATCTCTTTCTAAAATACTTCTTACTAAATAGAATATAGTAACTAGTTTAGTTTAATTATATAGTGTTTAAAAGCTTTATATTTTATTAAAGTTTATTATAGATTACTATTTACTTTTATAAGCTTTTAAAATCTTAGTATAAACTTATAAAACTTTATTATATACTTTCTAGAATAGAATTACTAAAACTTTAAACTTTCCCCTAGTAGATATTATTTATATCTTATATACTACTTTAAACTATATTATTATTTTATACTTTATTTATATAAAAAAGCTTTTTTTAAATAAGTAAAAGAGATTTATAAAGCTATAAGTATATAATTATTTAACTTCTCTTAGAAATAGTATAAATATTTTATTAATAAAGTATCTATAAAAATCTCTAACTACTTAAATAACTTTATTATTATAGTTACTAAAGAAATAGTTAAAACTAATATTTATAAATATATAAAGCTATACTTAGTTTAAGCCTATCTAATATAGAAAGGTATAGATCTAACTACTTAAACTTAATTTTAAATTATTATCCTACTCTAACTTTATAAAAATACTAAATAGTGCTTTTTTTATAAGTTTACTTATATCTATTTTTTACTAGAGAAGAAGTAAGTATTTATACTTTACTTTAATAAATACTAAAAGTATTATATTAGTTACTTTTATACTAAAACATACTACTATAGCTAGTATAGCTAAATTAACTATATTAGTATTAATACTACTTTAAACTACTCTAATAACCTTAAATACTTAAACTATTATAAAGCTTTTTCTATAGATTATAGTAATTACACTATTTACTTTATCTTAAAAAATAGTATTTAGGTTATATCTTTAAAATACTAACTATAGAAAATTTAATAAGTTATTTATAGTATATTATTTATATTTAAGCTTAATAGCTCTTTTTATAACTTACTATTAAGTAGTTCTACTTCCTTAGCTTAGCTTAAAATAGCTTAATTAATAGTTATTACTAGTAGTATAATACTACTTAACTATAAAATAGCTAATACTACTTAAACTATTATAGAGGATAACCTCTTTATTTTAGATTTATCTTTAGAAAACTTTAAACTTAAAGATACTAAAACTAAAATATTAAATATACCTCTTACTTTCTAATTTTATTAGAAATAAGCTTATACTATTAAGTTTAGTAATATTATTTATATTATAACTTATTAAAAGAATATAAAGTAAGAAGTCCTTAGAGAAAGCTTAAAAAATAGTAGCTTACTATAGCTTAACTTCTTTAAGCTTTAGAAGTCTATAACTTTATAAGCTTCTATTTCTCGCTCTCTCTCTAGCTCTATTTATAGCGCTACTTTATACTTTAAGAAATTAAGTTATTATAATAATATATAGTAAATCCCCCCCTTTAAAGATAATACCTCGCTTTAAATAAGCTTAAAAATACTACGCTAGAAGCCTATATATTATATAGTATAATATTAGGTATAGAAACCCTATAAATTATATACTATTATAAAACTACATTAAGAAGTATATTAATATAGTCTTAGTATAAGAACTTTATACTAATAAAAAAAAAGAAAAGCTATTTTTTATTAACTACTCTTTTTATAAAGTATTCTACTCTATTAATACCTAAGAATACTATAACTTAAATATTATTTCTTAAGTAATTATATATATTAAGAAAGGCTTAAAAACTATTTAGACCTAGCTTTATAAGACTTATAACTTTATTTAAATATAGATTTAAAGTGTAACTATTTTAAACGTTTATAAACTTAATATAGTAAATAATAATACTACTACTTATATCTTTTAGTACTCTATCTCTTTTTATTTCTTTATTAATAGTAATTAAAATACTATAGACTTTTCTTAAGCTTCTAGTATAAGAATTACTAATAGTAGTTTAAAAATTAAAATCTAAGTAAATTAGAATAGTTTTTTCCTTCTAAATAAGCCTAAAGTACTAATATATAACGCTAGCTATACTATAGATTTATTCTAGTTTAATATTTTACTTATTTCTATAGAGATAAATTCTATGTTTTACTTTAAAATAGACTATAAAGCTATTTTAGCTTATATTCCTATCCTTCTAGCTTTAAAACTAAGCTTTCTAGCTTAAATATAAATACTAAATAGTAAACTTAAGTAATTTACTACTTTTTATAAATAGAACCCTCTTTTTATTATTACTTTAGATATAACGCTAGCGTAATATAACGCTATTACTAAATCTATCCTCTACTACTTCTTATAAGTAATAAATACTATAATTTACTTACTTTAGCACACTTTAAACCTAGCTATTTTAGCTTAGTAGTTACCTAAATATTAAAATACTAAATAAAAATTACATAAAGCTTAGTATACTTAATCCTTAAGCTATAAGCTATATTTATACCTCTCCTACCTTTTTTATAAAAAAGAAAAGCTTATTATTATAGAACTTTAATAGGCTATTTATACCTATAAGATAGCTTAGTGTTATAGTAAAGTTAACTATATAGTAAATATATTTAATCTTTACTATATAATAAAATAGTACTAAGTAAAGCCTAACTTCTACCTATTACCCCTAAAAATTAGAAATAAAGTAATTAAGACCTTTATTATAAAAGTATAACCCTTTAGAAAGGCTCTACTTAAACACTTCTTAGCTATAGATAATATTTAAAACCTAAATAGTATTTAAATCCCCTCTTACTCTAATATTTTATAAAATACCTCTATTTCTCCTACCTAAGTAGTTACTATAACACTTACTATAAATATTATACTTAAAGTTAATAGTATTACTATTTATATATTTTAGGCTACTTAGCTAGCTATAGCTAAGTCTATTTAAGCTCTTTTCTAAGCTTATTTAACCTCTAAATACTACTTAGAGATTTTTAAAAAAGCTAAAGTGGTTTTTATATCTAAGGGGGGGAAACCTCTAACTAAAGTTATTTTATATTATTTTATATCTCTACTCTCTTACTTTAGAAAAAGTTTTAAATACTTATTTATTTAGTATACTATTTATATAGTACTACTAACTTAAATTATTAGTATTTAATACTTTAGAGCTCTCTCTAAATGTAGCGTAGTTAATTTCACTACTTATATAACTTATAAAATTAAAGCTATTTTTAAAACTAGTTTAGTTACCTCTTTTACTATACTTAATACTAAAGGCGCTTTTAACGCTATTCTCTATAACTACTTCTTTATTAAGCTATATAAATAAAAATAGCTAGAACTTTTTATTTACTATATTAAGTTATTTATAACTAAATATTAAGTTTAAATTTATATTAAGAGTACTATTTTAAAACCCTTCCCTCTCTACTATAAACTTCTTTAAAGCTCCTCTACTTCCCCTATTTTATATTTACTTTACTTTATAGAGCTACTACTATAAAACCCTAACTTCTACTTTAGTTATACTAATAATATCTTAATATAAATTAAGTCCCTCTCTATAGAGGAAAACGCTAAGCTACTTATAGCTAATATTACTTATATTCTATACTAGAGGGCTAAACGTAAGGTCTTCTTTAAGCTAAAAAAAAGCAAAGCTATTTATATTTTATAAAAATATAAGCTAATAAACCTCTTAACTAAAACTAATAGCTTAATAATAACGCTTAAAAATACTATAAAGTAGCTTAGAGTTACTTTTAACTATAAATTTATTTTTATACTATATATCTAGATCTAAGTAAATACTACTTTAAAGTATACTAAATTCTTTTATAGTTTAAGAGTAGTTTATAGAGATTTTATTTTTATTTTTATATATAAAGCTATTATTTTAATTATTATTTCTACTACTACTTATAGTATAAAAGCTTAGTTTTTTAGGCTTTAGAAATCTAATTATATCTCTACTTAGTAGTACCTTAGTATTACTCTAATAAAACCCTTTTATTTAATAAACTAAAAAAGGTATCTCTAGCTTATTAATAGAGCGATTTATACTAGTATTTAAAAAGTTCTACTTATATAATATACTACTTTTATTACTATCCTATATTATAAATCTAGAATCCCTTTTATAAATATTATATTTAAAGCTTATTAACTCTATTTTGCTATAAAGCTTAGCTATCTTAACTCCTACTACTTATTAGTCTAATACCTATATATTTACCCCTTTAACCCTCGCTATAAACTTATATAACTATAACGTACTACTATAATACTTCTCTACTACTCTTACTTTATTTTAGTACTTCTATAACCTCTAGGCCCTTTTTATCCCCTAAAAAAACAGCTACTACTAAATTTAAAGCTTAGTTTAAAGATGTTCTTAAAAACGATATTATTATATATACTAATAAATTTAAACTTAAATTTAGAGAAGTTAGTTATAGCTATATTATGTTTTTAGGTGAAAAAGAGAAAAAGAAGAAAGCTAAAACACCCTTTATATAAAGCTCTTAATATTTAAGCTTTATTAAAGTTTTTAATACTAAAGCTAAAGCTATAAACTTTAAGCTTTATATAGTAATATATTTATAAAGCCTAATAAGTAAAATTTATATTTATATTAATAACCTTAATATTATTAACACCTTAGAGGGATATAGTAATATATTTTTATTCTTATAAGTAATTATTCTTTAAACTAAAGAATATATTACTTTAGTAAATCTCTTTTATCTTTATTTACTAGGTTTTTAATTATAAAGATATTCTTAAAAATAAGTTAGTAGATATATTTATAAAATAAAAGGCTTTAATAGCTCCTCTTAACCCTATCTTACTAGCTATAGTAACTATTATAAAGTGTTTAGTATAGAAGAAAATTATAAAATATTACTAGAAATAGTAGTATATAAGCGATAGACCTTAATATTATATTTATAATAACTTTTAGCTAGCGTTTTAATACCCTCTAAAGCTAAAGCTTCTATAAAAACTCTTATACTACCTAATTACTACTTATTTAAAGTATAGCGATTTTAAAATATATTATAAACGTTTTATTTAGAAGTAATAAGATACTTAGAGATATAAATATAGAAAATAGAAATCCCTTATATATATAGTACTCTATTATTTAACCTACTTAAAGAAATTTTAGTAACTTTAGCTACTAATTAATAGTAAACTAGATTGATCTCTATTTAAAGACTTTAAATATTACTAAAGATCTATAATTAGTAATCTAAAGTAGTTTAAAAAGTTTAAAAAAATTATAGGTTTCTTTAGTAATTAAAACTACTAAATAATCTATTTATATAAACCTTTTAGTTAATAATCTTTTTAAACTCCACTATACTTTATTCTACTCTAATCTTTTAACTTAAATAATTTAAATTACTATAAGAAAGTATATAAATTAACTTACTAATTTTTCTAGAAAAACTTTAGTTTTCTTAATAAAATATAGTAAACTATAAATAATTTTATTTCTTTAGAAGTTTATAAATAGTTTAAGTTTTAGTTTTAACTACTAATTAGAAGCTTTTTACTTAGATTTTATAATAATACTAGTTTTAGTATAGTAAAGCTTAAACCTCTATAGTATTAACTTTAGCTAAATAATATAAGCTAGAAATAGAGGATATTTATATTATTTTTAGCTTAAAGTAGCTTCTAAGCTTAGAAATACTACGTATAAGAGGTAATTAACTAGAAGATACTTAATTTAAAGAGTAGGAATAGTATATAGTAGATTTATAGATATATAAGCTTACTTTATATAATATATACCCTAGGGAGCGATCTAAGCCTTGCTCTAGCGTCGAAAAATAGAACAACAACAATAATAACAACAACAGCATACTGACCTACAAAGCGAAAAGAACAGTGACGATATTAAGGATTGTATCAAGGGGTACACGCAGGAGAAGGGCGATTCTTTTAGTCCAGCTAAAGACGTAGGACTTCAACCATCACTTGCCAAACAATGTGCACTTAAAGGACTTTAATAGCAACGGGCTACAATATCTCATTAGCTCCAAGTTGAACGACAGGCTCGTTAGGAACTTTGTTCGCCTATCCAAGAGCCAGTGGACTAACTTCAAGGAGTCTCCAACGTTCACAATCTTCATCACGGTCGACAAGTCAACAAGGAGTCTAGAGGTAAGTATCAATGATTGGCGTGACATCCTGCGCGACTCAACTCATGGGTCCTCGTGCACCCGGTCGATGGGCGAGAATGACTTCGAACCTTCCCGCGGGTGTCATGCACCAGACGAACAGACCAGTACGGACTCGGATAGCGTTATGGCAGTCGTTTCTGGTGCATCAGAGGACCATTTAAGTTACATATACGAGTAATGATGGACTCGTGGACATTCTCCGAATATCCAACGGTCGCATCTCTTATTTACCGAACTTGAAACATAGTGACTTTAGGCATGAAGTCATCACGAGAAATGCGGCGTGCTTCGCCAAAGACAACCTGTTCAGTCTAAAGAGGCTCTATCTCATGGACCTCGACTTGATGGACGTGGACCGGTTGACAAGGTCTAAGTGACGCCTGGCGGCGATGCAATGGCATGTTATAAATTTTGCGACAACCCCTGGATCGAAATATTCGGTCCCCATCACTCGACTTCCCCAGATTGATGGCCTGATACATGTCTTCGCCCTTGATCTGCCAGGAAGCGGAGCATCCTGTCTCTTTCAACTGCAATTTGAGAATGAGTCTGCAACAGGTAAGGTCGTTGTCTCGCATCTCGATCTCAATGGTGGAGTCAAAACTCACTCCATGAAGCACTGGACGGACGGCCGGCATTGTTTAGGGGTTTTGACCGAAACTGTCCTTCTATAAAATTGTATCTGGATGATGAACATCAAAACCAACCGTGGCCAACACGGCGATCGTTCCCTGTCGCGCGGTTGGTCGAGAGCGACGGTTTTTGTGGCTTGGTCATTAGGAGCAAGTGCAATACTTCGACGGATGCTATGACGGCCGGGAGCTGTCTGAAGAAGAGGTCTCCCATGCGCACAGGCATAAGAAACATGGAGTCACCAACCGGTTATCCCATGAGGTGCTAGTGGACTGCAATACAAAGACGTATGGGGTAATATCTAACCAGCTCACACGCAGATGGATCGACGCTTTTTTCTAGCGAGTAAGAGATTTTGTGGCTGATCATAATTGTAGCTGGAGCTGTAGGTGCTGCAGTCCACTCGCAACGCATGAGTTAGAATGCTTTGATTTCATATGACAACTCAAGAAACGGGAGTCAGCAGCCTCCTAACAGATGCGAAGACTTTTGAAACAGGCTTCGAGGCTATCTATCAGCTGTCACCACATATGAACGCGACCCGCGGGTGCCTCGTATTTGTTGTTACTTGTTCCTGGAAACGAACCAATATGGAGACAGCACGAAGGCCGCGCAGATTATCAATGGACTGAAGACTTCCAGCTTTTCTGGTAGTGAAGCACGCGCGGCTCAGGCTCGGAATTATCTCATCTTTGTCACAAAAAGCTGTGTCGCTACTTTCGAAGAGGATCAAGACAAGACTTACAAGGACATTGCGCAGGAGTAATTGCCGACCAACGGACAGTTTGTCGGGGACATGATCCATTTGACCACGGCTCGAGTCAATGACATTGGCGAAAGAGGTATTGTGCGAGGCGGTCATGCTTAAAATAAGACATCATACGGACGACATTGGAGTTTCCTCCGACAGCATCTGTTCTGAGGACCGCACGGACGCGCGGACGGCAGAGGGGAGTTTCGAACAGGCGGCGTGGACTAAGGAGGGATACTTTCAGCCGTATAGTCTTCAAGTGATTCCCGTAAAAACATGTACATGCACGCACGCACGCACCGAAGAACTCGCTGAATGGAGGAAGTGTTTCAAAATCCAACACAACCACACAGCATGTCAACATAACGCCCTACGCCCCTGTTTGTGCGGTCGCTGCCTGGGCTCCATCGCGTTCAAATTGATATTCGCGTCCTTGAGACTCTTTTCTTTGGAGCAAAGTTATGTCGGATTTATTCAGAACACCAGTCGCGCAGGATGCCTGACAAGGAGGGAAACGTGGACACAGCCGTCGTCATGTCCAAGTACACAACCAAGACCCTCAATATGAGCTCGATCGACTGCGTAGATGAGATTGAGGGCTGGATCATAGAATTTGTGATGGAGAATAACAAGAATAGGGGCAGGCTGAGAAAACTGGAGAGAACTGAGGCTGGGGTCAAGTCCATATTGCCTCCGCAAGACCGAGAGCGTTGATGATAAAGCCTATGAGAGAGTACTTCAGCAAAGGCCAGCGACCCGGACCTTCGAAAAACAACTCTCCGCGTCACCCTTTGTCTAGGCACACGCTCTGCGACCCTCTCACAAGATCATCGCCCTCAACATACTGTAAGATCGCTCCTGAAAGGGCTGATTGTTGTGAATCAGAACGAAGCAGGTCAGCTTTGGCCGCCACTCGTAGAAGGCTCTCTGCGAAACTCAAGCTCTACTAGCGTGGTACTGAGATGTGCTTGTTCCCGGGCTATCATCATGTAGCCGTCATGGCATGAATCCCCAAGATAGCCCATCATTGTCCACGAGCTCACCCTCTTCTGATATCGGAGAAGAATGCACCTTTGCAAAAATACACACATGCCCAGCCTCAAGATCGGTCTTAACTTGCTCTGTCTGCTGGAGCTCCGGGTTTACAAGCAATATATAGGTTGTCCTATTCACAGAACTCAGTAAGATATGAGCTAAGTATAATCGTCGATGGATATGTTCGGCTTAGCATTCTTGAATAAATCTGCTTAAATTACCCTGCACTGGTGTGACTGTCATTCCTATGTTGGAGGAAGTCCAGCAAGTATCGCACTACTGGGGGAGGGGTCAAGCGAATAGGGGACTGAGAATGATCATGCAGGGTATAAATATCGACTTGCGATGACGCTTAAAGCAGTGAGAGTATGGCATTGCTGAACATGATAACGCCTGCCCGTTGGATGCGTGCCTGTGTATCACTATCTAAGATGCCTCTGATAAACTAAGTGTACGAGTCTTATTTGGTGACTTTGATGAGAGGAAGAAGAGATCGCTGAACCTGCATTTATTTGCAGTTTTGAAAACTGATGGGTGCGAAGCTTGAAGACATGACATTTCAAAGCGATGCGTTATATAGCCCCGCAAGAACCGTAGCCGACCGATCGAACCCTGTTCACGTATTAGCCGCTGCGCCTTTTCCCGCGAGGAAGTCAACGTCGAAGCAGGACAACACGCGCGGCACTTCTTTACTTCCGCATTGAACCTCCAGATGCTCTGTCCATAGTCAAATATGAATGATGGAGGATACCGTCCGGGACTTCAACGCAGTCCACACTTACCGGCATCGTATTGTTGCGCGCCGTGATCAGACCAAGAAACACATCTACTAGCGGCAATACTTCCGCATGAGCATCAGTAGTGAATTACACTGCAACTTTGTAAGTAACTGACGGCATAGGAAGACGGATAGCTTGGGCCCCGCGCTCGAATTCCTTAACTGCAAGTTGGGAGCTCAGCCCCGAGACTCCCGTTCTGACTAGCTGATGAGTGAAAGACAATGAGGCTTTGTCAACGGTTATACCTCAATGCCCGGTTCGACAACGAGTCAAGATGCAACGTCTGCGCAGGCTGCATAGCTAGAACACTAATGCAGCTGTCAAAACTTTCTGAGAACAGCAATGAGTCGCAAGCTTGAAAGTCATTTGATTCAAAGTCCTGCATGCGAGAGCAGAATACAGTGGTACACCGGAAAAGATGTTCTACGAATGGAATTGCCCAAAAGTGGGCAAAGCAGCGTTCATAATACTGTCAGTCGTAAGCCGTACTCCAGAGGGCTCAAGGTAGGAAGCGTTGGAAGTTGAAAGAACACGATGGCCCGGTCTCTGTTTGAAGGGGGTCATTGGCGGTGAACTGGGATAATAGCAAGACTGTTGCTGTCTAATGCAGTGATGCCATTCTGCAGGGCGTGCTCGAACTCATGACGCTAAATTCATTCAGAAAGTTCACGGAAAGCCGGAGTCTCAATCGCCTTTGACAGTACCGCTTTGCTTGTGGATTACTATCGATGGGACTGTCTAAGTTGAAGACAGGAACTAATTTTGCCTTTTCCCCTGAGATTCTCCGAGGTCCAACACGAGCCGATCAATATCAGCGGAAAGCTATCAGCGCGTGGACAGTTTTTCCTTTGCCCAGACTTCCAATATTCCTATAAGTTGTGTTCCACTAACAGAGCTCCTGTCACTTCGTAATCCTCTATTCTCTAAGATGCACGCCCTACAAAAGCCGAGTCCCCAGCAGGATCCGCACGTTAATTCAAGCTTCAAAGACTATGGCATAAATACAGCTCTCAAATCTACCATGCATCCGCGAAACCGTATGTGAATGCCGGCTTCAGCTCGCTCAATCATCCTTGAAGACGCCATTTGAAATCTTCTTTACTGTCCCCCTCGTATGGCGTTCTTCCGTTTTTAGGCAGCTCTGACCTAAAAGACAGCTTCCTGTAGCTGCGAATGAGAGACTTGTGAAGTGCTGGTAAAGGAGTCACATAATGTACCCGACAGAACGGGGCTGGTGATGTTGAATTGTGAAACAGACTTTGGTGGCATGTTCCGTTGAAACGCTAGAGCATCTTGTCCGGTGCAAAGGAAGAGAATGAATAGCACTTATTTCTTTCATGATACCCGGGGGTCAAAGCGTCTGGCAGGCTACCGCTAGACCCCCTACTCACGTAGGGGGCGAAAATACTGGGTTTCTATGCAAAGAACTGGTTTCCACCCCTAATATCACTAATCACTCTATAGCCCTAACCCTAAAAAAAGCTTTTTATAGCTTATAATTATCCTTAAAAAATCACAAAAAATCCTATATAAGTATTATACTTATATATACTATAATTATTTAAATATCTATAAATTTAGCTTATATAGAGCTTAATTATAAGAAATCTATAACCCTAACCCTAATTCTAAATAAGTAGATATTTAAAAAGATTTTTAACTAGAGTTGCTATATATTATACTAGTTTATATAGCTTATTAGAAATTTAATATTATATTAATATATTACATTTTTTAGTTTTTCTAAGGATTTTATTTTTCTTAAGAATTTCTTAAAAAAGAAGATTTCTTAGAGAAAGCTTACTATTAATATTATATTTATTTAGTTTACTATAAAAAGCTATAGTATATATATATAGATAAATAGACTAAAAATTGTTTTAAAACTTTACTATAGAAACTTTAAAGGTTAGGGTTATAGTTATAGTTAAAAAGAGAAATATATTTCTATTAGTAATAGAAAAATACTTATATATATAGGTATATACTATATATAACTAATATAACTATATAGGAACTTTTGTGATTTTTAGAGCTTAATTATAAGCTATAATACTCTCATTTTAAAGCTAGGTTTATATAGTTATTAGCGATAACCTTAGTGGAAACCCCCTTTTTTACGTGGAAACCCCGTTTTTTCGCCCCCTACGTGAGTAGGGGGAGTTTTGCGCTTGACGCAGGCTGACTAACGCCCCCAGGTACCTGTTATACGGCTTGGAGGATGTGGGCAATGGTAATTGCAGACTCTCAGAAACAGATGAAGGCGGTCAGATCCAGTCCGAAGAGGTGGTTATGAATAACTGATCGAATTTTCATTCGAGGTAGTAATGAACTGTTCCAGTCCGACGGCTCAAGCCCTGGCCTAAGCGTCTCCCCGGCATTCACATCGATTTCGGGCTAGGATGCGTTGCAGTAGTGCGGAAGCACAACAGAAACATGACTGTAGTCTGGAAGTGTAGCTGTGCCAGCAGAAGCTGCGTCCTAAAAGCTGAAAAGTCATTTCGGACCCCGACAGATAGACGAGAGTGATGGGAAACAAGTAGGCTCACTTTTGGTGACCTAAAGGGGCGGACAAGGGCTGCTAGTTTCAAAAGGCAAATGAAGCTAAATAGGCACGTCTGGGCGAGGTGATGCTGACATGAGCTGAAGTAGAAATAAGCTGTAAAATGCCTGGTGTCTGTTACTAGCCTCTTAGACGCTATATACCACAGGGAGTGAAGCAATTAATGTTTTGAGTCTTCTATTCTGAACCCTTGTTGAAGCCATGCCATTTTCTTCCAGCGTGTCATGGCTTGAAGCCCAGAAAGCTGCTAGGATATCCTCAATAATCCACAATGCTCCTTCTTGGCATATGCTCTACACGGTTATCTACCTGAAAGTCTGCGTCAAAGCTCGCTGGCTATGGTAGGCTGCAATAGGTAGGAGAGATACGCCTAACATTAAACCACAAGCCAGACTGAGGGATACACCTGAATAGGTATGTTTGACCGAATCAATCCTTTCGGCTGAGGCGGATGTGAGATTGGCAAAAGAAAATCGTGGAAATTCTCATTTTCGCGAATGTGTCGTGTCATCTTTCTAGCGCCGAGGAAAGCCGGTTTTCTGGTCTTCGCCTTGTGACACGCTGCCGTACAGCTTTTTCAAAAACACAGAATATGTAATGTCTATAAACAGGTTTTGATTTAACTCTGAAGACATTGTGACCAGGCAGCCTTAGTGATTGCCATTCTTCTGAGAATGCACTTCGGTGGCACACTGACCTTACTTAGGAGAAGTGCTCATGTTGCAAGCATATGGTTTAACCCTGATCAGACTGTAGGATATTGTTGAAATTCCCTTGAGGACTCCCTTGCTCAAAGTTGATTCTCAGTGGATATTTTCCCTCACACTTAGCCTAAGCCCTGAAAGATGCTATTCTCGGGCCATGAATGCATGAAACACCACAGCGGTGAATGTTCTCAATCATGCTGAGAATGTTTCGAGCCTACTAAGAGGTCTCAGAACAGGGGCAAAGCAGTTAAAGCAGCTCACGTCATGATCAAGATGATATGATTAAGGCGGATAAGTCTGATCGCCCTGAGTCCTTCAATTGGCGTGGAAATCTTTTGTGAGTCATCGGCTAGCTTCGAACACCGGCTGCTTTCAGCGAAGCAAATGGGTTCATAGTGGTAGTCATGATTTAAAAAAAAGGGATGAGTATGTCTTTGGTCTAGAAAGTCCTTGTCTTTGATTTTCCGGTCAGAGTGTGTTATTAGTCGGAAGAACACGACTGTATCCTGTGACGTAGGTCCAAACATCAGAAGTGCAGTCATAAAAGATGACACAGCAGCAACGCTGATTTACATGTCAACAGCCTATTGTGGCTTCTTTGGATTGGGACTCAACAGATGGCGACAAATGACGTAAGAAGGGGAGCGGTGGTAGAAAGCCACCTTGAGCATGTCTTCACAGTTTCTTCTGTCTGTTCTAGGCTGATTGCGTGTATTCTATAGTTTTCTTGGCGAGAACGGCCTGCAGCTGGAGGTCAACAAATCGGCACGTCTCGGACCATGCTCGAGTCAAAGGTATGGTTGTTGGAGCCACGAACGAAAGCTGAATAACTCGTCCTGATGGAAGCATTGAGTGACAGTTACCTCAAGCTTAGTCATTTGCAGTTGTGATTCTTCCGACAGATGAAGTAGTCTCGCATTGGGACTTTGTGTACGTGTAAGGTACAGTAGTGGTAGACATGAAGTGAGCAGAGCAAAGCTCAGCGTGGTCCCCTCGGATTGTATTAGGTCTCGCGAAGTCGGTGATGTGGAATTCCGAGGCGCGGATGGCTTGCGTTCAAAAACGTCTAGCCCTGGGAATAAATGGTACCCCCCTGAGGTCCGAGAGCTTGCCACGTATTTCTTACCCCAGCCCTGTTCCCATGGGTTGGACACTGTGTATGATGTTATAGCTGAATAATCTGTTCTTTTGGCTTGTACATGTCAAAGGCTGCAGGATGAGATGCAAATTGCCAACAGGATATCGGATTTGGCTCGGTGAGCTGAGTTGGCAAGACGCACGTGGAGTGCCTTGTGCTTGGCTGGGACAGGGACCGACCTGTGCTTCTGTCGAATTCTCTTCTTGCCATTCAGATGACAGAGGGCTGACTGGACCGTTTAGCCGCCGAGGTACTCTCAGGTGTGGAGAAGGGGTTGTCGTCCATCGTCCAACTAATAGCAGGCAAAGGGCAACTGTCGCGCCTGGATTTGATTGTGGACAAGGTAGTTGACCTTTGCATCGGCGTCATCTTCAGAAGGCTTGCCACCCATGAGGTATTTCCAATTTGAATTGGAGATGTTGTTGTGATACCCTTAATCTGAGCCACAGCCTCACCGCCTACTACGTAACGTGCGGTATTACGTAAGCTGCGCGTGTGGATATTAACCTATAATATAGACTACCTTTCTAAGTAGTTCCTTCTATAATATACCTTTATTCCCTATAACCTACGTATATATAACTTATAAGAGTTATAAGCCTAGCTCTATTAATAGCTTATTTCACCTCTCTATTATAAGTTATACATAAAAAACCTATTCTAATCCTTTTTATTAATTCTTTTACTATTATTTTTAATTATATCCTCTATTAATAATAAAATTCCTTTTATAAAACATAATTTTATATTTAGAAGTAATTAGCTAATATAGTATACTTATTTTAAGTTTTATATATATTTATAAAGTTTCTAGAACTATATTAACTTAGATATAGATAACTATACTAACCTTTCTTAAGTACTTAAAGTTCTAAAGATTACTAAGTTTATTACTAAATATTAAGCTCTTTTAAATATAAAATACTAAGAAGAACTTAATAAGTAAGTAAAAGTATACTTAGAAGAAGTTAAAAGTTAAATAGAAGCTATTAAGAGCGTACTAAAAAACGTTTATCTAACTATAGAGACCTAAAAAAGTAAAAAAGAAATAAATATTATTTCTAATAGAGTAATAAGATTATTCTCCTTTTTAAAGTCTCTATAGACGCTTTAGACTACTATTTATAAAGATATTAAGTTAGACTATAATATAATAGTTAAAGATTATATAGTAACTTCTTTAGATTAATAAACACTCTTAATATATTATTTTAATTTTTAGATATAGGTTAATAAAATAGTTTTAAGCTTTATTTTAACTAATACTAAATTAGCTATTCTAAACAATAAAATATAATTAGAAGTAATATTATAAGCTTTTATATATAAGATTAAGAAATAACTTATATCTATTATATTTATAGTTATTAATATAGTTTATAAGAACTATTTATATTTAAACTTAATATTCTAGAAATTTAAAAGGAACTTATTTTATAAAACGTTTTTAAAGTAGTTAGGTATTAATTTATTTTAGATTAGGTTTATATTAAGCTAATCTAGCTTATAATAAATATTAGTTTAAGGTTTCTTATATATATTTTAGAATAGTATGAGATTATGTTTTTAGCTTTTATTTAAGAAAACTTATTTACTAAAGGCTTTTAGAGATTAAATATGCTTTTTACTACTTTAAGAGAAAGATCTAATAACCCCTCTAATATATATTTTAATAGCTATTTATATAGAGAAGAATACTTATAAACTCCTAAGGTATATAGATATTAGAAATATACTTATAAAGGGTTTTATAGGTTTTAATAAATATCTATAAATAATAATAAAGCTTATAAAATCTTTTTTAAGCTTAGTTAAAGTAAGTAAGTGAATACTAAAGCTATTATTATATATAAAAGATAGATCTTAAATTAGATAAGTAATTCTAATTATAGAAGAGGTAATTTATATAGTAGAAGAGGCTAATAATATAGAAACTATAGTAGAAGAAGTAGTTAGAATAATAGATCTAGTTATAAGTTAAACACTAAAGTTCTATCTAATATTATAGTTATATTAATTAATCTATAGAGCTTTTTTAAAGTAATTATACTAGGGATATATTTACTTAATACCTCTACTTATTACAACCTATAAGCAAGGATAACAGATAACTAACCCACTTAGGCATTAAGCAGCTATAATAGGATATTTATACTTATAGAATTATAGAAATAACAGAGGCTCACTTAGAATAGAAGAACTATAGTATAAGTTATATAACGATAAAAAGGACTAATAAAGGATAAATAGTCTAATAAGAAGACTAATATAGAGATAGCGGTCTATACTTAAGGACTACTTAGATCTTACTAATCCTAAAATACTAGAACTATTTAGGATTTATATATAGTATACCTTTAAGCCTAGTTTATAGTTAGACTTCTATAGCTCTTTAGTAATTAACTTTATATTTATCCTCTAGGATACTTTTAGCTTACTTTTACTATAAATAACTTCTTAAATCTAAAACTAATCACTTTAACTTCTAAAGACTGATTTATAATAAAGTCTATAATATATAACTTAGACTATAACCCTAGTGTACTGTTACTATATGTTAATTCTTAGCTTCTGTTAGCAGACCTTACTGTTAGATAGCTAACTATAACACTACTCTACTATATATTCTCTTATATAGTATAGTTTATAATAACTATAGTACTATATATTTAGTTAATAATAAATTACTATTATTAGATAACTTCTATATAAAGTCTAGCTTAAAAGATATTATAGAAGTAAGTATAACTTAGATCTTAGTTTTAAGCTAAAGAATTTATATCTTTAAAGGGATCTTTAAAAGTTAAAATAAATAGGTGTTAAGTAACTTCACACTTAAAAACGTCGCTTATATTAAAGGATTTTATATTAATATTATATCTAAAAGTTACTTTAATATATAGAAGATTTAATTTTATAGACTTAACTATATTTTGTATATAAGAAACCTTATTTAAAGCATAGTTATTATAACTTTAATCTCAAAATATAATTTAGTCTTCTTTAAATATAAGCTCTTTTTTTTATACTTTCTTAAACATATACTAGTAAGCGTTATATACATTATTACTATAACTTAGCTAATAAAAGCCACTTATAGATAAGATATATATAACTATTATAGTAATTAGGTAGATAATATATATTTTTAGTATCTTTATTCTAGCTACTTAAGCTTTAATACTCTTAAATATATAGTTAAAAACGTTTAGAGAGTAAAGATATAAGACTTAATATAGATATAATACAAAACGTATACTAGAACTTATATAAAGAAGGTTATTTTACGTTTAAAGTTAGAAAATAAAGCAATTTACTTATATTATTATATTTTTTAAAATACCTTTTATTACTGTTTTAAAGTAATCTTAAAAGCTCTCTATATTCTAATTATTAAAAATAAATACTTAAGTATGCTATAAGGTTTCTTTCTAATATAATACACGTTTAAGGAAGTCTTTATAAAATTTTTCTACTTTAAATAGTAGGTTAAAAAGCAATATAGATTAGCAATTTATATTATCTACTAAAATAATAAAATAGCTATAATTACTATTAATAGTAGTATATAATATTAACGCTGAGTAAAAAATAATAGAATTATAATTAAAACGCCTCTAGTAGATATAAAAGAGCTTATAGGCGGTTTAGAGCATACTAGCTGGAAAGTAATCTTAAGAAGTATTAAAATATAAGAAGATATTAATCTTCTCTTAGAAATATAGCTAAAACTAACTCTTATAGAGATTTATCTATTTAACTAATCTCTGTAGTAAAAAACTAATTAGAAATTACTAAATTAAGTTTAAGAAGAATAGTACACTTAATATTTCTATTAGTAAGCTTCTTCTTATATATCTATAATTAGAAGAGACCTTTAGCTATACTAAAGAGATATATATATATATATATATAGTTATTAAGTATATATATTTAAACACAAACGTGAAAAAGGATAAAGAAGGATATACTATAAAATGTTTCTATAAGGATATATTAGATATTTAGTTAGAAATATTAATAACGTATATAATTTATATAAGATTTAAATATTTATACTTAAGAGAGTGGTTATTATATATAACGTATAGTTTAATAAGTTAAAGTTCTATTTAAAAGAGGATAAATATATAGTAGTACTGATAGAAATTATATAATATATTATTAAAGAGAAACTAAAGCTTAAGTTATTTTTAAATTTAGTACTTAAGTTTTTAAGTATATAGGAATAGGCTAATAGTATAGTAGAAGATACTTTTAAAGAGTAAAAGACTTTCATTACGTAGTTATAAAATGTTATAATATATAAAGAGATCTAAAAGGGACCTTTAAGAGGTTTTCTTACTCTTAAAAGAACTTTAGGACTTTAAATTATAATTAGAGGCTAGAGAAGGGAAACTAAAGTACTAAATACGTCTAATAATAATTCTTATAAATAAACTAAGGAAATTATAGACGTTTTAAAAAGAAATAATAATATTTATATTACTTTTAATAAAAATTAAAGTATAAATAATAAACTTTAAGTTTAATTTCAAATATTAATACTAAGTAGAGATAAAGAGATAAAAGTATTAATATTTCTTAAAGATCTTTTTAAATTAAGAAATAAAACGCTTAAAGTTATAAACTAGGTGTATAAAGTAAAAAGCTTAGAAGAGGCCTTAAAAAGAGCCTATAATTAGAAAGAATATAGAAAAGCAAGCTAGTTAAGCTAATATAATTAATAGCCTCTAGAGCGGTTTAGAGATTTTCTTTTATTTATTAATAATATCTTAGGAACCTAATCTAACGCAATATATAAAAGAAATAAGTTAGAATAGTTATTTACTAAAATTAAATATTCGGAAAAAGTTATTTTTATTAAAGATTAGTACGCTTAGGAGGCCTTCTTTATAATATTTATACTAAATATAAAGAAAATAGTAGAAGAGGGCTTTTCTAAATACATAACGCTTCACTTATATATATATAGTTATATTAGAAGTTAGAAATAGAAATATAATAAAAAGGATTTAGAATAAGATATATATATATCTAAGCTCTAATTACCTCTCTAAAGCTTAAAAGAACTTCTAATACTTTTAAAATATTTATATAAGCGTTTTATTAAAGTAGTAAAGCTTAAAATTAAGAAACTATAAGAAAAAGAAATATAGTGAGAAATTAACTAACGATCTATATATTTAAGACCCTTATTTCTAAAGTAGGTGTTTATATATAAAGTTAATATAAATAGTAATCTAAAGTATTTTAAGACTAGGATTTATATATAAAGAGACCTCTAGTAGAAGAGTACTCTAGAGAATATATATATAGTAACTTTTACTATAAAAACGTTTTATATTATAATAGCTTTAGGTATTTAATTTAACCTTAAGGTATAGTAATTTAATATAGATAATACTTTTTTAAATATAAAGAGGGATCTAAATAGATTTCTAATTTACTATTAACTCCTAGAAGGTTTCAAATATAAAGGAAAATACGTAGAACTTAATAAAACTTTATATAGCTTTAGAGATATACTACTCTTTTAGTATAAGTATTTCTTAATAACTCTAAAGAAGTTAGGATTTATACTAAGCTTAAAAGAGGTATATCCCTTTTAGAATCCTAAATATTAGGTCTTTGTTTTATTTTATATAGATAATATTCTTATTCTATACTACTAAGATTACTTCTCTAAAGTAAAATAGATTATTAATAAACTAAAAACTAAATATAAACTTAAAGACTAAAATACTATTAAGTATTATTTTAGGATCTAAGTTATTAGAGATTATATAGCTTAAAAGGTCTATTTAGTATATAACTTATATATTAAGAAAGTTACTAAGCGTTTTAATTTTTAAGAAAGAATATATCTAGTAACTTTATTACTTCTTAAAGAATTTAAGAAAAATAAAAAATAGACTTCTCCTATATATATATAAAAATATTAAGAGAAAGTTAGTTCTATATTTTATTTAGTAATAATAGTATGTTTATATATAGTGTTTATAGCTATATATTTTTTATATTTTCTTATAAATCTTTTATTAACCTATATAGTAGTAGTTGACTGTTATAGGCTACGCCTACTTACTACGTCTAAGTAGTACTATAGACCTTAAGTAATTCTACCCCTAGTAACTGCGTTTACTTAGTAGGTGCTTTATACCTATTTTTCTTCTATATAAAGAGTATCTTAGAAACTTCTTCTCTTTAGCTTAGATTACTATAATTAAAATACCCTTAAGTTAAATAAACTAAAAGCTAGCTTCTTATATATCTAAGTTTTTATTAAACGTCTACTTTACTAGTTATATAGCGTGATAGATAGTAGATAGAAAATAAAGCTAACTAGATTTAAAGCAGCTAGGTTAGAAGTAGTATTAAGAAGCATATAAGCGTTTAAATTAATCTATACTATAATTACTAAGCTAAATAAGTAACTTAACGATATATTAATCCTATTATAAGTTATTAATAAGCTAGTTATAAGGCTAATATAAATAGTAATAAGTAGTAATATTTTAGTACTACTAATATTATACTTTATAGCGCTTCTACTATTAGTACTATTAATACTACTACTTTTAAAACTAGATATTACTTAGGAAATAAGTAGTATTTAACGTTTAAAGCCCCTCTCTAACCCCCTAAAGTTTAGAAGTAGTTATAATAAATATACTACTTAAGTGTAATAAATATATAATAAGATTAAAATAGATTAAGCTTTCTACTTAAGTAACTAAGAAGCTTAATACTTAATTAACTTCTATTTAGAACTAAGAGTATAGCTAGTAGTTATAACTTTCTATAAATTTAATAGTAGTAATAGCTTATTTAAGCTAGACGCCTTCTTAGTATATTTAGACTACATTTATAGTAACCTAAATATTAAGAGTAAAGCTTTTAGAAAGCTATTAAAGTTTAAAATAAAGTATAATAAATCTTTTGCTTTATTTTTACTCTACTTTAAACGCGCTATAGTAGAAATAAGTAGAGTAGTATAGCTAAATAGAGTTTAAATTAACTATTTATAAAAAGTATTATCCTATAAGCTCTATAACTATTTAGTTAACTACTTAACCCCCTATAAGTTTACTAAATATATAAGCTTTATATAGGATATTATGTAAAAACTAAAAGGATTATATTATATTTATAATATTATATATTAGCTTATAACTTTTAAAATAAGATTATTACTTACTAAAGTAGATATAGATAGAGATATTAAAATAATAGGGTTAATATATACTTTATATAATAGAATAGATAAAGGCCTTAGTAAGGAAATATATTATTATTTTAAATATAACTAGATTAGCTATTTATAAAGAAATTATTAGAAGTTAAAGAGATTAAAAGATAACTTTAAAATAGTAAAAGTTATTAAGGAAGCGTTATTAAGTTTGTAGTTACAACGCAGCCCCCCTATAAAAAGACTATAGCAAAATTCACTCTATACGCAGGCACAATTCTAGAAACACTATATAAGCACTTTAACCTATACCCTCTACTAATTAAGGAAAACAGTACAGAAACCCTATATGTTTCTACTAGTAGGTAAACCTTCTGAACATCACTACATAAAGTTAAACGCACACTCTAGCTAAATAGACCAATAGAACAACAACAGCGCTAGCTACACAGCGTAGGGCTAATTATATTAGAGCTAAATAGATTACTAAAGCTCTTATAGTAATAGCTTTACTAAACTTTCTAGTAAGGTTCTATAAACACTACTATATAAGAGATAACTCCTCAACTAAAGAAGTCATTAAAAGAGGTTCTCATAACTAGAAGTATAAAAACTCTACTACTACGCGCAAGGCCTTACGCCTATCCCTCTTTCTCTTCCTCACCTTATAACCTATAATAAATCCTAAAGCTTTATAATATCTATACTATAAGAGATATATAAGAACGCTAATCCCCTATAAGATACACCTTTCTATAAGTAAATAGCTAAAGGTATCGCTATACAAAACAATATTTATATAATAAATAAAACCTTTAAATTTAGTAAGCACTCTTTTGCTAATTAGTAGTATATTATTAAAATAGCTATAGCTAGAGCTCTTATAAATACCTTTAGAGAGAACCTTCTCTATACTATAATTAAAGCGATAAATAATAACTCTAGACACCTCTACGCAGAAGCTACGCACATTTCTAGCTATCCTAAGGAGTAGCCTTTCTTCGCATAAGCCCTCTATAATACTAAAGTAGAGGTAGTCTAAGCCTAGGCCTAATAAGGCTTATTAGTAAGTATACTTTACACTAAATAGAGAGAATATTACTAATAATAGTATAGCTATAAAGGTATTAGCTAGCCTAATTAAAAAAGAAGAATAATAAATAGCAAAGCAGTAATAGAAATAGTATTTAATAGTAGCATAAGTGATACATAAGAGAGAGGATAAATTAATAGTTCAGTAGTTAGTAATTAAGTAATTATAAACTACATTATTGCTAAAGTGAAATTAAAGATTATGAGGTTATCTAGTGTGACTAATATATATATATAAGTGTAGCTAAGGTTAGGAGAAGGATATAGTTAGAGACTTAGGAGGTCGTTAGGGATCACATAACTAAAGGCTATATGTATTATTAGGAGGCGTAGAGTTAGGAGGTCTATCGCTCTAAGCAGGTAAAATCACAGTGAACAGCTAGAGGCTAAGGAAGCGTTATACTAAAACCTAAAATAGAGTAAGAAGAAAGAGAATATTTCTAACTTAAGAAATAAATAACCCTAGTATAAAATTAAGTATTAAGAATAATAAAAGAAGAGTAAGTTAAATAAGAGTAATTTTAGTTAGAATATAGTATAAGTAGACTTTTTATAATATTAGTAGTTAGAGTTAATAAAAATATTCCTATTAACACTTTAATAAACTATAGTTATAATATTTATATAATAATAGATTATTAGTATACTTATTACTTCTATTTACTATATATTAACTACTAAATATAGTAACTATATAATGTTATTAATAACTTAGCTTAAGCTAAAGTAAAAAGTGTAACTATATTATACTTTAAAATTAGAGGCTATATATAGTAGCTTTTCGTTTATATAGTAAAAGGGTTAGATACTAACGTATTCTTAAAGGAGCTATAGATAGAATAGAATAGTATTATATATAATATAGTAGAGAAATAAATATTCTATAGGAAAATAGAAGTTATTATTACTTTATAAGAATAAAATAAGCTTTAAAAAGTAAGGGAAATTTAAAAAGCTTACTAACTAAACGCTACTTCTTTTATAACGATCTACTAAAGAGTTATTAGAAGTTAAGCGTCTAAAGTAACTATAGAAATATAAGTAGTAAGTTTAAAAGATATTAAGAAAATATTTAAGATAAAAAAACTAAAAGACTATTTAGAAAAACTACTATAATATATTTATAATAAATTTATAGAGCTTTTTAAGCTTATTAAGTTATATCTTTTACTCCTAAATTACCTTAATATGAACTATAAAATCTACTTTAAGTATAATACCTCTAGCTAAGAAATATCTTTACTTTAAGGCTCCCTCTATAGTATATTAAGAGATGAGCTTCTAGTACTTAAAAAGACGTTTATTAACCTACTTAATAAAGGCTTTATTTAAGCTAATAAATCTCCTACTAGTACGCTAATACTCTTCGTTAAAAAACTAAGTAGAGGATTATAGTTTTATTATAATTACTAAGCGTTAAATATTATTATTAAGTAGGACTACTACCTTTTACCTCTAATCTAAGAGACTTTTTAGAGGGTTAGTTTAGCAAAATAATATATAAGATTAGATATTATAGCTGCTTTTTATAAAATTTATATAATAGAAAAATATTAAGAGAAGACTGCTTTTTATATATAATATAAGCTTTTTAAGTAGTTAGTTTATCTATTTAGACTAAATAAGGCCTTAGTAATATTCTAGTAGTATATTAATAGTATACTTTAAGAGTTCCTTAATAACTTTATAATAATATATATTAATAATATATTAGTTTATAGTAGTAGCACTTAAGTAAACTATAAATAGAAAGTTTATAAAATCTTCTAAGCTTTAAGAGAGGCTAGCTTTAACTTTAACTTTATAAAGTGTAAATTCTTAGTAAAGATAGTAAAGTATATAGGATTTATCCTAAAAGTAAGTGAAAATATTACTTATAACGTAGAGAAAATATAGGTAATTATTAAGTGGGAAGCGCCTACTTTAGTAAAAAGGTTATAAAGCTTCCTAAGGTTTGCTAATTATTACTAAATATTTATATTAAAGTACTTAGGAGTTATAAAGCTTCTTACTCTTTTTATAGAAAAAGGAGTACTATTCGTCTAAAGTAAAGAATAAAAAAGAGTATTCTAAATACTTAAATACTATTTTTAGACTATATTAATACTACGTTATTTTAACCTATAAGCTCTAATAACTATTAAAATAAACTACTTAAGGTTTACTTTAAGAGGCGTGTTAACCTAAGAAGATATATAAAAATAACACTATTTTATTACTTTTTACTTATAGAAGCTTACTTCTACTTAATATAACTACTTAATCTATAATAAGAAACTATTAGTAGTAATTACTTATTTAAGCGTATAAGACGCTAAATTAAGAAACTACCTTAGGTTTAAAGTTTTAATAAACTATAAAAGCTTTAAATACTTTATATAAAAGCAGTATTTAATAGAGCGTTAGAGTTATTAAGTAGAACAGTTATTAAAGTATAACTTCTATTTAGAATAATAATTAAACTACTTTATAGCTATACTTAATATACTCTCACGCTATAAATAAAACGCCCTAAAACGTTAGGAAAATAAATAAGAAAAGAAAAAGTAATATAAATAATTTCTAACTCTACTTTTAGAAAAATATATAGGTTAACTATAGTAGAAGCTTCTACTATAATAATATTTAAAAACCTAGCCTTATAGTACGCTTAGGATAAAATATAAATAGATAACACTTAATATTAAAATGTTTATTGAGTAGTAAAATGGGAAAATTAAAGCTTCTCTTTTTAGTTAGGCTTAAAACTATAGATTACTAAATATAGTATAGACGCTCTTAACTAATTAACGTTTAAAGACTAGATCTAAATACTAGAATTAATAAATAAAAACTACCTTTAGAACGCCCTCTAAACGTAGTTAATTTAGAAGTACTATAACTTAGTAATAATAAACTACTTTAGTTAAAATAATATACTAGCTATTTTAGCTTAATAATACTTCTAGCTAAAATAGTTATTAGCTATCTACTAATTTATAAAGAACTATAATAGTTATAGTAAAGAAATAATATAGTAGTAAGTGAAATATAAACTTCTCTAGCTACTATTAGTAATAGAATAACTATATTATAACCTCACTATAAACTTTATAATAAATCTCTTATAAGTAGTTAATATAAAGTCTTAATACTTCTAAATAATAATAAATAGACTTTTAAAAATAATAACTTTAGAGGGGATAATATCTATAAATATAGAAATATATATAAAACGTTTTATTAACTATTATTAATAGTTTTATAAAGTACTAAAGTTTATTATTAGTAATAGAAGTAATAACTAAATAAGCTAGTTTTCATAATAGTTTTATATATTTATAAAGATTAAATAGCGTTTAAGTATTACTTTTTATCTATAAATAAATAGAGTAACTAAACGCTTTAACTAGGAAATCTAAATAGTTCTATAAATAATAGTTAACTTTATTTAAAATAACTAAGAAGTTTATTTACTTTCTATTTAACTAGTAATTAATAGCTATAATATAGCTATAACTAAAGTAAGCTTTTTTTTCTTTACTTATAGGTATTATATTAACTTAATATTTATAGTTTAGCTTATTAAGTTTATAGTTACAACGCAGCCCCCCTACAAAAAGACTACAGCAAAATTCACCCTATACGCGGGTATAATTCTAGAAACACTATATAGGCATTTTGACCTATGCCCTCTACTAATTAAGGAAAACAGTATAGAAACCCCATACGTTCCTGCTAACAGGTAAACCCTCTAAACATCACAAAGTCGAACGCGCGCCCTAGCTGAATAGACTAGCGGAACAGTAATAGCGCTAGCCGCGCAGTGTAGGGCTGATTACATTGGGGCTAAACAGGTTACTAAGGCTCTTATAGCCTGGCGATAGCTTCGCTGAACCTTCTAGCGAGGTGCTATAAATACTACTACACGAGAGATAACTCCTTAACTAAAGAGGTCGTCGCAAGAGGTTCTCACAGCTAGAAGTATAAAAAGCTCTACTACTGCGCGTAGGGCCTTGCGCCTATCCCTCTTCCTCTTCCTCACCCTCAAACCTATATTAACAACCTATCCTCATCTAAGAAGAAGTGTGAACTGAGGAGCATCACATAAAGCACAGGGCATACCTATAACCTATAATAAATCCTAAAGCTTCACAATATCTACACCATAAGAGATATATAAAAACGCTAATCCCCTGCGAAGTACGCCCTTCTATAAGCAAATAGCTAAGGGTATTACTATGTAGAACAACATTTATATAATAAATAAAGCCCTTAAATTTAGTGAGCACTCTTTTACTAATCAGCAGTATATCATTAGGGTAGCTATAGCTAGAGCCCTTATAAATACCTCTAGAGGGGACCCTCTCTACGCTATAATTAAGGCGATAAACGACAGCCCTAGACGCCTCTGCGTAGAGGCTACGTATGTTTCTAGCTATCCTAAGGAGTGGCCCTTCTTCGCGTAAGCCCTCTGTAATGCTAAGGTAGAGGCAGCCTAGGCTTAGGCTTAGTAGGGATTAGTGAGTGCGCCTTACGCTAACTAATAGAGAGAATGTTGCTAACAACAGTATAGCTGCAAAGGCGTCAGCTAGCCTAATTGAACAAGAAGACTGCAATAATAGTAATAACTTAATAGTAGATAGCGAAGCAGTGATAGAGATAGTATTAGTAGCGCAGATGATATGCAAGAGAGAGGATAGGTTGACAGTTTAGTAGTCTGCAGTAATTAAGTAATCACAAACTATATTGTTACTAAAGTAAAGTTAAAGATCGTGAAATTATGTGTATATATAAGTGCAGCTGAGGTTAGGAGAGGGACGTAGTTAGAGATTATAATTATGTAACTAAAAGCTGTGTGCATTATTAAGAGGCGTAGAGTTAGAAGGTCTGTCGCTCTAAGCAGGTAAAATCACAGTAAACAGCTAGAGGCCTGCATAGTTTAGCTTATACTAAAGCTAGTAAACTCTTATAAGTTAGCTACTAATAAGTTTATTAATAAATTTAAGTTAACTATAAAGCTAGTATAAACTACTATTATAGTAGCTTAATAGATAATAAAGTAATTAGTAAACACTAAGAGAACGCTAGCTAAACGCTATAAAATAGGTAATAAAGTTTAGTTATTATTAGTAAATTTCTATATAGAATAGCTCTATAAGAAATTAGATTAATTATACTTAAAATATAAAGTAACTAGAGTAATTTTACTAACTATAGTTAAGTTAAACATTTTAGGTAAGATCTATAACTATTTCTATATTAGTTTATTATATTATACTATAAATAACTTACTTTTAAGCTAAGAAGTTAATAACTTCTAACTACTACTTATTTTTAAAAATAGAGAGGATAAATAAGAAGTTAAGTCTATTTTAGTAGTATAGTAGAAGTGTATAAATAAGAGAAAGCGTTATAAAATATTAGTTAAATAGATAAAATATAGCTAGCTTATTTAGAAACCCCTATAATCTTTATAGGATAACTAAGTAGTTAATAAGTTTAAAAAGAAATATAGCTTTATATATAAAAGTAATAGTAACTCTTAATATATAGCGTTATAAATATATAATAATAAGCGAATAGGAGTAGAATATAAAGATAATAGTAAAGTAAATTATAATTAAGAAGTTAAAAAGAGATAAAAAGACTTTATTATAGTATAAAGTTATAGAAAGGTATAATAAAGCTAAAGTAAGCTTAAGATAAGTAAATAATAAATAGAATAAAAACCTTAGAAGTAATCTTCTTATTTCTCTTATTTAGTATAAATAGTAATAATAATATTAATAAACTAAAAAATAGTTAGAACTTATAAATAGAAATAGGATAAAAATATAATAAACTTTATAGAAAACCTTAGCTATATCTAAGTAAACTTAAATAGAATAGTATAACTAAGCTTTATTAAGCTTAACTAAGAGAGATATTAGAGTAATAATAGTAATAAGAGTATAAAAAATAGGAGTAGTTAAGGAACTAATAGAGAGTATAGAGGAAATATTAATATTAGTAGTAGCTTTAGTAATAACTTTAGTAATATATTTCTCTTTAACTTTAGTATAAATCTTATAACTCTAAATAGAGATAGTATAAAGGAGCTTTATATAAGCTTTAATCTATAAAGAGAGCTAGTAAAAAGGTTAATATTTATACTAAAATAGTAAAATAATAAGGACTTACTAAAGTTTACTTATTAATACTATAATAAGTAAAATAATTATAGCTAAGAGAAATAAACTTCTTATAGTAGTAGATAATACCTTTATTACTTTAATAGAATATTAGCTTTATAGGATTAAAATAATAGAAGAGTAGTATATATATTAATATAAATAGATTTAATAAACTTATTAGAATAGTAAATATAATAAATAATATTACTTAAAGAATAGTTAGTTCTATGATAACTAGAAAGTAGCTAATTAATATATTTCGCTTAAGGATATTATAGGAAGTTATAATATTAATAAGGTGTTTAGCTTTAGTAGTAGTAGTAGTATACTTTAAGTAAGAGATCTTATAGAGAGGTTTTTGAGTTTTATCTAAAGAAATACTACTAAAAATAAACTAACGCTTATAGAAGCTTTAGTATAATATTAAAAAAGTAATAGATAAATAACTAAAAAGCGTATAAAAGTAAGCTTCTATATAGTAAGATAAGTAGAAAAGGACTAAATAAAGTTATAGAGGGGGTTATCCTTAAAGTTAAAGTCTTTAGAGATAGGCTTCTTATTATTAGAGAAATTAATAAAAGAAAAGTAGTTAGAAAATAAACTTTTAGCGTTAATAAGAGAAGGGGACTTTATCTCCTTATTAGAGTTAGAAATAGAAGGCTATATAAGGTTAGTTATAGTGAAATAATAAAAAGAAAGCAGGGGAATAACTTATAAGTAGTACTATAGTAGAGGCTAAGTAAGTAGTAATAGACTTTATATAAGTTAGTAAATAATAGAGATCTAAATCTAATTAACTTATAGAAATAATAAACTAAGAGTATACTAAAAACGCAGCTATAACGACGTTTAGTTAGTTAAATAACGTTATAAAGGGTTAAATAACTTACTACTATATAGGTTAATAAGAGAAGAAAAAAACTTAAAATAAACTAAGTAGAAAAGTCCTATTATTACGTTATTTGCTTATAGAGCGTAAGGTAGTAAGTAGCTTAAATTAATATAGCTTTAGGCTTACTTTTAGGTCTATACTAACTACTTTTAGCCTATACTAAACCTATACTTATATAGGGGGCTAAGGGGGGAGGTATATATTATAAGCTATACTTACTTATTACGTCTAAATAGTACTATAAACCTTAAGTAATTCTACCTCTAGTAACTACGTTTACTTAGTAAGCGCCCTATACTTATTTTTCTTCTATATAAGGAGTATCTTAGAAACTTCCTCTCTTTAGCTTAGATTACTATAATTAAGGCACCTCTAAGTTAAACAAACTAAAGGCCAGCCCCTTATATTAATTAAATAATTTAATACTTCTATATAATATATTTCTTTACTTTTTACTATAGAGATATAGGGGGTATATAGGCTTTTTAGATTATAAGTAACGCTTTATTTATAAATAATAAAGAAATGTAGAGATTAGCTTAAGAATATATTATATTCCTCTTTAGAGGCGTAATATATTAGAAAGCTATATATTAAAACATTATTATAACGTCTATAATAGAAGTAGAACTTCTAAGCCTTAAGAATACTATAAAAGAAGTAATAGTATTTAAAAAACTCTTCTAAGATATAGCGTTAAATAGAAGAAAAGACGTCTAGAAGATTAACTATAATAATTAATAAATAATTCGATTTATAGTTAGTAATAGAGAATATATTATAATATATCTCTATTATATAGATATTTAGAACGCGTAGTTATAATAGGAGTTTTAAAAAAGCGGTTTTAATATAGCTTATATACTTATAAACTTAATACCTACTAATAGTTTTATAAAGAACCTTTTTAGAAGTAAGTTTAAACACTTTTATATACTACTTAACTTAGTAGACGTATATATATTTATTATAAAGGATATAAAGTAAGAACAGTTAAAAATAAAGCAGTATAGTAGCTAAAAAAGTCTATATTTAGCTTTACAGCTAGGAAGCCTAATGTTTCTTATAAAAGCTTAAAAATAAGTTTAAAATACCTAAAAATAAATATTATCTTAGACTAAAGCCTTAAATATATATAAAAACCCTCTAAACCTAATAATAAAGCTTAGCCCTAATAAGTATAAAAAGTAGTAATAAATATATCTAGCTAGTTTTATTAATATTAGGCTAAAGTAGCTATAAGAAACCTATTAGCTATAATAGAGCTAGAGGGAACTTCTTATCTACTATTAAGTAGAGAGAAAATAGTAGGCGTAATATTAAGAATAGTAAATATAATAAGAAGGGTAGTAAGTATAATAAACGTAGTAGAATCTAGAGGAGGAGTAGCTAGAGGTATAGAAGTAAATATAGTAGGGGTAGAGGTTATAGTAATACTACTTTAAATAAGAGTAAAAGTATATTAAATATTAGGTCTCTAGTAATTAAAATCCTATATTTAAAGTTAGAATAAGGTTAAAAAACGCCTCTAAAATCAAAAGATACTTCTAAAAAGGTATTATATTTATAGCTTAAGTAGTAAAGTTAGATTTTATAACCTCCTAGAGGTAGTAAGCGAAGGGTATTATAATAGGCGTTAGAAGGAGGTAGGAATAGTTATAAGAGGTAGAGGTATATAATATATACTAATTCTTCTTATAGTATTTTATACTAGAGGCGTTAGTAGTTATAAGTAAAAGGTTATAATAGTAACCTTAGGTTTTATTTATAAAAGTAGACCTAAAGTAGTTCTTATAAGAAACTTTATAGTAGAGAGGTTCTTAGAGAACTATTTTAAATAATTAGTATAATACTTCTAATACTTAAGACGCTTAGAATAGTATATATATAAGTAGTTATACTTACCTTTATTTTTAACCTCTTTGATAGTAGGGCTAGAGAAATAGGGGGAGGGAGATATAGGGGAGCTAGAGGATATAGTAGGATCTTTATTATTATTATTATTATTAGAGATAGAGGGGGGGCTACTAGTAGTAGTAGCGTTAGTAGTAGCCTTTTTATATTTATACGCCTTATATATATAAGTAGTAGCTTTTTTTTTAAAGATAAGTATTATAAATTCTATCTATTAAATAGCTAATAAGAGTTCTAATAATTATACTAAAAGCTTTAGTAATCGTTTTAATAATATGTAAGCGTTATAGTAAGTAATTAGGGATTTTTAAAAACTTATTTTTATAAATTATTAATAGTTTAAAAAAGAAAGACTTAATTATAAAAAAGTGTAAGAGGTTTTATTTACCTCTACTATTTATACCTAATAACCTATACTAACTATATTAAGAAATTTTATTAATTCTAAATATATTTATAACCTATTATAATAACTAAATAACCTTATTAAGTGCTTTTATATTCTATAAATATAACTATAAATACTAATTTTATTTATCTATTTACTTTAATATTTTAAGAGCTATTTCTATATATTTTATATAATAAATTTAGATAGGGTTTAGGTATATAGTAGTAAGGAATAGGTTTTTTAGCTATTTATAATATTTAAGGAGGTGTATTATAATACCTTTAATCTAAGCTATAGCCTCACTACTTACTACGTAACGTATAGTATTATATAAGCCGCGCGTGTGGATATTATCCTGCGATATGGACCACCTTTCCAAGTAGTTCCTTCTACAATACACCTTTATTCCCCATGACCTGCGCGCACGTAACTCGCAAGAGATGTCGCCAAGTCACGTTGGAAACTGACGCTTCAAGTCCTTAACGGACTGGCCGTGTGTCGTCGCCTTTCATAAACGCAAGAGGACCATCATCGTCGACAACTAGTCTCCCGTCAGCGCAGATGATGGGGTCTGGATGAGAAATGGGCATGCACATAAGAAGCGTCAATATATTTGGTTCCAAAGGGGCCCGCAAGTGCAGCCTTGTGCTTCCCAGGAAACCATTAATGAAAACAGAGCCGGAAGATTGCTGCAACTCTGGCCAGGATCCCATGGCGTCTCAGAGTTGGGTCGTCAACATCATCAGCTGCACGTTTACGCACACAAGTCCTAGGCCCATTTAAGCCTTGCAATTCAGGTTTCTGAGATTGTTCAGCAAGCGACCCAAGTTTGTGCAATTGATCTTGATCGGTATGAACGAGGCTCAGGGGCAGCTAATGATCCCAAATGTTTCCTGCACCAAAATCAAGTGTCTATGTGTTGTGAGAACAAACGTGGGATCGCGCGAAGCAGAAACGGCGTGGAAACAGTCGCGCAGGCCATGTTGGAGGTCATCATGATGCCGAGATCGTCGTATTATTGAAGGCTATCATAGCATCGAAGGCCGTAATGATGTCCAGCATCATCACGGTGTTAAAGCGTTTGTTCTTGGTATCAGCGGATATAGTAGGTAAGAAAGTAATGGAGTTCTTGAGGACGGAGGGGACGGGTCTGTTTCTGTTGCAGTTGAAGAAACGATCACGATCTAGCACTTCATGAACCCCCGCCGTCAAACATAACCTTGAATCGTACGGGTCGTCCTGGAGGACCAAGAACGAAAGAACGCGCGTAGATGCTAGCAGATGCTTGCAAAAAGACAGACGAGAAGGATGGCTCATGGATGAGGACACTGCATTTTGAACGTGCCTGGAAGGAATGCTCGCCGCTGACCTGTCCGTCTGCAACGTCAGGCGGTCTTGACGCTTTGGAAAAACAAGGCCAGGAGCCTGCCCGGCGACAATACAACAGACCATCGTCTTAAAGAACCCTCCGACGAGGAGCTCTTTAGATGTGCCCAATCCAAGCCAGCAGACGGTTTGCTGAGATGGTGGTTGCAGAGAGAGTTGAAGTACTACTACGGGTGTGCCAGCGATTCGGCAGGCGACCTTCTGTAATAAAAGTCGACGATGGCATGCTTTTCGGGGGCCTGAAGGTTAGGGGTATTGTCGAAAGTATTGAATCGGGGGTTCGAGAGTATTTGAGGTCTTCTCGATGGGGACACGTCGGTTCTCGACCCATGTTTGTGTGGGGCGGGTGTCGAGCGTATTACATCGGATCGTGAACGTTCTTGACGGAGAGATGACGGAAAGAGGAAAGGAGGGTTTTTCGAGAGTATGGAATCGAATTGTCGCGGGTATTGCTTCGGGGCGCTGAAAGCCTGTTCACGGCGACAGTGTCAGCAGCCGGAGGAAAGCAAAGAAGAATCAGGAGTCAGGCAGCTCAAGTCGTGGCAGAACCCTCGTATGCGGTCTGTGCGGTCTTTTGGATTGGGATAACGGTGGACATTTGGCGTTGCGTGCATGGCATGAAGAAGAAGAAGAAGAGACATGTTGATGGAGATGGACAAAAAACGAGGGGTTGCGGTCGGTCTTTGGAACATGGGAGTAAGGCACGCGGACAACAGCACCTGCCCTGCAGCCTCTGAATGCGGTTCCGTGGAGGAAAGAGGTGGAACCAAGAGCGTGTGAGGAGGCGGAGTAAGGCGTCACGAGTCTTCAAAACATTTCAGGAAGGCAAGAACAAAAACGGGGGGAGGCACTGACGCCGACCTCCAGATCGCTTGCCCATCCAGGTGTTCGCGTGCCTCGGGCATCTCAGCACTGTGACGTCCGTTCGTCCGTCCCTCCCTCCACTACGGTCCACCTCTACGGTCTCGGTGCGCAGGCGCACTTCCATGGGACCCGAGATCTGCCAGAGCCAGCCCGTGATCAGGTAATTTATGCCCGCCCGGGCATCTGCCCAACCAGCTTTGAGGACCAATTGGCACAGTTCATCTGACAACACCACGAAGCCGCATGCGACAGACGCTGGTTCAACACCATATGGATCTCGAGGTGGTTCCGTCCGGCGTATGCCATGCAGGAGGGTGCGGTTGGCAAAGTCAAGTCGATCCTTGAGCAGTGTGCCTGACCGAGATGTCGCGATAGTGCGTGGCCGCTGCGGACCCTCTCGACCAACGCGTGGCTCGTGTAAGGTGGTGAACTGCGTGTGGTCTTGACACCCCACCAGCCACAACAAAGAACAAAAGGTGGACCAATGTACACCCCGAGGTGCACATTGGCCCACATTAATTCTAGTGACGTAGTGTTCTGGCTTTTTTTCCGCCAGAACACTACGTCATCTGTGGTCCTCAAGTGCTGGGACGGAAGGAGTGGACAGACCTCACGTTCTCAGAAGGTGAGGTCCAAAGTAGGTAGTCGTTCTTGCCTACAGCCAACATGACGTAGTGTTCTGGCAGAAAAAAAGCCAGAACACTACGTAATCACCAAGTGCTGGCGACAGGTCCAAAAGAGTCGTTCCTGTCCATCTTACAAGACCCAGTGGAGAGGTATCCTTGCCCGCATTCCACCTTCTTTTCCGTTTTGTGTATTGCACGATGCACCCCGCCCATTCAAGCGACCGACCTGCCCCTGTCCTCCACTTCAAAAGGTTGACCGCCGCCGCGTTGTATGCTACCCAACGAGATCTGATCGAAATCGACGCCGCAAGTCGCACCTTGCACGTCAACGCTCCCGCGCCCCCACTCAATCGTCGCGGCCAGGTTATCCAGGGCGTGCGTGTTGCACACAACCCCACACGGGACACCCATGACCGCCCGACTGCTGAGAATGACACCGACAACGGGAAGTGGTCTCGCCGGCAACAAGTGGAGGACCAAAAGTTCCGTGCGCATGCAAGTCATTTCCGTCTTCTTGATGACATGATGCAGCGTGCCGGCTTGTACTGGCCAACGGGGGTGGTTTTCCAGGTCAGCCGCGAAGGCTCCCCCGCCCTACCTGGTGCACATTCAGGGCGAGCAGATGATAGAGCGCGACCCCCAGGAATGGAAAATTCGGCTCTGACGGATAGCTCCTTGTTTGGTAGTATAAATAGCAATATTTTCTGGTTTCGTGAGATGGATGCATGTCTTGAGTGCTCCCCGTGCTTCTAGACCTTATCGGAGCTCTTATCGGAGCTCTTATCGCCGGTCTTATCGGAATTGACCGCAAGGTGCACGGAGGACCAAGCGTTTCCTCTTCCTCGTTGATTTGCTAAAATGATCTCGAAATTCTTCCCCACAGACGCCGAATTCCAACCGCAGCTACAGGCATATGCTCATTCTGACCGCGAAGCAAAATTAGAGAGCGGTCATGTCACTGTCGTAGCGCTTTGCAAGCAGCATTTGGAGTCGCACCTGTTCCGAATCATCCACGGCCTGATCGCCTGCGTCTTGCCCTGAATCCACTCTATTCCAACCTTGATCCTCGAGCCTCTGAGGCCACCCCTCAAGACCATCCCTCGAATACATCCCCCCGATTGCATTTCTGGAGCTGGATACAGCGCGCTCAATGGTCATGGGCCATTCCATGTGTTCTTCACATTCTCGCAGCACACGAGTCGCCGATGAAGCAGCGAGGCCGCCTTCGAGATCCGCGAGACCACACCACGTCTTCGCCCTGGACTTTGTCACGACGAACTTGACGGCAGACCAGCCTGACTCCATGTCCAGGAGTTTCTTACCATCAATGGCGACGCAAATCGAGGCGACAATTACAGGTGAAGAAATTCTACCAGGGAGGGTTTTATCACGTTCATCTTCCTCTTCCTTATGAGGTCTGTGGCTAATTCTTCCAAGCTCCAAGCTCAGCAGATTGCCCAGTTGTATTCCCACGCTGAACTGACCGATCGCCTTGGTCTTTCGCCAGAGGACAGTGCCGAAGTAGCGAGATCTCTAACAGTTGCCTGGAGGAGAGCCTGTCTCAGCACCCAATCTCGGGCCTCGTATGCAATCTCGAGCCTGTTTCTTGGAATGTCCACTGCTCTGGTCCAATCTCGCAAGGGTGGTGCGCGTCTGCCGCCCGTTGCAGAGTTCCGGCCACACGCCCCCCAAGTTGTTCAGTTTGGTATTTCCCGTTGTCTCCTTCCTTTCGTGACGTGATTGGGCTCTCAACAAAGAAGGCTAGCCATTACAGAACCTCCTCAACGGCCAAGTGTCGCAGCGAATGTTGTTGGCGGGATATTTGGCGTGGTTTATTGCCCGCTGCTCTTCCTGCGTCTGCGTGCGTCCTCGAAAGAAGTCATGATGTACAAAGAGACGCCAGAAGCGCCGTGCGCGATGAGGCAAGGCATGCCCACCATATCGGTCTGAGATAAAGAAATGGATCCGCGCCGTGTGCCTCTGGGATGGTGTCGGGCAGCAAAATGAGGGGAGACAACGCCCGCCCTGTCACTTATGGCTGGGTACGGCTTGGCAGATCCTGCACGTTGTCTCCCTCAAGGCCTGAGAAATCCTACATCAAATGTTCCGCCGCAAGCCAGTTCAACTGCGATTGGGAGGCCTTTAACGGTCGGAACGCCATTCTGTACACACAAAATTGCGCCACCAATAAAATCGAGGGGCGGCGATGGCGCCCCAGCATCGTCGAATTCTCTCGCTTCTCCTAATGCCTCAGATATCCCTCCAGGCGGAGTAGCTGCATCTGCAAATGAGCGAATACCCAGGTTCAGGCGAGACAATTCTATCAGAGCATACCGGCGCTGTCCCCTAAGAATAAAAAGACACGCAGCCCACTTTCTTACGCGAAACTTCAAATTTGATTGTTGACTGTCCACAAAGCGTTGTAGCTCTCGCCCAAATGTAAGACCTGCGAGTGGAGCGGGCGCATTTGCTTCTTTGATACGATGCCCGACGAAACTATTCAGTCAGTATAGAAGCGCCGGCTGTGGGGACACAAGCGTCAATTGGATGTCCTGCGACATACTTCCTTTCCACGGTCACCGTGACCCAGAGTGGCGGCTGCCAACTTATTGGAGTTGAGGGGAGCGCTACAATAAGTGCGTCACAGCTCATGACAAGACTTAGATGGAAAGCCTTCAGAACCATCAGGGAGCAGTTCAACGGCTAGGTTGTAAGTTTGTGCCTGCACGAGTAACCTCAATGGGAGTTATCTCGTGCACCTCTTTAGTCAAGCTACGTTGATGACCTGATATTGGAGGACATGCTTAAAACTCAATTTTCCAAGGAAACGTGTGAGCTAATCAAGATATAATGATGCCTTGATCTTTGAAGCGTCAGTCCTCGGGCCTTTCCTCGCGGTTGATACTGTCGATATTGATGCTGAGTGACCAAGGTCTTCTGACCTTGACGTCCACTATGAAGAGCAAAGTCGCATGCCGATGCTGATGCGCCTCGCGGAGATGTTCCTAACCGAGCGGCAATGTCACGGCAGAAGGCCGAGTGACGCCCTATTCTGCATGCTCAGAATACCATAGCAGAACTTGGTTGAATACAGCTACGTCGTCCACGGTGATCCAGCACGTAGAATCGCACTTCGTTCTGGGAAAGCAATGAAGATGATGATGTAGGGGTTGTGCTTGGCCCTGACTTAACATAAGAGTTTGATCTCGCGATAACTTGGAGAGTAGCCTCGATGTTTTGGTTTTGAGCTGTGAGGATGTCGTGGCGGCATTCGATGTAATGACGCTATGCTGCAGCTCACGAATGAGGCATTCTGGGGTTCGCAGTTGCAGGCTACATTGTAGAGTCGGACTCGTTCAGTGATGTGGATAACAGAGTTAGTCTTTATTCCGACCACAATCTAGGACCTAGACCAGACCGAACGCTCAATCCCAGAACCCATCCTCTCCTTAACAGACATTTCAATAAGAGCGACATTAACTGTTCATTAGTCACTAGATTTGCATCGAAGGCAATCGCATGAGCCACGTAAATGCCGATCCATGCATTTTCATCGTTCCAGGCCGAACCTAGAGAGTCCCGCTCTGCAACATCCTGACTGCAGCAATGCCGTGAGTGCCATTACTCTGCTCTCTCTCGGTGACCAGTCTCGTCGGCCGCCTGCCATTTCTGTTGGCAAGACAAGAACAGAAGAATCGCTCGGAGCAGCGCTCGCCCGAGAGCATCCACCGCCGGCGGAAGGCTCTTCGAAAGGTCATGTTCAGCGCTCTAGTTTTGGTTTCAAACGACTCCTGCATTGTTGTAGATGTGTCTAGACGTAAGTCTTAGGTCGACTGATGCTCTGAGAAAGCAGCGAAACAGGTGTATTGTGGCATGAGTGGTGAAGCAAGGAATAGTCAGTGGCTATCGCAAGAAGCCACAGAAAAGAATAAGCAGACAGGTACTAGCGGACAATGTTGGCTGGCTTCCCGGGGACGGATATCTAGGCCGCAAGTGTCAGAGTACCGTCACTAAGAAGAGCATCGTGGGCCGCAAAACCGGCATTGTGAATGAAGGCTTCTCTGTGAATGGCGTTGCCAAGATTTGGTCAATATTTACGAACACGGAATCTCCGAGACCAAAGACGGCATATCGAGAATGGCAAGGTCAAGGAAGCCAGCATCAAGATCGAAGATGGTTCAAGATCGAAGATAGTATTGTCAAGAACCGTGTTCTCAAGGCTGAGCTATCAGCTGTGACGGTCTCCCAGCTGACGCACGATAAGGCTGTTCTCAGGGACTTTCTCACGGTCTCACCACCATGTGCGACATAGCATTACCGCCCCTCCAACCCATCATCCAGGCTAAGAACGTGATGGCGTCGGGGTCGGATTCCTGCGCTGACGAGGACGGCTTAAGTACCTCTTTCGCTGTCTGGGCTTGCTGAGCATCGGAAGATCCTGACGATGTCGAGAAGGTGAGCTCGTAGGTATTCAGCAGACGCGCGATCAACTATGTTTTGCACCTTCAGTCAATCTGCTAAACGCAATACTATTTCCCACCAGCGAAAAAGCTCGTCAAGAACGTAAATCACGACCATTTCGGCGTTGGCGACCTAAATACCGGTCAAACTCAGCCCATCATCAGGTATCGCATGTGCAAACTTGCTCTTGCTTCGAATACACCGCTAGGGCGCCGGGTCACATCTAGTCCACCTATGCCCGTCAATCGCTGTCCCCTCATCGTTTTTGTGCTTCCATTGCAAGAATGGACAGTGATCTCATGCACTTCGAAACCCTTATATGAGATTTGAAACTCATCGCAGCCTGTGCACCAGTTGTTATACCTCGCGCACCAGATCTGCGACTGACCGAAAGAAATCTGGTCAGTCAATGTGCGTCATCGCCGCAGTCAAGCAGCGACCCATTCGTGCAGCATAGACACTACCAATGTTTCGTATGCTGCGAGAGAGAGCTGTGCCTTGATGCCATCTGGAAAACAGAATTAAGGCTGGTAGCTGGTCTTGGTGTTCCTCCATGGACCTCCGGTGTGATCCCGTCGGGACGCGAAGAACATCCTCGCCGTTAGTGCTGCGCATGAACCAACAGCATCGCATTTGCCAGTAAGCCCTTGTCGACGTGCCTACCTATGCTGTCCTTTGGGACTGGCCTCGAACAAATAGCACTGGAAATCAAATTGTATGTACTGCAGTTCATTGATGCGCGTCCGATTATGGAGATGCCATCATAAAAGCTCAGCCCGCAGGGTCACTGATCAACGATCTTCGATCTGTGGAATGTAGATTTGTGGTTCACATTTGGCTAGATCGATGCTGCGTTTGACGTTAAATGTGGATGGCGGTTGCAAGTCCGGTCCCGTGAAGACGTCCGAATAGTTTCTAGGGGTCTTCAGTCAGCCAGACAATGAGCATTGTGCAACATGTGGGCAGAGTAACCCACGAATCGGCTTGTATGAAGCAATGTACAGTAGTCTGAGTACTTTCAACTACGGTTCAAGACCTAGAAACTCAAGCACCTACACTGTGGTCGACGAAAAGATTGATCGGTTCAACCTCCAGCAATGTGCAAGCACCCCGCACGAAATAGCACATCCTTTCGGACAGTCCGTCTTTTTTTCTTCCCAATTTGTTCAGTGCTTGGACGTAGCTATCGATTTCGATGAACATCTGCACCTGTTGTTCTCTCCCTCGGACGTCTGGTTGCGTCGCTGGGTTTTGATGCGATGTTGAACTTGAAAGATCGGTCGAATGACGCCCTAACAGAGGTACATGACGATACCAGAGCAGGCAATGTCTCTAAAGACGGCAGTAGGATAGAACATAACAGTGGCACCAGAGATGGCGGCCTTGGGTTGAACAGCGGTAATTGTGGTGATACCAAGACCTCGGGCCATTGCGAGGGCCCATCTTGAAAGGCATACGCTCTTAAGCCACGGTTAAGGCTTGCTGGGGCTGTGGGCTGGCTTGCGTAGATATCTGTAGTTTCAATAGCAGTGGATAAATATTTTTCTTAGTGTGGATTGGGCTGGTGTTTGCCGACATATTTATAATTAAATAACAGACTAGTGTCTTAACCCTTAAAAAGAAAAGCATTCCTTAGTGGGGCTATCCTTAGATGTGAGGAAGTATTTAAGTGCCTCGATAGCATTGCTTTCAGACGTTTTACATTCTTTATATAAGTGATCAAAGCAATTAAAGAGCCTATTTTAGTACTGATCGGCGTGGCCTGGAGGTTAGGAGGTTATATAGCTTGTTGAGGTGTACTAGAGGCAGACTCAGAGAGGGACATAGCTATAAAATTATAGTCTATATCGTCTGGATGCTCTTTAGTATTGAGAAGAGGGGCGGAGTTGCTTCTATAGCTAATAAGGCTTTGATTCAGATGAATGCATCAACTGACGTAAAGCTTAAGAAATCAGCACTGCTGCAGTGAGGAGTGAGAGATAATGATTTAAAATCACAGGAAAGATGGCACGTATATAATTCAACCGCTCACAGCTTTTGCTACAGATTTGCAGTGGCGGTTCCCTTGTCTTCTCCTTATGCTAGGCTGTAATCATGTTGAGGGTCTCTAAAATAACCTTGCGATAGTGGTTCATCTCAGGTTAAACTCCTAGTTCAGTAGTAAAAGATAGAGAAGGTGACTGGCTAGTATAATAGCAGTAATGCTTGCTATATCTTTGCTTTTATCTCTATTAGAAGTTAACACTACTTTAGCCTCTAGCTGTTCACTATGATTTTACCTGCTTAGTATAACAGACTTCTTAACTCTACGCCTCTTAATAATATATATAGCCTTTAGTTATATAATTATAACTCTCTTAACCTCAGCTGCACTTATATATATATATATATATATATATATATATAACTTTATAATCTTTAACTTCACTTTAGTAATAATATAGTTTATAATTATTTAATTACTAACTACTAAACTATTAATCTATTCTCTCTCTTATATATCACTTATACTACTAATACTATCTCTATTACTGCTTTGCTATCTACTATTCTTTTTATTTAATTAGGCTAGCTAACGCTTTCGCTATACTATTATTAGTAATATTCTCTCTATTTAGCATAAAGCGTACTCACTAATATTTAAACCTTATTAAGCTTAAGCTTAAGCTACCTCTATTTTAGTATTATAGAAAGCTTATATAAAAAAGGGCTACTTCTTAAAATAGTTAGAAATATATATAGCCTCTATATAGAGGTATCTAAAGCTATTATTTATCGCTTTAATTATAGTATAAAGAGAGTCCTTTCTAAAAGTATTTATAAAACCTCTAGCTATAGCTACTTTAATAATATACTACTAAGTAATAAAAAGAAATACTTATTAAATTTAAAAGCTTTATTTATTATATAAATATTATTCTATACTATATAGTAATACCTTTAGCTATATACTTATAAAAAGGTATATTTTATAGAGAATTAGTATTTTTATATATCTCTTATAATATAAATATTATAAAGTTATAAGATTTATTATAGGTTAGTAAGAAAGAAAAAAAGAAAAAGAGTGATAAGCGTAAAACCCTATATATAGTAGTAGAGTTTTTATACTTCTAGCTATAAAAGCCTCTTCTAATAACCTCTTTAATTAAGGAGTTATCTCTTATATAATAGCGTTACTAAGCTATAAAAGCCTTAATAACCTATTTAGCCTTAATATTATTAGCCTTATTATATATAGTTCTACTAGCCTTATATTATATAGCTAGTACTATTACTATTCTATTAGTCTATTTAGCTAAAGCGTATATTTAACTTTATATAATAATATTTAGAAAGTTTATTTACTAGTAGGAATATATAGGGTTTCTATACTATTTTCCTTAATTAGTAGAGAGTATAGGTTAAAATACCTATATAGTGTTTCTAGAATTATACCTATATATAGAGTGAATTTTACTATAATCTTTTTATAAGAGGGCTGCGTTATAACTATAAACTTAAGTTAACGCTATTTATATAACAGCAGAAATTGCAGAAGTTATTACTATAAGGTGGTGATTTGAGGTGAGGCAGATTAAGCAGTTAGGTATATATAAGCTATTTCTAAATTTCACTATATCAGGAGGTAATTGCAACACTAAGGGACGCGCTCACTATCATATTAATAGTTCTAATACCTAGGGACCTCAATAAGCACTAAGCTGCGCTAGCTGACATGCTGTGCGACATTCTAATTAATTACCTGCATGTCTCAGCTTTAGATTGAGCATATCTCGTTCTATGTAGCCAATGTTTTTGGCTGATCAATAGGTATTAGCAGTGAACCTGCTGTGAGTGAAGGTGGAGCTGCTTTGAGCATAGTGTAGGCCTAGCGAGCACCCTACTTACATGCTGGCTTATAGCTTAGTGAGCAATTAAGGCTAAGGGAAGTGCTTACCTGAAATATCTTCTGAAGCTTACTAGTTATATATTAAAGAGATGACGCTATTTTATCTATATGTTCACCTGCCTAACGAGCTACTATTATTAAGACGACCTCCTTAGCCTTACACCCTATCACCTTTTGCAAATCGTTAAGGTCGTCTTTAATTACCCTTTATTTGCTAACTAAATTATCTGTAGAAATAGCACTAGGCTTTTAAAGTTCTAAGAGCAGGTATATAACCTCCCTATAGATCATCAGCCCGTTCTTTAAAGCCTCTATATAGCTGGCAAACTTAAAAGCACCTTCTAATAGAATCCTTATAATTATCATAAGTTTATTAACGTTCTTTATGTTCTTAAGTAGAACTTTTATTTCTTTTATCTCTCTGCAGAGATAAATCTTATATATGTATACTAAGTCTATATCAGACTAGCTTACTATTTAAAGCAACGTTAGAGGCTACTACTATAGCTAGAGCTAGTATAGCTTTAAGATAAGTAGAAAAGTTGATCCTAATAAGGCTTTAATAGATGCTTTAGATAACGTCTAGCTTTACTTTTTGTGATAATAGCGTTACTATAGTATAATATATTGCTGCAGTAATAATCAGAAGACTGCAGTTTTGTTACGACCTGTAAATAAGGATAACAGCTGAACGACCTACTTAGGCGTTAAGCGGCTAAAATAGGATATTTATACTATAGGACTATAAGAATAATAGGAACTTACTTAGAAACAGAAGAACTATAGTATAAGTTATATAATAATAAGATAAGGAATAATTAGTAGAGTATAGTAGAAAACGCTTAGTAATTAGTTAGTTTTACTAACTAATTATAATTACTTTATATATTTAAGTAATTACTTATAAATAGATAGAAGGTATTATTTAGGATTTATATATAGTATAACTTAAGCTTAGCTTATAGTTAGACTTCTATAGCTCTTTAGTAATTAACTTTATATTTATCCTTAAGAATATTTTTAGCTTATTTTTACTATAAATAATTATTAAGTCTAAGACTAATCACTTTAGCTTCTAACTACTAATTTATAATATAATTTATAACTTATAACTTAAATTATAACTTAATATACTATTACTATATATTAATTCCTAACTTCTATTAGTAGACCTTACTATTAGATAGCTAACTATAATACTTTAATTGCTTTTATTTAGTAAGTTAACTATTAATACTTACTAAATAGTATAAATAAAATATCTTTTTATATTTCTACTAAATTACTTACTTTAAACTTCTCTACTAAATAAATAACTTATAATCTAGTTTAAGAATTTAGTAACTATAAGATAAAAGAAGAATTAGAAGAAAATGATAATAATAAGAAACTTAAACAGTAGCTAGCTAAAGCTAATAATAATATTAAATAGATATAAGGTATATTTAATAAAAGCGCTTAGGCTATTAATAAACTTTAGAAAACTTTCTAGTAGTTTACTTAGTATATAGTAAAGCTTAAAAGTAAGAACTAGACCTTTTAAGCTATTACTAATATTATTACTATACCTCTCTATAGAGGATAATAAAAGCTTAAGCTTAGTGCACTTATTACTTATAATAGTACTTCTAGAACTTTTAAAGGATTTTTAATTTAAATTAAAAACTACTAGAACTTCTACTATAGAGATTTTACTAGTAAAATAGAGAAAGTAGTATATATAGTTACCTACTTCTAAATAAAAGCTTTTAAATAGTTTAAATTAATCTAAAAAGAATACTTTAAATATAAAACTTTTAATAAATATACTATAGAAACCTAAAATATCTATACTAATTTCTAAAGATTTAAAGATATACTTTAGTTACTCTTCTAAAACCTTAATGAGAAGTAATAAGCTAAGCGTAACTTTATATAACTTAGATAAATTAAATCTACTAAAGACTACTTAGCTAACTTTAGACAACTTAGTATCTAGTTTAATTTCACTAAAGAAACTAAAATCTTTATATTTTACTAAAAACTTAAGGATAAAATTAAAGATAAGATTATTAAGATTAACTAACTAGAAGACTTCTTTTAGTATATTAAACTTATTATTAAAATTAATAACTAACTTTTTAAATAATAAAAAGAATAAAGAGATAAGTAATAAAATCTAAACTTAAAATATAAATACTAATAGTAGCTTTAATATAAGTTTAATAATTAATAAAATAATAATAAACTTTATAATAACTAAAATAATACTTAATAAAGCACTTTCTATAGGTAATATAGTAGACCTATAGACCTTAGTAGTACTACTAAAAGTAATAATAAGAAACTATAGAACCCTAAATACTATAACTGCGAGAAAATAAGATATATTACTAAAAATTACAGATAACCTAAAAAACTCAGCTAGAAACCTATACTTAAATAAACTAAATAGGTTAGTATAGCTAGTAAAATACCTTATATATCTCTATTATAAACTAGATACTATAATAATAAATATTTTACTTACTGTAGTAATAAAGAAGCTATAAGATATTAGCTTAGTAACTTAAACTATAGAAGAATAAGTTATAATATAACTATTCTAAAAACTAAAACTAAGACCTTTATAATAGCTTCTTAAGTAAATAGCAAGCTAGTTAAAAAGACTACTAAGTAACTTAACAAAATACTTTATATCTAATAACTTAGTATAGTTAACTCTAACTTTATAGGTTATAATATAAAAACCTAATAAATAATCTAAAAATCAGAAGTTTAAGTTTAGTAAGAAATAGACTGAATCTATTAGTATAAAGCTAAATAATAGGTTATATAGGATAATAAATAATAGATTTTATACTTTAAAGAAGTATAAACACTCTAACTATAATATGTATAAGAGAAACTAAATAATATTATATAGTATTACTAAATTAGTACCTTAATAGTATACCTTAAACGATAAAGAAATATATATAGAAACCCTACTAGGATTAAGTAGATCAATTAAGAACTTAAAAAATAAGTTAAAGAAGAATTAGATAAAGAACTTAAATACTAATATAACTTCCTAATAGAGTAATAACTCTTAAACCTCACTAGTAATTAGATTTTTAATAAAAGAGAAAGTTCACTTTATAACTTAAATAAACTTTATAATATTATTTAATAATACACTTAAGTAGAAATTACTTATAAGCTTACCTCTAGTATAGATAATACTAGCTCTAAAGAGGAATCTAATAATAAGAGAGAAACCTAATAGCTCTTTTAGTACTAAGTAATTAATATAAATTGTAATAACTAATAATGATATTTCTATAGAATATCTACTAATATAAGAAACTAGAACTACACTCTAAAGCTTTATATAGAAGATTACTTTATACTTAAGTATAACTCCTATAGCTATTAAAACCTCTTTTAGCTATAATATATCTTTAATAAATATAAAGAACACCTTAGAGATAAATATAAATACTAATTCTACCCTAGAAGACATAATAAAAACCCTATCTAAAATATATATACTACCTCTATAATAATTAAGTAGACTATAATTGTATTTAATTATAATATAGTAACATTTAGCTTAAGCCTCTAGTATCTTATAAGATGTTAGCATGATAACACTATAAAATAGAAAGAATACTAGAAAGATAAATATCTTATATATATAACATAAAAGGCAAAAGCTTATAAACTTATATAAGAAGAATTAAGCCTTCTAAGGCCTCAACTCTAAGAAAACCACCTTATAAAGGCATAATAGAAAAGAAAGCATATTACCTATCTAGAATAACTAGAGTAGTTAAAAAACTAAACTTACTTACTAATAAAGGACTATAATAAGTAATAATAATAAAGTCTATTTATCTAGTACTTCTAAACTAAAAAGTATATCTATAACTTATAGTAACTATTAATAATACTATAACTATTATGCTTATTAATAGTAGAGCTAAAATAAACTTTATAGCACCTTAAGTAGTAAACAAACTATGACTACTATAGTAAAAGAAGAAATATATATATTAGCTTAGTAATATAAAAAGAGAATAAGTCTAATATAAAAGAGGAACTATTAATAATAAGACTACACTTCTTAAAATAAATTACTTAAATTAAAATAAATAACTCTAATTTAATATTACTAAACTTAGTGTATATAATATTATATTAGAAATACTATAGTTTAAAAAGAATAATTTATAGATAGATTAGAGAATAAGCTAACTCTATTAGGATAATAATAATCTAGCCTCTAAGTAGCTTTATAAAACCTAAGCTTTAAGTAGACTTACCTACTAAAGAGCAGTAAAACAATATATCTACTATTTTAAGGTAAAAGAAGCTATATTATAACTACTAGAGATAATAGATCTTAAACAAAGAAATAATCTACTTCTATCTATTTTAAAAGAATATAAAGTTTATGAGAAACTCTTTATAGCTAAACTAGAAACTAAACTACTATTATATACTAATTTTGATTATAAAATCCCTATTAAGGAGGAGAAAAAGCTTAAATTTAATAAAATTTATAGACTTAATTTAATAGAGATAGAAGCTTTTAATAGATACTTTAATAAAAACCTTAAAAAGGGCTATATTAGAGAATTAATATTACTAATAGGAAGCTTAATTCTATTTATACTTAAAAAGAATAGTAAACTATAACTATATATTAATTACTAAATGCTTAATAAAATAATAATTAAGAACTAATATCTATTACTCTTAATTAATAAATTATAATAACTCCTTTATAGAGCTAACTACTTTATAGTATTAAACCTTAAAGATACTTATAATCTTATTTAAATAAAGAGAGAAGAAGAATAGAAGACTACTTTTAGAATATATAAAGGATATTTTAAGTACTTTATTATACCTTTTAGTCTTACTAATACCCTAGCTACTTTCTAGAATATAATTAACTATATTCTCTAAAAATTTATAGATATCTTTATAGTTATCTATTTTAATAATATCTTTATATTCTCACCTATAATAGAATAATATAAAGAGTATATACACTTTATACTATAAGCTCTCTAAGATACTAAGCTTCTAGTTAAACTAGAAAAAAGTATATTCTATATATAGAAAGTAGAATACCTTAAATTTACTATTACTTCTAAGTATATTAGTATATTAGAGAAAAAAGTCTAAGCTATTAAAGAATAGCTAATACTAATAAACTTTAAAGAAATATAAAGCTTTTTTAGACTAATTAACTTCTACTAAAAGTTTATTAAATACTATAGTAAGATTAATATACCTTTTATAAACCTTAGCTATAAAAACTAACTATTTAAGTAGAAAGAAGCTTAAAATATAGCTTTCTAGAAAACTAAAGATTATATATCTAGTAAATTAGTCCTAATAATTCTAAACTTATAAGAATAATTTAAACTTAAAATAGATGCTTTAGATTTCACTTTTAGAGTATAACTATTTTAGAGAGATTTAGAAGAATACTTATACCTCTATACCTTCTTCTTATATAAACTCTATAAACTAAAACTTAACTACTAAATCTATAATAAAGAACTTATAGCGATAATTAAAGCTTTTAAAGAATAGTAACTTAAACTCTTAGAAACTATCTATAAAGTACTAGTATATATAGACTATAAGAACTTAGTATACTTTACTATATTAAAAATACTTAATAAATAATAAATTAGATAGTTAGAATTCCTCTTAGAATTTAACTTCTAAATTATCTATTAGAAAGAATTAAAGAATAGTAGGGCTAACGCTTTTAGCTAATAACTAAACTATAATATCCTAATACTTAAAGAAACCTAAGTAATCCTTAAATAGAAAGATAATAGAGACTTAATACTAGTAATTAGACTCTTAATAATAGCTAGATAATCTAGTACTAGCCTAACTAGTAAACTAAATAATAAAGCAATTATAAAGTTTTATACTCACTCTATATATAGTTACTAAAGGATTATAAAAACCTAAAAATAACTATAATAATAGTATAGAGAAAAAGTCACTAGAGAATAAGTTATAATAGTAATTAAGGATTATAAGGTTTACCTGAAAAGCAAACTAGCTTAATACTAACTTTATAGATTATTATAACCTTTACTTATACTATAAACTACTTAGTACTCTATATCTCTTAACTTTATTATTAAACTACTAAAGTCTAGAAAACCTCTTATAGAAGTCTACTATAATAGTGTTCTTATTATTATTAATAAACTTATAAAATATACCTACTTTATTCTATATAAAAAAGCAAATAATACTAAAGAATTCACCTATATATTTCTTAAGTATATTATTACTAATTATAGAACACTTAAAGAAATTATATTAGATAGAAATAAGATCTTCACTTCTAAGTTCTAGAAATTAATTATATTATAACTTAGTATTAAATAAGCAATATCTACTACATTTCACCTATAGACTAATAGATAAATAGAGCGAATTAACTAAATCTTCAAAACCTACTTCTATACTTATATTAATTATAACTAAGATAATTAAGTAGTACTACTACTAATAGTCTAATTTACTTATAATAGTATAGTAAGAGAAAATACTAAAGAATCCCCCTTCTACTTTAACTATAGATTTAAACTAACTACTTATAGAGAACCTCACACTAGCCTAGTAGTACTAAAAGCTATTACTATAGTTAGATAAATTAAAAATATCTAAGATAATATATAAAAAGAACTTAAATTTATATAGTAATAAATAACATAATTTAGCAATAAATGAAGGAGTAAAGGACTAACCTTAAAAAAAAGAAATAGCGCCTACTTTATATAGTGAAACATTAAGATAAAATAACTAAACGATAAACTAAATTTCAAAAAACTTAGACCTTTTAAAATCTTCTAAAAAGTTTCACTAATTAACTATAAACTTAACTTACTTAATATAATAAAGTGTTTTCTAATATTCTATATCTTACTACTTAAACTAATACTACTAAGATTATAGATAAATAACCTCATTATTATAGAAGATAATAAACTAGAGTATAAAGTTAAATAAATATTAACTATTTTAAAAAACTAAAAAGATATTAATACCTTATTAAATAGAAAAGATATAGTTATAAAGATAATATATAAAAACTAGCTAAAAATATTACTAATATAAAGGATAAACTTATAACCTATTAGTAATAACACTAAGAATAAGAAGTAATACTAGTAGTAATAATAATATTACTTCTAATAAACACTACTAATTACTAATATATTAGATATCTATATAGATATATCAAACTACTAATAGAAGTAGATAGACTATAATAAAAAAAACTATTTATACGTTTAGAAATACTAGAAACTAACTAGAACTCCTCTAATAAAAAATTTAGAGTACTTAGATTCTAGTTACTAAGAATAGTATCTAGTTCTATAATACTAAAATTATTTATAAACTAGACCTCTAATACTAAAAATACTACTAACTCCTCTTTAATAACCTTCTAACCTTTATAAAACACTATCTACTTTTACTTATATAAATAATCTAATTATACTATAAACTTATCTAACTCAGCCTATATAGTATATAGGGCTACAGCTTTCCTTCTTAAAACCTCCTCTTCAGCTACCTCTATATCCTCTAGATAAGTAGCTTTATTAAGCAGATAATTAACTATAATAGATTTAATAAGTTATACTAGTATAAGTATAAAGAAAACCTATAAATATAAATAGTATCTACTGCTATATTATAAAACTACTCTAAATAAATATACTTACTATAAACTTCACCTCTAGGAAGTAACTTATAATATTTTCCTAAAGAATAACAATAAGAATAAAGTATATTAATAATAAATCTAAACTTAGCAATATATAACGTATAATTACAGCAATAAAGAGTAGATATAGAATTCAAATTTAATTTTTAAATATAACCTAATATAGTATTAGTATTATAAGTAAATTAAAAAGTATAATTAATAGATCTCTAACTTAAGACTAATAACCTACTTATATTAAGTCTTAAAGATAAAACCTTTAGAGAGAAAACCTAATATTATAACCTATAAATAAGAATAACAGCTGAACAACCTACTTAGACGTTAAGTAGCTAGAATAAAACATTTATACTATAGAACTATAAGAATAATAAAAACTCACTTAGAAATAGAAGAACTATAGTATAAATTATATAATAATAAAATAAAGAATAATTAGTAGAGTGTAGTAGAAAGTACTTAGTAATTAGTTAGTTCTACTAACTAATTATAATTACCTTATATATCTAAGTAATTACCTATAAATAGATAGAAAGTACTATTTAAGACTTATATATAGTATAACCTAAGCCTAGTTTATAATCAGACTTCTATAGCTCTTTAGTAATTAACTTTATATTTATCCTCAAAGATATTTTTAGCTTACCTTCACTATAAATAATTATTAAGTTTAAAACTAATCACTTTAGCCTCTAACTACTAATCTATAATATAGCTTATAACTTACAACCTAGACCACAACCTAGTGTACTGTTACTACATATTAATCCCCAGCTTCTATTAGCAGACCCTACTATCAGATAGCTAACCATAATAAGTTTCTAGCATTAGTGCACCTTTATGTGAAGTCTATATCCTCCTCAAAGCTGTTAATTTCCCACCTTCCAAACTCCTAATAGGACAGGATGCATCTTAAGGTATCATCAGCAACCTCAAACCTATTAGAAGAAAGCATAAGATCGTATAGCTGAATGATATATATGTTGCAATATTAAACTTAGCTAGAGTCCAAAAGTGGTTTTAGAAGTGAAGTAGAAACAGAATACTCTTAGTCTCCAGACCGATCAGCTTAATGCGTTCCACAACAACTAACAGAAGAGGTGTATATAGCTTAGCAGCAAGTATGTAGTTAATATAGATAATTCCCTATATCTAAGCAGCAATTATAATATAATGAAAGATAAAATCAATACTATTAAGGCTTAACTAATCTTAGTTATTAGCTGTAGCTGAAGAGTGCGTTAGTGTTCTAAGGAATATTTCTAGCGCATCTAATCTCTCTTTGTTGTGCTCTGCGACATAAGCCTTAGACGATATAGATACCTCAGTTCTAGTTCTATTTCTCAAAGCTGTTCTAGGAGTCGTCTCTAACAACTAACAATTATAGGCTTCCTATCTGCTATTAGAATCGACTTCGTTCTCATTAGAAAGGTCACTATCCCTAGGGGGTGAGATATCAAGCTTAAGAATCAAAGATCCTTATTTCTATATTCTCTTTGCAGCTGTTATGTCGAAAGTTAGACTATATTCCTATTTAGAACTAAACCTCCTAACTCTGTTTTCCCTAAGATCTAGAGTGTTAGATGTCTAATAGCTAATAGTGATGGCGTTATTTAAGTTATCTTGATTGTAATATAGTGATAAGCCTAATTTTACATCTACCTCACCTTGTAGAGGACTCTCCTGCTCTGCTTGTAATCTTAAAACCTGTGAGAAAGGACTATGCGCAGCCTAGAGACTTAATGTCTTGATAGATGGCTGTTGCAGTGACTCAGAACAATCCTCAGCTGGGGAGGGAATTGCAGCATCTAATCATATATGTATATTAGTATGAAGAGCGCTATAGAGACGGTGGATAGGTGAGGTTAGTGGCTTACTACTGGTCTTATTGTTCGAATTATTCAGCGCCATACCGTCTGCCTCTGAAGATGTTTCTCAAGTGAGCCCTAAAGACGTCAGTGTCTGCCTAAAGAAAATTTAACACTTAAAGGTTGAGCAGAAGGGCTCAACATGCAAGTGCAAATCAGAGCATGGAACAATAAAACAGACAGAAGGTCACAACAGACTTATCAGCTTTCAAGCTATCTGCTATTGCAATTCCCTGCGGCCCTCCCTACCTTGCTCTGCACTTGCTTGTATCGTTAGATAGGGACTGAAGATTGGCTAGTGCCAGTGATGATGCATAAGAGCTTAATTGTTGCCAGGCCTAAAGAAGATGTGAACATACAGACTGCATAACTCTTGCAGGGATGCCTATGCATATTTAGATTTACAGTTCACTAGCTGCGCTTATTTGATTACCTTTCTACGTAAGGCCTAAGGTGTGCGGCAAAAGACGATAAGTTATAGTGAAATTGATAGGGCTGGCGCGTGTTTCAGCCTTAACTTTAACGGCTTTCATCCTGGGAACTTGCTATCTGTAACCTTCCTCTCAGCATCTCCTACTGTGTCAGTTTCTAAAGCTTTAAACGCATAGTTTTTGGATTCCCCTGATAAACAATAGCGAAAACCTAGATACGCAATGCACAGTAGCCTAAAGACTTGTCCTGCTGATTGGACATGATGCCGGTTTCTCAGGATATGTGATGCTGATAGCAATTGTTGCTGGTCCACCAGCAACATTGCCTCTCCCTGAATTATTGGTCGGCTACATATTAGACAAGCTCCAAACCCTCCACCTCCCCGTCTATTACACTGAGGTTGGTACCATTAGACACCTATAACGTTGTCTCATTGCAAAAGCTTAGGATCATAATGATTAGCTCAGTCTTTCTGCTAACATACTATGTTATATAAAGTTCAAATTTCACATTAAGACTGAGTCTTGCGATTAGCCTGTGGCGAACTAAGGTTTGTGCAGCTTGTATCCTGCCTCGCTAAGACTGGACTATTTATAAACGAGGGGCTCACAGAGAAAGGCTTATGCAGTATTCAGAGAGGTGAAACTTTGAAATGAAAAACCTAAATGACAGTTTAGCCTTAGGTACTATTTTAGGTTTGAATATCCTGCGCAAGTTGGAAGTATTCTAATTGTAGAGAACAAAGGATGGATTAGGAAGTTTTTAACTAGGGCGTGTGGTGGCTATTTAAATACGATTTATTCTATTTGCGAAGGCTTGGTATTTAACTTAGTGCTAGGTTTTATATATCCTAGAGTCTGATTTAAGACAAGCTTAGTGATTCCTGTGACGCATTCAATTCCATCTGTTAAAGGTCGACTGACATTAGTGACAAAGCGGCGAGAAAAAGTGAAGGTTGCTGTAGATCGCAGCTAGTTCAAAACCTCACACTTCGTCGTTATTGAAGAACGACTGAGTTTCTAAAGGGGTACTGATGCTGTCTAAGCTTCGCAGCTTAACCTATTGAATCAGCAACTAAGCATAGTGTTGCTATATTGCTTTCTTTTAACCCCTCTTAGCTTGCGTGGCATGAAGCATAAGATGCTAATTATTTCCTCAAGTCTTTAGGGGTATGTTGCGTTTTAGAATGAATAACTAGAGCTAAAGGCAGAACCTATAGCATATTTCTAGGGCTGGCTAGATCCTTATAACCTGATGAACTATGTGCTTTACTAACTATCTGCTGACTGTGTAGCCTTGCCCAGCATGATGGTAGTAGGTGCTGTTCAGTCATACTGAGAGAACACGCCTGTCCAGAGGGAGAATAGACAGGGGATTTTTCACTTCTAGCCCCCTAGCTGGTGTGATGTAGGTTGAGAACAGTCCTTTGCATTATCATCTGAGAGGCACAAAGCGAGAAAAAGTAAGTATGTATGTATCTGCTCTCACCTGACGCCTTAGGTCTTTTGGTTCTAACCTCTTAGAGTCTTTATATGCTTATAATACCAATTAACGCACGCTAACCTCTTTGACGTTTAGCACCTACCTAATAGCTATAGTCAAAAAGTCTACAGACAAAAACCTATCTTCTCCTCAACTTTTTACTACCACTTAAGCAATCTGCTACCTTAATTGCCGTTCAACAAAAGGTGCTGAGAGTGCTGCTAAGATAATCTCTACCATAATGAGTCTTTGACATCAACTTTATTACATAGCCTATAGGTCTCTGCTACCCTTACTAGTCTACGATTTACGTTGTTATTAATTTGCTCTGACTGCTGTCTTTAGATATACAGCTAGTGGTGATTTCAGCACCTTTCTGCTGATTAGTACCTTAAGTGTTGAGTATCTTGCGTAGGGCCCTAAAGATCTCAACCTCAGCTATAGGGACGCTAGTGCTAGTTATTGTTTAATTTCCGTTTAACGTTGAGGATATATCCTGTTGAGAACATATCAACAGAGAGATTAGTTGACAGCAAGCTTTAAGCTGTCACTTTGCATAAGAATTACCGGCGTATACCTCGCGGAATAAATACTAAAGCGCTTGTTGTGAGCGAGAACCTATAGGTGGCTATAGAGGTTTCTCTACAAGCCATCCTAGCCCTCAAATATTTCCCTATGCCATGAGAGTCATATGGCAGTTAACAAGGTGCGCCTCTAGGCGGCAAACTGCGAAGAAGAAAAGTTAGAAGGGAAGAAAGGAGATATGCTTGATGGTTGACATGCTGGCGACTGATAAATGCGATAGGATCATACTGTGCCTTAGTGTTCAACGAGCTGTTGATATCTTTTGACAAACTGCTGATGCTGCTTGTCGCGATAGTAGATATGCTTATTGTAATCGTCTTTTGTGTCTTGTCACTATGTCCTTAGGGTGGTCTTTGGGGTTGTGGCGAAATGAAAATGGACGAAAGAAACGACGAGGAAGGAATTGAAATTTGTTGTGAGCTAGCGCAGGATGGACTTATCTGACGGTTTGAGTGGATGGTGGTGGGGCGGGTGGAATTGATAACAGAAAAGGCGGTCGTGACTTAGAATCGCCCTCTCTTTACGAATAAGACTTTGGAGACGTCTGATTTGCGCGGCATCACTCTGGTGAGACTATCAAGAAGATCTAGGCTGGAGGGTCTGTGCAATAAAGCGTTCTGCATGAAGTTTTGAAGAACAATCACACCAACGGAGTTAAAGCAGGACCAGAAAACACGTTGCGTGCTTGTTCCGCCTGTATATTGAACAACCTACCGCCTCAGACTAGATTGCTAGTCAGTAGAAAGTTGGACTCTTTCTCGTGCGGCAAATTTTCGTCTACAGGACTGGTGTCGCCATCAATAAGGAGAACGCTGACGATAGCCACCAACTACAGCGATAAAGTTAATACGTTTAGCCTCAAATGAACGCAAACATGAATCTTCACCTACGACAACAGCTGTCCGCTATAGGTTATGTACACCAGCTTCGATGGGCTCATATGGCAGTATAGTGACTTCCCTTGGGCTAGTCATAAGACGTTTACCCCTGAGTAAGTTCACTTGGAGCCCCCTACTCCCTTGGACTCAGATGAGCTTCTGGAATCGATATCGTTCTGTGACTTCTAGACATGCTAAATCGACATCTTCGTGTGCTCCGCTGGTCACAGCTGTGGTGCTATTCGCGTCGACTGGAAAAGGACCCCCTCCCCTGTTCGTCTACGCCGTTAAGGCTCGCACACTTGGATCTGACTGACTGCCTAGGATGCATGGTCCTGGAAAGAGCGCCACAGCGGTTCCAACGACCATCTAGAAGCTTAATGAGAATGACAATCTATGCTCTTGGCCACAGGAAACTTTCGTCTCAGACAGCTGGCCTGCGATAGAACACCCCCAAATGCGAGCTGTTCTCAAAACATGTAGCCGAATGGCTGTGCCCTTTTCCCAAGTGATGTGCTGTTTGCTTCCCTGAACCACCTTGGGGACACTACCAGCAAGTCCTCAGCACCCACACCTTCTAAGGGCAGGTGAAGTATGAGTCGAGTTCAAGCCCCTGGGCCCTGACTCCCACTCAGGTGTCATTTTCATGTTAGCTAATGGTCACTCTAGATTTTGATGAAGTTGTGTAAGACTAAAAGCAATGTTGATTCTTCCAGCCTCTGGCCTAGCAGCCTATATACTTAGCCCCTCTCACTACACTTATCACTTCACTCTTTTATTCAAGGAACTTTGGCTACAACAACTGCAGCGAGTGCTTCCAGCTGTTAACAGCTAATATTGGCTGGATGAAACACGCTACTTTGCGCGACTAGTCTTATGAGCCTCCTTGATGACCAGATGAACCTCGCACTCTTTTGAGACGCTCCTCAAGTGAGATCTAGGACTGGGAAGGGCTAAGTGTTTTGATGTATTTCAGATGAAGGCGCTGAGGCTCAAGCATCTTTAGCGTATCCTTGTCCTGGTATATGAACATAGGACAGAAGTAAATGATGATTAGGGCGTTCTCCCAGCCCTCCCAACGGCCACTGAGTGAATTACTGCCGCTTGTCTTCTTAGATGACGAAAGAAGCCCCTTGAGCATGTTTACTGCTAAGTTTACAGATGGAAACTGGATGATTAGGGGCGATTTTGAGAAAAGATTGAGTTGGGAAGTCTGTGGTGGCGTGAATAGCAGCTATAAAAAAGAGCAGATGAACAGCAGAGGCGTCATAAGGTATGCCTTAGAAGCCTTTATAGCCTCTCAACAGTGTTGTTAAACATGAATTCTTTAATTGTGTACGGCTGGGTCTAAATAACGCCTACGCAGCTATAAGTTTGAAAAGCGACAATAGCAGTTATTTTGTCGTTCTGATCTGGTACTAGAATGGATTCTCTACTGCTTGTGCCTATGGAACTATTTCATTAGGCTTCTAGGTCGTCAGGAAATCTGAATCTACTATTCTATATATTAATGGAACCACTTTGGGTTATGCTACTATCAGCATTAGATCTCTGTTCGCAGCATTGTTAGGCTGTGCAGACGACTTTAAAACTATGAAGAAATTATTTGAGAAATTTCGAAATGGAATTTCCTCAGGAGGAGTCTAGTTTGTGCACTAGCATTAGTGGACACCACATACACATAGACATAAAGGCTGACGGCGGTATATGTAGATTTCTTCTGTGGATGATGGCATACACACACACATGCACACACACACATACATACACACACGCTAAACTTGTTTAATACTGTGTGTTAAGTCTAGTTGGGGGAGGTTGGACTTTACGTCCTGACGGACCGCAACAAGAATGTCATTATACGTAGCAGGGAGAACACCGCGCCGCTGGAGATATAATCTGGTCGCACAATGCGCATGTAAAGTTACTCTGTCCCCTCGTAGTTGCTCTGTCACCCTAGCCTGGGAGGAAATCCTCTTAGACTGGGAAGGATGGAAATCTCCAACCTTACCACCTTTTGTCTACCTATAGCGAGCAGTTCAACATGCGCAGAACACTCAGTTGGCATCTTAGTGCGCTGCTCGATTACAACATCTCTCCTTTTCAGACGTCTACTTAGGAGTTCCAGGCGGGCTCAAAGCTAACCTGCCTGTTGTCTAGGAATTTGTTGTGGAAAGACGTATTGTCCAATTAAGCTTTAAATGCGTTGAGAATCTTCAAACCTAATCATCTGTAATTAAATTGCTGACGGTTTTATGTTCCCCTCACGCACACCTAGCATTATTAACTATCGCTCTATGATAGAAAGCCTATACAAACTATCCTCCATCACAGTTAACTTCATATATAACACGAGAGACATGAATTTGACAGTAAAGAATCTGGAGTTTGAATTTCTTGTTATCTCCAATCGCTTAGATGTGGTGATATAGGTGAATTACGCTATAATGCTAGACAAATATCATCAAGCTGAAAGCCAGAATTAACGAGATAAGAGGGCGCTAGCAGCTTGAGTGAGCTGGCTGTGATACTTCACTTCCATGCTGCCCTAGCTGGCTGTGGCTTTGCGGTTGTTGTTGCAGGTACTACTGCCAAATTTAAATAATCCTAGGCCTGAGGAATTGAATCTCAATTATAAGCCGACTCGCCAGTGGTTCCAGAAGCCGGCATCGCCAGTAGGAGGTACGTTTAAGCCAAATTCCTGGTAACCAGAGGCTATGAACGTAGCTGCAGCCAGAAAATAGCTTTTTATGCAAATTATTCGAGCATTTGTATCGGCTCTCTGCCACAGGCTTAGGGATATAGACTGGCCCACGTATAGCTGGCGTCAACCGCCTGATGGCCTGCATATTTGCAACGCTTCAATATTTATATACCAGGCAGAATTGTTGTAATTTCCAAGCCATGTGTGGTTCGACAGTGACCATATTGAAGCCTGCAAAGGCAGTCTTAGGCTAGACTCGCTCGTATAATTAGATCAACAGCATCTTCTCTCTTCCTGTCTCTTTCTGCTCTCATCTAGTATAGCGAAGGAAAAAGCCTGAATCTCACCTGAAGAAAGCTCCACTTTCTTCTTTGCACGCTTCTCCAGTTGTCAACTCCTCCTCAGTGCTGATTCTTCAGAGATTCTAAGTTCGCACCTAATGCGTTATTTTCATCATTGCGAGAACAACTCCTATCTTTGCTGCCATAGATGTATCACAAACACAGGCGAGAAATCACCACAAGTACTGTCATGCTTCTACTTTCCCCCTTCACGAGATATTAGCTGTAATTTTAGTTACGCCTAGGAGGTTAGATATATGTGCTGCTATGATATAAAGTCAGCTGTGCAACTGTGCAAATGACTAGGTCTATAATTGCTGATCCGCTGTCTAGCGAAAACCATTATCAGGCGCTTTTTCTTATTTCTCAAAGCTCACTAGATGTTTGTCCTGTCCTTTTTCTTAGCGTCTTATTTGCAATTAATAGGGAGCAGCTAGCAGAGGTTCAGTCAGAGAGACGGTGATTAGGCAATCAACTGGCTAGTGATAGCTTAGCTAAAACGATAAAGAGTGAAGACTGCAGAGGCGATGGGAATGGGGCCCCTGGACATCAACGTCCCACATTAGCGGAGTTCAATATCACAAGGATCTTGATTAGAATAGTGAGTGGTAGCCTAGCTAGTAGAACTCTCATGCCTCCCATAGTTTGAGACGTGGTTTCCTGGAGATAACGGCTAAGACCTTAGAGATCATTAATGCGTACCTTAGGACGCTATTATCTGCACAAGGCCCAAATGATCTGCACAAGAAAAAATTCATCTGCAAATAAACTAAATCATCAGTACAAGAAGGCTAACTACAAATAAATCGCCGTCATAATAGGAGAAAGTTGCATGCCAGCTGATTGGCGCAGTGGTTTGGGTATTTAAGAATCGTCTGCAAGCACCGTCTAAAGTCTTAATAAGCCTATGGTTCTGTTTTGCACATCAAATGTACTTTAACGCTGTTATGGATGTGCTGGCTTCTATAGGGTGTATAGATAATATAGAAACTAACTTGAAGCAGGTGATTAATATCGCTGTTGCTCTAGGCTTAGACTCAATTGACATGCTAGGCCTTTATGCAAATAAACAAAGCTTCTATCGTAAGCTCAGCAAGCAGAGAGATTTAGGAAGGCTATCTGCATGCAGCTGATGCTTAGGAGTAACTCTAACTATAGAGAAGGAAAAGAAGAATAAGTACTGGTTTGATAAAGTCACTACATCTTTGTTGTTGTCTTTTCAAAGACGAACGGTTAGTGAGCAGGGGCTATATGCTGCATTTAAACTGCGAAAAATAAAGTTTAGAAGGGAAGAAAGAGGAAGTAGGGGCTATATATACTAAGTGAGCGAGAGGTGACTAATGTAAGGTCATTATTAGGTTTGTTAAGTTTTTAGGGTTGTTGCAGAGTGGCGCTGTTGTTAGTTAGCAACAGAAGACATTTTTTAAAAGTGAAAAAAAAGAAAGAAAGAAAATGCGAGATTATAGGGAGGGCGGTTTAAAGATTACTTTATAAGGCGCTAGAGTAGTAGCTAGCTGGAGATGTTATAGCAACTTTTTATAAGGATTATTATTAATAACTAGGTTTTAACTTATTTAAATAAAAGAAAGCATAATTCTAAATATTAAACTTAAAGAAGATGTTAATATAGAGACCACTAGTTTTAACTTTAGCACTATAGATTACTACTTATAAAAGACACTTTAAACCTATAAGACTAGTTTCACCTGCTTGTTTTCTTTAAGACGACTTATTAACAGCTTTTCTTAACTTTCTCTAGCCTTATAAACGAACTACTCTTAAGATTAATTATCTAGAGATAAAGAGCTAGTTATACACTATTAATCATTCTATAGCCCTATTTTGCAGCAGAACAGCCTAATTTAGATGAGTAAGAGTAAAAAGAGAACGTCTAAGCTTAACACTAAGAGAATAGATTAGGTTATATATATGCTTACTTATAAATCAAGCCTTAAGGATGAACACTCTAACCCCTTAGAGGGATTTAATTATTATTTTGAGAGCTAATACTTAAAACAAGTGTATTTCTAAATCAGATGATATGCTGAAGTGAATAAACTTTATTAATGAGGCTGACTAAGTGAATATCCTTTTGCTTAGGCGTCTAACTCTTATATGCCTCACCAGCTAGACTGGAGTAGTTCTAGTGATTTTGCTTAATTAGAAGACTGATTAGATTTAAATGAGGTGCTATCTCAGCCTATATATCGCATGCACACCTAAATGATGATCAGGCCCTAACAAATTCAAGCGTTATAGGCGACAGAATAGCAGGCTGAAAGAGCTAAAGTCTAATATATATAGGTCTATACCTCACTTGCTTAAAGGCAGGAGAATCTATTAGCTATAGTATAACTTAATAATCTTTAGCGTGAGGGGACTCTTTAGGAGCTTAGGCTTAGAACGTCAGCTTTAAATACAAACTAGTTGAGGCTATAGATGTAAAGTTTGAATGTGATCCTATGATAGCTGACCTAGGCTTAAGCTACTGTGCAACTATAGCCTTATGCGTAGGATCTCTTCAAAATATGCGCTAGGTATATCCCTTTTTGAACTGAATATTGCTCTCAGTTATTCTTTTCATAACATCTTACGCAATTCCTCACTGCTAACTATTAGTAGCTCTGTAGCATAAAGTGCACTAGCGACAAAGCGCTAATGCTTATTAAATTCTCTAACATGCGCTTGAGAGACATCTAGATGTAGTACTTAATTGCTTTACCTCTAGGGCAAAGCTTATATAAGAATAGTTATCTAATAAGTTTAGACGCTTTCTCTATAAACTATATTTAATAATTACTTACGAAGACAGTAAGCTATGATACTAATAAGGACTAATAGAAGATGCTAGTGTTAATAAAGGCATACCTAGTTCTATAAGGCTCCTACCTATAGACTTAGTCCTCACTTAGCCTAAAAACAGTTTAACTACTAACAAAACAACGCAGCGTCTAATATAAGCTTAGCTACACTATTTCTATCAGATATTCTAGACTCCTCTATTTAATGTTTAAACACAGCTTAGTATAATAGGTATGAGATTTCTATTTTCTAACTTTAAACTAAAGGATAACCTAAAATAATTAGGGGCTCTAATATATTGATATAGAAATAAGGCTTAACTTTCTATTACTTTAAACTTTATCTAAGATGTCTAAATAAAGAAGCCTATAGATAAAAAGCCTAGTGGGACTTATGCATATATAAGGAATATAAAGAAACCTGCGACAAAGACTAAATATAGATAGAAGTACTCTAATAAACTTCAGAATAGGGATAGTATGGGGCTTGAAAAATTGTTTCTCTTCACGTCATGTTGAGAAAACTTCCCGCCTAACTAGTATGAGACGTCTCTATACAGTTCACTTTACGCTATATCTTCTTTTATGTTGTCAACCTAGAATTCTTTATTCTATCCGCGCTGCTAAGTGGATTAGCTGGAACGAAACTTTCAAGCTAGGCTTGCTGTTTTGTATGCATCTGAGACACTATATGCATCCCTTTGATCTCAGGCTCCCCAGCCACTTTCATATGCCACCTGTGAAAGGTGTAAGTGTAATCTGACTGACGGCCTATGCAGTACACTCTCATATTCGAAGACACCTTGAGAATAGGCATCTAGCTTCTCTTTAGGATATTCAGACTCAGTGGATATCTGTTTAGATTCCTCTGAAGCATGAGAAAGGCGAAAGGATAGGAACAATTTGCAGACGCTAAAAGGATCAACAATGTTCTTGTAGATATTCAAAGAGATTCTTTCTATCACACTCTCACTAGGGTAATGTAGGCTGGGAAGTATGTAGTTGCTAAAGATCCTAACTTATAGAAAGAGAAATATAGGGCTCTAGTATTTCTTAGCTTCTAGTGGCTCCTCAGTTATTGAGGACCACTGGAGAGAGACATAAGTAAGTCTGTCTGAAAGGCTTACTGAAGCCAAAGACTTGATTGACCATCAACTGGGCTATGTTCCATTTGAAGCCTGTTTCATACTGATTTGATATGTTTCATTACGCCCCTTCCTATTTCTCATTCTGATGGGGTTTGGTGGATGATAAAATTGATTTCTATTGCCGTTGGAATCAAAGAAAGAATAGCGAATTAAGCCGAACATAATGACCTAGAAGTCTCTCTATGATTCTCACTTTTGCACACATACAATTTATATGTTATTGCTGCTGTTCTCACTCTCAACATACTAGGCACATTTACACAATTAAGTAGTACTTAACCAGTGGAGATTTCATCTACTGCTCCTCATACACTAGCAACACAGCTGCGTCTTGCCTTCATCACCTTATCCAGAATCTCTTCATTCACCGCAACGACCAAAAGTCTCTAAGACCAACGTTTCATCAGATCGCGTCATCGTCCTGAAGACATCTAAGAGGAGATGTTGTCTACTGTTACGGGTGAGCGCTGTCCTTGCATCTGAAATGCGTCATCCGGCAGTGTCGATAGATTTTCAACTAAAAAGTTTACAGAACAAAACCGACGTGCTCATGCTGTTCTTAATGGCCTTGAAGAAATCTGCAACGTATCTGATGATCGTCACACTGAGAGGCTGCGTCTAGTCTGGCACGCCATCCTTCAAGACCTCCTCAGACTCATCTATTGATCGTGCGACAATTGAGGGGACGAATTTTCCGCCCTGAGAAGCTATGTAATATCTCTGAGCGTCTCTATTCTTGATGAGGGGACTGTGGATAATAACGAGTTGAGGCGGAAGGTTGGTGTGCTTTCCACCTTTGTAATAAGCCGGCTGTATAACAGCATGGGTCAAGCCATTTCATTCCAGTATTGGAACCAATGCTCTGTGGCTTTTTAGGGTTGGCAATCGAGAGTTTTCTGTTGCTTGGTTCGTGTTTTCTGCCTCTTCGCTGGCGTTAGGCTCCTTGAATTCGGATTTCGCATCTTACTTCTCATCTTTGCTTTCTCGCTGATTTTGATCACATGCCTGGTCAATGGCGCTGGGTGATATGGAAGGGCTTTTGAGAGGTGGTAGCCTGCAGACTTAAATTGGAGACTTGTCACAAATTGATGAAAAGTAATATGCGGAGCCTGGGTAATAGAATGAGACTTCTAAGGGCAGAGAAGAAATGCAAGTCTGTCCACAGCTTTACTTTCATATAGGTTTAGTATGTCTGCGTTGTTCACTTTCATCTTTTATTTAGACTCACTTATGCTTATAATTAGATAAACATTAAGTTGAAAGGCTTATGCTTATTATCAGCAATGCTTTGACTGCTAACCTGATGCCTAGCCTTTTTTCCCTTTATAAGAATATGACTAAGTACTTAATCGTCAGAAATATCTGAATCAGACTTCTCAGATGCAGATTTGTACACTGCCTCGTCGTGCTCTTGCCGCGTCATTAACGCAATAGCTCAGTGCTATCAACATCTGCATTGATGCCCTGCTGGTTTCTTTTCAGTCTCTAGCTCCAGTCTTACTAATATTAGCAGTGAGCTTCTCAACTAGATGTGGCATATATCTGCACTGCGTTGACACTAAATTGCTAGGTTATGCGCTTGAAGATATGCTTAACTTTAAATGTTCAATACTGCTTATGCTTATAACTCTAGGCAAGCAGGCTTGGAATGAGTGAGTCTAGTGTAGGTAGAGATATAGAGCCTATTAATGACTTAGATCTAGTGAGACTGGCAGAGACCTGAGTGTAAGACCCTATATGGCTTGCACTGACTGGACGTGCATCTAACGACGTATGAGGTACTTTCGCATTGTTGATAGTACTAGTTTCTGCCCCTTTTCGTTCATAAAGACAATTAGGCTAAAGGCTGGAGTTATTTTCTTCTCTTTAATATTAATACTGATTACGGCTTCGGAGATGATTGATGATAAGAAGTGCATGTCAGCTTTGGAAAAGCTAGGGATAGTTTCTGTGATGAATAGAAAACAATCTCGAAATTCTGAAGTAGTCATCTTGTCTGCTGAGGCAAAAAACAAGTTGCTGAAGATTAGTTTTGCGCTCTTTCAATGCCAGCTGACAAATTTCCACTTCTAATGATCTGGGGATGAGGCTGCATGCTTCTAAAATCGCCGCTAATTCAGATTTTCTTGCCCTTTGATATCAGCGATGTCCTGGCTTATGCTATAAAGGTTTCACAAATTGCATATAGGTCTAGTCAAAAGCCTCCCTCATGTCTACTAGCCACTTGCAGTACCTAGGCAAATATAACTAGATCTAATTAATAACAGTCCTAAAGATCTTACTCTCTAGTCTCCCCCGCTTCGCTGATTCAGTATAAGCTGAGTCTCAACCAAAACGTTATAGTCCTAGATTGCTCACGGCATCACGCAAAAGGCGGTTTGACTACAGCAGGTTAGGCAAAAGGAGAAGGAAAAAAGGACGCATACAAAACTGGGCATTCGCCGGTCGTCACTAACCTGACTACTACTCCAGCCCTCATTGGCTTGTCTATGGGAGAGCGGATGGGATCCTGAGTTTTCCAATGGGTATGGTCGTATGTGCTGGTTTCCACGGCATACAGCTATTATGGAGGGCTTCGCTGGTAAGAATATCTCCTGCACAGACATAGAGTTAGAATGCGAGCGACTGAGAGAAGAGAGAATAAGTGCGAAAAGCCCCTGCGACGCGACCTAATTCGCAGCAAAATAGCAGGGCTATAATGAACGCAGCAGCAGGGAAATTGAGAGGGATTGGGAGCATTTGTGTTGCATAACTATGGCTATAAGGCTAGCGAAGCCAGCCTAGACGACGTTAACACCCATAGAGTGAAGTAAGACGGAGTTGAGCGCGTGAGTGGGTCGTGCGAGATGGTAGTCGGCTGGGCCCGGAACCTGGCCTGAATCCCGCCTTTACGTAAGGGATCGGCCACACGACTTTGTAGCCAGGCGCGCCCAGCGCTCATAGCTAGATTAATTAAGCCATTTCACGCAGATTGGGTATCACAAAATAACCAGCAAATCACAGCATGTGGGTGGGGGATACTAAACCAGGTAGGTCATGCAGTGGAGGCGTCAGGCGTGAAGAAGACTTCCGCCCAGCTTGCCTCAGCAAGTCCAGTCGCAGCTCCATGCCTGTGCAAGCCCGATACTTTAGACGGTTCAAGTACAAGGTAGGCAAGCCATCGGCCGAGGGATGCCCGCATGTCCTCAGCCGGGGAGTTTGTTCATGCTTGTGCGCCTTAGAATGCTTCCTATAAAGACTCTTTTCTTCGCAGGCCAATATGGGGCAAGCGTCACGCTCATGGGCATCTTCTAGGTGTTGGTCGTTAGCTTTGGTGGTGTCTGTCCCCGCTTCAACTGCGAAGGCCAAAGTCCCCTCATGAATCTGCTCGAAGACATTAGGATGATGGAAGCTGAGCGAAAGTGGTCGATGGAGGCGGTTTTCTTTCTTGAAGATGAAGAGAAGATGGACGTAGCAGAAGGATGACCCTCTCCTGATTCCAATCGGCAGACGATTCAAGCCAACAGTCGTGCTAAGTGGCATCGGGGGGAGGAAAGAATGGACAGCTTGGCGTCCGCTGTCTTGCATTCCTTCGCGATCTTTCGGCAACAGATCTGGCTACGAAGGGCCGGGTCAAGTCAGCAGTTGTGCGTGCAAAAATCATGTACCCAGCCGTTTCACTGCGGAAAGGGTGGGTCTGTAGAGGGGCAGAGTTGCCGAGGCGCTGGAATCTTGTCGAGAGGTTTGCGAACAGGAAAGCCTGGTCCAAGAAACTCTAGAGGGAAAACGACCTCCAACTGCCTAGGTGTGGGTCATTGTACCGTGTGTGTAACTGAGGACACAGCGGTGCTCGGTGTACCTCGGCAATTCCATAAGGTTGACGTAGCGTTCTGGGCGAAAAAAAAGCCAGAACGCTACGTCACTGCGACAGCACAGTCAGCACATGTCGTTACATAATCAGCGGACCGCCTGCCACTAGTGCCCGACTGAGCGATTACATAAGGATGACGTAGCGTTCTGGCTTTTTTTTCGCCAGAACGCTACGTCACTGGTTCCCCCACACACTCATCTGATTGGCTGATTGCCTCTGTTCCTTGGGTCTTGCACCGTCGCCCCAGATCTCCCTCACGACACAATCGAGCCCGATCAAGCCCGCCTCTGTCCTCTGCGGTCAGACTTGCGGCGAGCCGGCGCCATCATGTAAGTTTCCCGGCAGTAACAGGCTCCAGATGCGACTGCGTGCGCACGGCGGACCGGATCGCCCCGATCGCCAGAAGCTCGGAGGGATGCATCTGGACCGCACAAACAAGATTCTCGGCCGAGGGCGGAGATTGGCTTCGCTGACGGCAGCCCGGCAGCCCGGTCTTAACATTACCACACCAATTTCGCATCACCATTTTCGGGAGGACTTTTGTGCTGTCATGTCAACCGGACCTGAAGTTGATACAATGAGGCCTTTTGCGGGTCGTCCGAGCCTTGAGGTTGCTGTGAATTGACTACCGCTGGAGCCTAGAGTTTGGGCAAGATAAATACTGGTGCCCGGCGGGTTATCTGAGGGCCAGCATGGTAAATGCGACCAAGCTACCCAGCTGATGTCCTGCATTTCAGGTGAGATGCTGGTGCAGACCCGTTGCAAAAACGTTCACATGGCGGACGTCAGCATCAACCCACACGAGATGCAGAAAACGCTTGTTGAGACTACCAAGAGGGACTCAGACACTGTTAAAAATTCGAAAAAGCTGGTGCGGGAATTGCAGTATGCTCAACTGGTAGTTGTGACACGCAGGCGAGCACATCCGCGAGCGTCCGGCGGCGTCAAGTTCGGCAGCAACGCCGAGATGCCTATTATCATTGCTGACCTTGGTGGTCTTTGCACGAATGAGGACGTCCGAGATTTCGCAGGCTTTGACCGGGCCTGACCCCGCCTGTTGGTCAATTACAGCATCCTTCGAAACATTGCTCGTGGCGAACACTTCTTTTAATCAAAGTGGACAGAGAGGGTGCGATCCACAAACCAAAAACCTTCCCAGGGGCACCGGTTAAGCAGAATAATTTGGACCATGCGTGCGCCCCTCCAGACCCCTGGAAAGATTTCCGGCAGCATTTCGCCTGTGATAATAGTGAAGTACGATGACGCACACATCTCCACTCCAAGTTGAGACAAATAATTATCGCGGCATCTCCCACAACAGAAACGACAGCAACGTCAATTAGCATACGCACAGCCTCCACGTCCACGACGCAGTGACCGAGACTGGAAGCATCGTTGGTCTCTCGCGGGGCAATGAGACCCATCGGAGAGCGGGAAGCGGCTGAAAAACCTGCTCTTCGATAGACGAAACAGAGCTTACCGGCTCGTTTGTAAAGTTCAGCGGTTTGGAGAAGGCTGCATCACCCATGCCACATGACGAGGAAGAGGCGACCTTCTCAGATGTACCCATGGCTTCATCGGCCCTCCTGCCATGGGCTGTGTCGCTGTATCCTGGGGCAGGACGCCGCCATAACGTCTCTAAAGATAGTAGAAGACCTGAAGACCTCTCTTCACAAGCTAGAAATAGGTTGTCTTAGTGATGAGGATCCTAACAGCAAACTTAGGAAGTCTTTATGTCTCCACAATGTCTGAGGGGTGCACACTTAGGCGCATAAGCATTTGTAGTATAGTAAACTGCAAGTAGAGCAATCTGAAATACTAAACTAAGATCTGTAGTAGAGATAAAAGTAAGCAGATCTCTACTGGCTTTCTAGTGGGGAGAAGCAGCATATCCTAAGGGGAGGCCTTGCGTGGAGAATTCAGATTTCATCATAAAATCGATGTTTTGGGGCGAGTAGTACCGATGTGGGCGGGGCGAGATGGCCATTTCTTATAAGTTACGTGCGCGTAGGTTATAGGGAATAAAAGGTGTATTGTAGAAGAAACTACTTGGAAAGGTGGTCTGCATTGCAGGTTAATATCCACATACGCAGCTTATATAATACTATACGTTATGTAATAGGTAGTGAGACTATAGCTTAAATTAAAGGTATTATAATATACCCCTTTAGATATTATAGATAGCTAAAAAACCTGTTCTTTACTACTATATATCTAAAAACTTATCTAAATTTATTATATAAAATGTATAAAAATAGCTTTTAAAGTGATAAAGTAAATAGATAAATAAAATTAGTATTTATAGTTATATTTATAAAACGTAAAAGTGCTTAATAGGGTTATTTAGTTATTAAGGTAGGTTATAAATATATTTAGAATTAATGAAATTTCCTAATATAGTTAGTATAGGCTATTAGGTATAAGTAGTAGAAATAAATAAAACCTCTTATACCCTTTTATAATTGAATTCTTTTTCTTTAAACTACTTATAGTTTATAAAAGTAAGTTTTTAAAAATTCTAAATTACTTACTATAATACTTATATATTATTAAAAACGATTATTAGATTACTTAATATAATTATAAAAACCTTTACTAACTATTTAATAGATAGAATTTATAATACCTATTTCTAAAAAGAAAGCTACTACTTATATATATAAAGTGTATAAGTATAAGAAGGCTACTACTAATATTATTATTAGTAGCCTCCCCCTTATCTCTAATAATAATAATAATAATAAGGAGCTTAATATACCTCTTAGTCCCCCTATACTCCCCCCCCCCCTATCCCCTCTATCTTACTATTAAGGAGGTTAAGGATAAAGGTAAGTATAATAGCTTATATATATACTATTTAGAGCGTTTTAGTTATTAGAAGTGTTATACTAATTATTTAGAAATAGCTTCTTAAGGACCTCTATACTATAAGGTCTTTTGTGAGAAGTACTTTAGGTCTACTTTTATAAATAAGACCTAAGGTTACTATTATAACTTTATACCTATAGCTACTAGCGCTTCTAGCGTAAAGCGCTATAAGAAGAATTAGTATATATTATACACTTCTACTTTTTATAGCTACTTTTATATTCTTTAGCGCTTATTATAATACTTTTTATTTACTACTTTTAGGAGGTTATAGAGTTTAACTTTACTAGCTAGGTTATAAGTATAATACTTTTTTAGAAGTATCTTTTAATTTTAGAAGTAGTTTTTAAGTTTTAGAAACCTTTTTTAATCTATTATTAACTTTAAATATAGGATCTTAATTACTAGAGAGCTAGTATTTAGTATACTTTTATTTTTACTTAGAGTAGTATTACTAAGATTTCTATTTTTACTACGCCTACTCCTACGCTTCTAGCTACTTCTACTTTTATACTTACTCCTTTTCTAGCTTCTATTATACTTATTATACTTACTACTCCTCTTATTATACTTACTACTTTTAGTACTATACCTGCTATTTTCTCTCTACTTAGTAGTAAATAAAGAGTTCTTTCTAACCTTACTATAGCTAGTAGACTTTTTATAGCTATTTTAGCTTAATATTAGTAAAGCTAGTTAGATATATTTACTACTATTTTTTATATTTATTAAAGCTAAGCTTTATTATTAAGTTTAAGGGGTTTTTATGTATATTTAAGGCTTTAGCTTAGGATGATATTTATTTTTAGGCTTTTTAGACTTACTTTTAGGCTTTTATAAGCTAAATTAGGCTTTCTAGCTATAAGGCTAAATATAGACTTTCTAGCTACTATACTGCTTTATTTCTTACTATTTCTATTTTATATTTTTTATAATAAGTATATATATATTTACTAGGTTTAGTAATATATAAAAGTATTTAAACTTACTTCTAAAAAGGTTTTTTATAAGACTATTAGTAGGTATTAAGTTTATAGGTATATAGGCTATATTAAAACTACCTTTTTAGAACTTCTATTATAACTATATATTTTAAATATCTATATAGTGGAGATATATTATAATATATTCTCTATTACTAATTATAAGTTATATTATCTATTAATTATTATAGTTAATTTTCTAAATATCTTTTTTTATATTTAGTGCTATATCTTAGAAGAGTCTTTTAAGTACTATTGCTTTTTTTATAGTATTTTTAAAGCTTAGAAGTTTTATTTTTATTATAGATATTCTAATAGTGTTTTAATATATAGCTTTCTAATATATTATACCTCTAAAGAGGAATATAATATATCTTTAGGCTAATCTCTATATTTCTTTATTATTAGCGAACGAAGTGTTATTTATGATCTAAAAAGCCTATATACTTCTTATATCTCTAAAGTAAAAAGTGAGGAAATATATTATATAGAGGTATTAGATTATTTAGTTAACTACTACTATATAGGCTAATAAAGGATTTATAAGGAACTATAAGAGATATATAGTTATAAAAACTATATCTAGATATACTATTATTATTAAATAAAGTATAGAACTAATTTTCTCTTAATACTCTTTTATATATATAGGAGAAGCTTATTCTTTATTTTTTTTAAGTTCTCTAAGAAGTAATAAAGTTATAAAATATATTTCTTTTTAAAGATTAAAATATTTAGTAACTTTCTTAATATATAAGTTATATACTAAATAGACTTTTTAAGCTATATAATCTCTAACTATTTAGATCTTAAGATAATACTTAATAGTACTTTAGTTCTTAAGTTTATATTTAGCTTTTAGTTTATTAATAATTTGTTTTACTTTAGAGGAGTGATTTTAGTAGTATAAGATAAGAATATTATTTATATAAAATAAAACTAGGATTTAATATTTAGGATCTTAGAAAAGATATACTTCTTTTAAGTTTAGAGTAAGTTTTAGCTTTTTTAGAATTACTAAGAAATACTTATACTAGAGAAGAGGTATGTTTTTAAGGTTATATAAAACTTTATTAAGCTTTATATACTTTTTTTTTATATTTAAAACTTTTTAAGAGTTAATAGTAAATTAGAGGTCTATTTAGATCTCTCTCTATGTTTAGGAAAGTGTTATCTATATTAAATTACTATATTTTAAGATCAAACTAAGTAGCTAAAGCTATTATAATATGAAATGTTTTTATAGTAAGAGTTACTATATATATATTTTCTAGAGTGCTTTTCTTCTAGAGGTTTCTTTATATATAGATCTTAGCTTTAAAACGCTTTAAATTACTATTTATATTAACTTTATATATAAAAACCTATTTTAAAGGTAGGGGTTTTAATTATGCAGATTATTAGTTAATTTCTCGCTATATTCTTTTTTCTTATAGTTTTTTAATTTTAAGTTTTACTACTTCTATAAAGTATTTATATAGATATTTTAAGAGCGTTAGAAGTTCTTTTTAGCTTTAGAGAGGTAATTAGAGCTTAGATATATATATATCTTATTCTAAATCCTCGTTATTATATTCTTATTTCTAACTTCTAATATAACTCTATATATATAAATAAAGCGTTATATACCTAGAAAAACCTTTTTCTACTACTTTTTTTACTTTTAGTATAAATATTATGAAGAAGGCTTCTTAGGCGTATTAGTTCTTAATAAAGATAACTTTTTTCTAGTATTTAATCTTAGAGAATAGCTATTCTAATTTGTTTTTTTTATTAGTTATATTAGAATAGGTTTCTAAGATATTATTAATAAATAAAATAAAGTTTCTAAATTGCTCTAGAGGCTATTAATTATATTAGCTTAAATAGCTTACTTTTCTATAATCTTTCTAATTATAGGCTCTTTTTAGAGCTTTTTCTAAGCTTTTTACTTTATATACTTAGTTTATAACTTTATACGTTCTATCTTTTAACTTAAAAAGGTCTTTAGGAAGTACTAACGCTCTTTTTTCCTTATCTATATATAGTATTAGTATTTTAAGTTAAAGTTAGAGTTTACTATTTTCACTCTAATTTTTATTAAGAGTAATATAAATACTATTATTTTCTTCTAAAACGTTTATAACTTCTTTAGTTTATTTATAAGATTTATTATTAGATATATTTAGCGTATTAGCTTCCCTTCTCTAGCCTCTAATTATAACTTAGAGTTTTAGAGTTCTTTTAGAAGTAAAGAGACCTCTTAGAAGTCTTTTTTAAGTCTTTTTATATATTATAACGTTTTATAACTATATAATTGAGGTATTTTACTTTTTAAAAGTGTTTTCTATTATATTATTAGCCTGTTCTTATATACTTAGAAGCTTAAGTATTAAATTTAAAAACAACTTAAGCTTTAGTTTCTCTTTAATAATATATTATATAATTTTTATTAGTATTACTATACGTTTATCCTCTTTGAAATAGAACTTTAACTTATTAAATTATATATTATATATAATAACTACTTTTTTAAGTATAAGTACTTAGATTTTATATAAGTTATATATATTATTAATATATCTAACTAGATATCTAATTTGTTTTTATAGAAACACTTTATAATATATCTTTTTTTATTTTTTTTTATGCTCTTTTTTAAGTAAATATACTTAATAACTATATATATATGTTTATTCTTAGTATAGCTAAAGGTTTCTTCTAATTATAGATATATAAGAAGAAGCTTATTAATAGAAGTGTTAAATGTACTATTCTTTTTTAACTTAATTTAGTAACTTCTAATTAGTTTTTTGCTATAGAGATTAGTTAAAAAGATAAATTACTATGAGAGTTAATTCTAGCTATATTTTTAAGAAAAGATTAGCGCCTTTTTATATCTTAATGCTTTTTAAAATTGCTTTCTAGCTAGTATGCTTTAAACTACTTATAGGCTTCTTTATATCTACTAGGGATATCTTAATTATAATTCTATTATTCTTTACTTAGCGTTAATATTATATACTACTATTAATAGTAATTATAGCTATTTTATTATCCTAGTAGATAATATAAATTACTAATTTATATTACCTTCTAACCTACTATTTAAAGTAGAAAAGTGTTATAAAGACTTCTTTAAGTATATATTATATTAGAGAGAAACTTTATAGTTTATCTAAGTATTTATCTTTAATAATTAGAATATAGAGAGCTTTTAAGATTACTTTAAAAGGGTAATAGAAGATATTTTAGAAGATATAATAGTATAGTTAAATTACTTTATTTTCTAACTTTAAATATAAAATAACCTTTTTTATATAAGTTTTAGTATATATTTTATATTATATCTGTGTTAAGCTTATACTTTCACCTTCTAAACGTTTTTAACTATATATTTAAGAGTATTAAAGCTTAAGTAGCTAGAATAAAGATACTAAAGATATATGTTATCTAATTAATCTTTATAATAGTTATATATATCTTATTTATAAGGGGTTTTTACTAGCTAAGTTGAAGTGATAATATATATAAAGCTTACTAATATATTTTTAAGAAAGTATAAAAAAAGAGGGTTATATTTAAAGAAGACTAAATTATACTTTTAGATTAAAGTTATAATAACTGCGCTTTAAGTAAGGTTTTCTATATATAAAATATAGTTAAGTCTATAAAATTAGATTTTCTATATATTAAAGTGACTTTTAGATATAATATTAATATGAAATCTTTTAATATAAGTGATATTCTTAAGTATAAAGTTACTTAATATCTATTTATTTTAACTTTTAAAGATCCTTTTAAGAATATAGGTTTTTTAGCTTAAAACTAGGATTTAAGTTATATCTGTTTCTATAATATTTTTTAAGCTAAACTTTATATAGGAGTTATTTAGTAATAGCAATTTATTATTAACTAAGTGTGTAGTATTATAATTATTATAAACTATACTATATAAGAAGATATATAGTAAAGTAGAGGTATTAAATAAGTATATTTCTAGTATAATCGCTTTAAGAAAGTTTTATAGATTAATTAACTTAGGGTTAGGGTTAGGGTTAGGGTTAGGGTTAGGGTTAGGGTTAGGGTTAGGGTTAGGGTTAGGGTTAGGGTTAGGGTTAGGGTTAGGGTTAGGGTTAGGGTTAGGGTTAGGGTTAGGGTTAGGGTTAGGGTT